>OZ005737.1:272754291-273264291 GCA_963930755.1 Eudasyphora cyanicolor
ATGTATGGATTTATTGGATATACTCGTACTTATGTATGTTGTGTTCTTCGGCGTAACGTGTAAAAATACTCTTATTTCAAGTTTTAGATTTTTATTTCATATCTTTGTTTAACAACAGCATTAAAACTAAGTAAATGGGGCTTAAAACATGTTCTCTACTTGAACATTTACATTTTGATTTTTATGTAATATAGTATAAATAATTATAAAATTATAAAAAAAAACATTATTTTATATAAAAATAGAGAATACTTATGTATGTACAAAGGGGAAATACGAATTGTATGTAAACAGTTCTCTGAAGTTGCAAAGCGCTGTGCTACCAACAGTAAGTATAAGTAATTTGTGTTGTGGGTTGACCCCTGTAAATGGGGACTGCAAATGGGTGTTGTGGTGGTGTGTGGAAAATACACTCGTACTAAAAGTGAGACAGTTATGAATAATCAGTTCATATGTCACATACTACTATTATTTGGTATAATGATTCTCTACTTTTTTGTTTTGTGATTTAATTCTGACACTTGTGACACATTCCCGTGTTCTGACTGCAAGAAGCATTGCATGCAATTCCCGGGCAGTTATGTGGTGAATATAGAAGTTTCCCTACTTTTCGTTCAAAACATTTTTAAACGAAATTCGTGGAAGGCACGAAAACTTAGAGAGGAGATGTTAAACCACGATCTCGTACTTCATATATATAGATTATTCACCACCTCTGACATTCGGATTTCGGTATGTGGTTATGTGTCCTGTATATAGTTTTGTGGTACTACGGAAATGTTTCGTACTTTATAAATTATTAAATAAATACTGAATTAATTGTTTTTGTTTTATTCATTTTTTTACTACAAGCTCATTTCGATAACAAGTTCGTGTTTGTGATCAAGTGCTGGTCGTCTCTCTTCTCCATTTTTTAATGTGGTTAACAAATTATTATTTCTATGGTTTAACCATAATCCCTATAGTTTTTAAGCCAATAATCGAAAATGTCAGTTTGATTGTGAGAGCTTGTTCCGAGATTAAGTTGGTGTATTTTTAATATACATACATTTAGCGAATTCGTTTTCAATCTGGTGTTCTATATCTAAAGGTAGTATACTTAATTTTACTTTTTGGTGTAAATATTTGTGTTGGTGTAAGTAAGTATGTATGTAGAGGGGAAAACAAATTAATGTTAGTTATTAAAGAGAAGTCGCCCCTCTTCCCCTCCTCCGGGTTCGGGAAACTCTCATTTGTATCTATGAGTTATTTAGAAACTAACGACCTCAAAACCGCGGGGTGGGAAGGAGGTCGAATGTTCATCACTGCAATCAATGTGTAACTGTGCATGGAGTGAATTTGGACACTTCCTTCCTTCTTCACTCGTCGAACGAGTCCCGGTGTGAATTCCTCAATGAGTTTTCTCCAAGAAAGACTCACATAAAACGTTGGTGCTTAGCATAATGTGTTTAGTTATTCGGGGTTAGCAAGTGTTTTACACGGCACAATTGGTTATTGGTTTTGTAATAATGATTTGCTTTGCAAACTTCGATTTTAGCGTAATTCAAAATTGTTGCTGTAGAACAGTTCGTTGTGTTTCTATTCGCCTTTTTAAATGGGCGAAATTGAGAGGGGAGACGCTGCTACATCTGGCATGTATTCCTTGAGTAGGTCCCTTAAACGCAATATTTCTTTGCCTGCAGCCGCAAGATCGCCCTGAAGTGAGAGTTCACGTTCTCGCAAACGTTTTATATCGCGTTGACAAGTCTGAAAGGCAGAAAAACATAGGTAAGTCTTGTGTCTTATGTTGAATGTCAATTGCCAGAGCTAACTCTAACGAACTAAGCGATAATATGATTAGTTGTTGTTCGTTATACTTACCACATTTTGTCGCAACAAATCCAATTTGTCGCATTTAAGGCGAGTAACTTCCTGCCTCAGATTGTCAATTACAACTATGGTTTCATTGCTGGGCGATGAGCCCATTATGGTCTGCGACCCATCTAAACATAAGGAGCACGCCTTGGTGTTTGCCTCGGCCGATGACATGGATTCTAGGCCGGTATCGCTGTCGATGTATGCGGCACCACCATCCAGATGGGCCATCATGGGATCGAGATCAACGCTATTTAAACTGGAATCGTCACTAGTCTCCGACATTGTAGCAGCCCCGCCCGCAGCTCCGTTTGCGCCAGTGCTGGAATTTGGACCGTTCGAGGCGGACTTGTTGCCATTCTGCAAGTCTTTGCCAGCACAATCGCCGTTATTGTTGTTGGCGCTCGAATTGATGCCGTGATTTAGGGGTCCTCTGGAAGTGATGTCAGGAGACGAAGATGTGGACTCATTTGAAGATTTTGATTTCGAAGAAGATTTTGAAGTATTACGACTACAAGTCTAAAGAAAAGAAAGTGAACATTACTTTGAGGCTGAGTTCAATGGTACGAGTATTACATTTACTTACGTTTAAATTAGGCGTTTCGGTCATACTCGCATCTTTCTTCGAGTGAGTGCTGGTTGCGGATGAATTCATTTTTGTCGATACGCAGAACTTCTCCACGGTGGCCAGATTGCTGGTGTCGACGCTTTGCGAGCGAACGCGGGAAATCAAGGCTTTTTTGACCGTGTCAATAAAACGAGATCCCGCCGTAGTTGTATCCGCTTTTGGGGTTTCCGGTGTAGGGCTGACAGCAACTGTCCCAACAAGATCTGCCCCCAAGAATTCTCTAGTCTTCTCCTTCAGCTCATCTACCAGATTTTGCAAAAGAGACGTGCGAGTCCTTAGTTCTAACTTGGCAAATTTGTCTGCTTTGTAGCACGCGTTTTCAGCGTTTATCAATTTCGTTAAAATGAATTCCTTGAACTCCTGGCCTTTGCGGAACACAGCGGGGTTGGGCAGAGTTGGCCCAAAGAAAGGTACATCGTCTCGGGCCGTCACACTGACTTTGTAGCGCGTATTTGGGGTATTCGGCTCCAGGGGTTGAATCACGACAAAGGCATGCAAGAAATGGCTTGCTATCATGTCTGGCGAGAACGGTGTATTCGATTCCTGAAATACAATGGCCACAATGTCATTGCCAATGTGGCGTTTGCGCTGCAATTGTTGCGGATCTCCCTCGGTGTGGGGCAACATGGTGGACACGTGGAATATAACTTCCCGCTCCTTGAACACTTCATAGATGGCAGTGTCTCCGGTATGACCATTTTGTATATCCAAACCACCGCGATATCCCTTGTGATCTTTCAGTCGAATACGCTGACCCAACACGTCGAGGAACTCCTCAAAGGCGGGCGACGATTTGTTATTACTGAACAGCTCCTCCTCTGTGGTTTGGCCATATCTTTGGTATAGAACGCCGAATTTAAAATTGGACACTAACACATGTTCGTCATAGACGCCAATCAATTGGGAGGCTTTGGGACACAGTACGGGCATGAAGCTGTCCACGTTCACTTGATCGTTCAGTAAACGAACCATCTTATTGGGACTGGGGCTGGGACCCATGCACGATACCGGTATTAGCTCATGCATGGTACCCGTCTTCAGGCGCAGCAGGATGCGAATGTGCTCCTGATTGGCGACATTTTCGGTCTTAATCGAAATCAGCACTGGGCCCAGCAATTCGTCGTGCCCCACCAAGTTCGAGTGCTCGCGACCGGCATAAAAACGCCGATAGCACTTTGCCGTATCATCTGTTTCGAACTTAGCCATCCATGTGGTTTGTGGCAACATTGGAACGCCACGCGAGTCGTATGTGCACTCGTGTTCTGTCCCATCCACCCAGTAGCCGTTAGCGGGCAGCACAATCATGGGATATGGGGCACCTTTCGAGAGGACCTCCTCGAGGAGCCTCTGAGAGGCCGGTATTGTTGAGATGATCGACGATTGTGACGAAGATTGTGATTGGTAGTGGTGGCCATTCGAGAGCAGCTGACCTCCCGACGCCGTTATGATTCCACTCAATTGTGGCGAAGCGGGGGTGCTGCTCGACGTAGCCGAGATGGAATGTCGCAAGGTTGAGCGCGAACCAGAGTGTTGCAGACTGTGGTGCGTGCCATGAGATGAAGATGAATGCATTGCTATGCTGCTGCTGATGTCATGTGCCGCTGAATGTGGGTTAGGCACACGTTCGTCATTGGAAGAACGGTGATGTGTCTGCAAAGAAAGAAAGAAAGGGGCATATGTTATTGATTTGTTAGACTGAGATATTAAATGGTCGAATTTGTTTATAATGTAGAATTTAAGATATTGGCAGTTCAGGTTTCTTTTGTTACATTATCCCACCCCATTATTCTCGCAGTCAGAATCAATAAATACTGAAACTAGGCAGGCACTGCATAACATAAATAAGCTGTAATGTATATACATGTATGTATATGTGTATGTGTGTGTGCATATGATATATACATACTTATGAACTATTCTCTTACTCCCACCTCCTATGTTGTTGGTGCGAATTGTACACCGTGAGCAAAACAACAAAAATACCAAAGCAAAACATTCAATTCAATTCTGTGCTCCCCTTTTAAAAGCTAAAGCACGACAAATCGTGATTATATGTACGTATTGTACTCGTACTTACTCCAGTGGTTAGTTACTTTCTTCAAGATCTAGTTTTCGCTCTAGTTTTCGCTCTAGTTTTCGCTTTTAGAATACAGTTATTTCGACAAATCGAACAAATTGATGACAGAATTTCTCTTATTGAAAGATGATTTCGAGTTTTCTCCTGAGACAATAATACATTCATACAGTATGTCAAGAAAGTGTTTTTAGATCGCAAAAAATACATAGGTACTATTTAATAATCTTTTTCGGTAAAACAAAATTTTGTTTTATTTAAAAAACAAGTAAGAAAGTTTCAGTCGGGTAAACCGACTAAGGTATACCCTCACTTTGTGAGTAATGTAATAGGGAATATTAAACTAATTATTCTGTCCATTTTTTACAGGACTATAGGCACATCAAAAGCGTTACACTGCGCAAAATATTGTTGCATTTTCGTGCATTGGTACTCATGCTGTAAGCTCTTAACCTTTTATGCAAAATGGTACCTTTGTGGGAGAGGTACCAAAAGGGGCGTGGCAATAACGCCCATTTATCAATGGACTGTAGACACTATAAAAACATTACGATGTACAAAATTTCAAGTATTTTTATACACTGGTATTAATGTTATAAGCTGTTAACTTTTGGTACAAAATGGTGCATTTGTGTGGGTGGTACCAAAAGGGGCGCGGCAATAACGCCCATTTTTCACTGGACTGTAGGCACTATAAAAGCATTACACTGTACAAAATTTCAAGTATTTCTAAACACTGGTATTAATGTTATAAGCTTTTAACTTTTAGTGCAAAATGGTGCATTTGTGTGGGAGGTACCAAAAGGGGCGTGGCAATTTCGTCCATTTTCCTCGAGTTGATAGCGACTAACAAACTAATACTATGTGTGGAATTTGAGAAGATTCGAATACGTATAATAGCAGTTATTAAAGAATCAATATTTCACATCATTTTAACCCTTTGTGGGGGAGGTACCAGAAGGAGTGGACCAATATGGCCCATCTTCGAACTTAGCCGGAGATAGAAAAAAATATTACCACATACCAAATTTGAAGTCAATCGGTTACTCCTTTCGAGAGTTATCGTGCGCACCAGCCAGCAGACACACAGACAGACAGACAGACAGACAGACAGACAGACAGACAGACAGACAGACGGACGGACATTGCTCATTCGACTTAAAATGACCCAAAACGGATTTCCGCCGAACATACTTGGGGTCTTAGGTCACTCCTTCGATGTGTTACACTTTTTTCCGTAGCAAATGATATATACCCTCGTCACACTAAAGTGAGGGTATAATAAATAGCTATCTTTCGATATTTGTAATAATAAATATAAATATTTTCTATCAATAAGTTAGCCAAAAACAGCAACAAAAATTAATTTTCTAAACAAAAAATAATTTTAATTTTGTCGGGTCCATATTCCGATCTGGAGAACATGTAAGGAACATTTTTGATAATATTCTGCTGTCTATCTTGCCGACTATATAATCCTTTTAATTGGAATAAAATATAGGGTGGTTTTTAGCCTCATTAAATCGAATGTCAAAACACTTTCTTGACATACTGTAGATACTTACATATATTTGTATGTATGTAAGTACTAACAATACATCTGCAGAATGAATGAATCAGTGTAGAGTTTAATTCCAAGTCATTGTAGATATTCTTTGCAAACTTAATTTTAATTTTTAATAGTTGGATGGGGCATTCGGACATACACAAGGAAGTACAATTCAGCATCAACTTGATGTCATGCACAGAAAAAAATCAAATAAAAAAAATTTATTGACCAGTGAAGTAAATTTTATTATTTATTAATTAAATTGTGGAACTGAATGCTTCATTCTAATGAAAAAAGTTAGAGGGGAAAAAAGACACAGAGGAAAGTACAATTCAGAACCAACTTGACGTCATGCACAGAAAAAATCCAATTAAATTATATATTAATTAAATTTTAGAATTAACTTTCACATTCAAATTAAAAATTTAGATTCAATTAATAAAAATAATGAATTAAAAATGCCTACGTTTTAGCGTGGTGAGTTACAAAATACATCTCCCAGAACGACAAGAAGTGACATCGGTGGGGAACTTTATATGCGGGATATACCAAAGCATGAACCGTTTTACCCCATTTTTATTAGGTCCAATATAAAGTATAAATTCTTAAATTTCAGCAAGATCAATGCAAAAGTGTGTACTGTCAAGAAATTACATCAGAGGGGCCCTTTATATGGGGGCTACACCAAAACATGGACCGATGTGCCCATTTTTACTAGCGATGATTAGATCCAATATAAAGTATAATTTCAGCCAGAACAATTGAAATATGTATTCTCTAGAGTGTCAAGAAGTGACATCGGTGGGGACCTTTATATGGGGGCTTAATCAAAACATGGACCAATAGTCTAAGAAATACCGCTTTACCAATTTTCGTAAAGATCGCTTCATATTTGCACAAAGTCATAATGCTCTGTACGACAGTGTGGTGTCGGGTATAACACAGTACAGCATTTTTCAACTCAACGATTTGGGACTCAATTCTGATGGCTCAATTAATAATTTAATGGTCATACGATTTTTTTGCTCAAGGTTGATTTTTAGCACTTTTTCTTTATTTTTTCTCGGTATACCGTACGGAATATTTTTATCAAACCGAAAAAAGCGCGTCCAGTTCCTTAAAAATCGCAAAAATGTTCTGTTCTGTTTTATAATGTTTTGTTTTAATGTT
Source organism: Eudasyphora cyanicolor (assembly GCA_963930755.1). NCBI lineage: Eukaryota > Metazoa > Arthropoda > Insecta > Diptera > Muscidae > Eudasyphora > Eudasyphora cyanicolor. Next base: position 272,761,567 of record OZ005737.1, read on the forward strand.
CTGTTTTATACGTATTACGTATACGTATTTTTCAATATTTACTGACAGATATTTAATGACTTTATTTATGGGCATTTTTGCGATTTTTATTCAGAAACAAAAGAGATATTGTTATTTATTTATATGAATTACAATACAAAGTAAATTTATATCCCAATTTTACCGTCCAGGGAAGCCGAGTTACATAGACCATGTGGCTAGATTTTGCAGCGACAGACCAGAGCCTCTGGTGGGAATCGAACCCACGACCCCCAAATTCATAGGCGAGCTCGCTACTAACTCACCTTCCGTACGGTATACCAAGAAAAAATATAGAAAAAGTGCAAAAAATCCAACTCGAGCAAACAAAATCGTATGGCCATTATATTATTAATTGTGCCAAATTGACTAAATGAATAATGCAGAAGTTCTTATTTTTTGGGGCTACTTTCACGTCCAATTCTCAGAATTGAGTCCCAAAATCATGTGTTGTACTGAGTAATTATAAGACAGAGTTAAAACGAAAGCTTTTATGGATATTTGTAAACAAGCTTTAATTTGCCTGTCGACTACTTAAATTAAATTAATAATCCCAAATTAAGTAGCCATACAAAGCGACCCACCTTAGTATACATACATATATTTATACTATACTTGGGTTCTTCACAACATTTAAGTGTTTGAATATGTGGCTGTGCTTTACGCTTTTTTGTATTTTATGCCTTCCATTATGGACCAGATCAGGCTGGAGCACACATACATATGTACATACATGCAGGCATATGTATGTACATGTTAACCTTGTCATCATATTTGAACAATTTTCAATAAATTTTTATTCCACTTTTTACCGAACCTATTCATTTGGTTATTATCATTACGCATTTTTAGAGTGCTACACAAAAAATTTCAAACTTTGTTCTTTTTGTTTAATCTGAAATCTCGTTTTTTTTAGCTGCAAACATTTTAGTCAGAGCTAATAAAACAAATTAGATGTTGGAAACTTGATCGTAAACCTGAATTCACATTGATTTTAAACAGTTCGATTCAATATGATATCATATCAATCTGATTCTTATTTTTTGATTCAATGTAATTTCCTGTGGACAGGGCCCATTTTTGGGTCGGCTGATGTGGTGGAAACTATTGAATTATATTTAGTATTGACATGAATCCATGTTGGCTCAACATGAAAACATTCTAAATCCTTATCGTTTATGAAAATCTTTAAGCTCATAAGCATTTCACTTACAATAAAATCAATGTGCTGTCATGTTCATTTTACACTACATGTATTTTGTCTACGCATAGGCCAAGTACAATGTAGAGATCACACAAAATTCGTCCTTGCTGCACCCAAAACCAACTGCGTGCGTATTCATTCGTTAGTAGTTTCTTTTTATAATTTAGAAAAGATGTGATTTGTGTGTTTTTTTACTTCTCTATGTGTATTTGTTGTTAACAAATACGAAATGTCATTGACTTGGGATTTCGAAAAATATGTTTTTCACTTCACGCCAGACACAGAAGACAACACCACAAACATGAAGTGGTGTTGTCTTCAGTACGACTGCAAAGGTACGAGTAGATGGTGCAGAGAAGCACGCAGAAACAGGCCACGACATGACACGTCGGCCACGTCCACGTCTTCGCAGGTAGGGTAAAAATAGATGAGCATTTTCGGGAAGTGCATGCATGCACAGCCACGGACGGAGTGCGGAAGAAATGAAATACATTGGTATATCTACTATTGGATAGAGTATCACCCCAAAGAAAACTTTGGGTTGATAATACGTAAATGAAAACAAGTAAGAAAGTTTCAGTCGGGTAAACCGACTAAGGTATACCCTCACTTTGTGAGTAATGTAATATTGAATATTACACAAATTATTCTGTCAATTTTTGTGGTAGGTACCAGAAGGGGTTTAAGAAATACACCTATATTTCGCTGAACAGTAGATACTTTAAATACATTGCACTGTGCCGAATTGTAACCGTTTATATGGACGTTGAGATATTAAATTGTGGTATAATTTGGCCATTTTGTGTGGGAGGTACAAAAAGGGGCGTGGTGATAACGCTCATTTTTCACTGGACTATAGGCATTATAAAAGCATTACACTGTACAAAATTTCAAGTAATTGTATACACTGATATTAATGTTATAAACTGTTAACTTTTGGTGCAAAATGGTACCTTTGTGGGAGAGGTACCAAAAGGGGCGTGACAATAACGCCCATTTTTCAATGGACTGTAGGCACTATAAAAACATTACGCTGTACAAAATTTCAAGTATTTTTATACACTGGTATTAATGTTATAAGCTGTTCACTTTTGGTGCAAAATGATGCATTTGTGTGGGAGGTACCAAAAGGGGCGCGGCAATAACGCCCATTTTTCACTGGACTGTAGGCACTATAAAAGCATTACACTGTACAAAATTTCAAGTATTTCTAAACACTGGTATTATTGTTATAAGCTTTTAACTTTTAGTGCAAAATGGTGCATTTGTGTGGGAGGTACCAAAAGGGGCGTGGCAATTTCGCCCATTTTCCTCGAGTTGATAGCGACTAACAAACTAATACTATGTGTGGAATTTCAGAAGATTCGAATATGTATAATATCAGTTATTAAAGATTCAATATTTCACAACATTTTAACACTTTGTGGGGGAGGTACTAGAAGGAGTGGACTAATATGGCCCATCTTCGAACTTAGCCGGAGATAGAATAAAATATTACCACGTACCAAATTTGAAGTCAATCGGTTACTCCTTTCGAGAGTTATCGTGCGCACCAGCCAGCAGACAGACAGACACACAGACAGACAGACAGACAGACAGACAGACAGACAGACGGACGGACATTGCTCATTCGACTTAAAATGACCCAAAACGGATTTCCGCCGAACATACTTGGTGTCTTAGGTCACTCCTTCGATGTGTTACACTTTTTTCCGTAGCAAATGATATATACCCTCGTCACACTAAAGTGAGGGTATAATAAACACAGATATAGGCAGAGGGGAAGTGAAAGAGCTAGATTTGAGATGACAAAGTTGATAAACATAGAGTAAGTAAATTAAAACCGACTTTCAAAATTAAAAAAAAAATAAATCGATAAGAAAAAAAATTTTATCAAAGGTAGTGCCATTTTAAATATCTTATTTAAAAAATATATTAAAAACTTTTTATAATTTTTTTTACAAATTTAATTTAAAAAATATTTTTAATTTTGAAACCGACTTTCAAAATTAAAAAATTAAATCGATAAGAAAAAACAATTTTATCAAAGGTTGTGTCATTTAAAATATCTTATTAAAAAAAAAACATTTGCACCTCTTCTGTATTCCGAATGTGGCTTGAATCGGAATTTTCCGCTCGGAATCGAGTTTCTAAATTTGTTATTTCGGACCCAAATTTGTTTCCAAAGTACTCAATATGTTCGATGGGAAAAATAAACCCAATCTGCGTTTACGGAGAATCTTCAAAAGTCGTCAAACATAAATTATGGACAATTTTATGAATTAGAAATTCGGATTCAATCCGCTCTCGGAATACAAAACTCGCCCATGTTTTGTATTTTTATAATTTTTTTAATTTTTTTTACAAGTTTAATTTAAAAACTTATTTTAATTTTGAAATTGTTTAAAAATGTTTTTTTTTAAAAATAATTGAATTTGAAAAATTATTCAACTGTATATTTATAATTTTATAAATATATGGTGGATTTCATGCCAAGTTAGTGAATTTTCAAGAACGATATCTTCTGATCGGCATGAAACTTGCATCAAGTTTAGTCTTATTGTATAGTAGTTATAAACGCAAAATATCAACGAGATCGGTTAAGGACTGTCCGAGTTGGAGAGTGTAGAATTTTGAAATTTTGGTCAAACGGCCCTTTTTCCATATAACTTATTATCTATTATAGGTATTTAGAAAATTTTGTCCCAAGTACATTAGATATATTTTTCAATCAATCTTTTAAGAAAATAAAAAAAAATCGCAAAAATACTTTTTGTGATTTTTTTTTGGCGAAATTAAAACTTATTTTGACATTTGTGTAAAACCCATATTTTTATTTAGGATTTTTTTTCCAAAGAAACCTTAGGTCATTTCCTTTGTGGGATGGGTCCTGTTTATCTATCAAAATAAAGATAACCTATAAAAAAATAAGGTTCAACCATATTTTTTAGCATAAATGGAAAATTATTAAGTAACCTTCATCTTCTTTTAATATAATTTCTTTATCCCATCAGCGGTTTCAAAGTATCTTACAAGATATTACAAAAAAGTCCTATTTTTTGAGAAAATGTTAATAACATTTTTAAATAAAACCTCTTTTAAAAAATCGGTATATTCACAATTATTTATTTTTATTATTTTATCGTGAAGTATTTTCTGTCTGAATAAAATGAGACTATTTTGAAGAAAATAGATGCATAATTTCAAAATTTGTAGATAACGCGGTACAGAATTTTTCAGCTCATTGACATTGGACTAGGAGAAAAAATGCGGAACAAACCTACCCGAAAAAAGTGCATCCAGTGCCTTAAAAATAGCAAAAATGCCCACAAAGTCATAAAATATATGTCAGTAAAATATTGAAAAATACGTAATACGTACACGTATAAAACAGAACAGAACATTTTTGCGATTTTTAAGGCACTGTACTCACTTTTTCGGGTAGGTGAGTTCCGCATATTTTCTCCTATTCAATATCTACAACTTTTCTTCAGACACAAAAGATATATTCCGTAAACTACAGTGAGCAAAACATTCGTATGGCCATTAAATTATTAATTGAGCCAACTTGACTAAACGAATAATGCTGAAGTTCTTATTTCGTGAAGTTCTACTTTCACGTCCAATTCTCTGAATTGAGTCACAAAATCATGTGTTGTACTGTGTAAATATAAATATAAAAATATAATATTCGGTGTAATAGTGTGATTTTATTTAAAATAATGTTATGTTTATTTGCTAAATTAGCTACAACTTTTTAAATTACGCATCGATTTTCTTAGGAATGGTCCCATTCAATGCTTGACCGATCAGACTTTAAGTTAAAATTAAAACAATTTAACAGTTTTCAAAGGTTTTAATCAAAATTTTCTAAAACAAATTAAAAGATTGAAGAAAAGGCTGTCGGTAACACTTTGGGCAAAGTTTTCTAAATACAATAGGTTATTAGTTATATGGATCGAATGAAAAAGGACCGTTTGACCAAATTGTCAAAAATCAACACCCTCAAACTCAGACAGTCCTTAACCGATCTGGTTGTAATTTTGTACCATAGGTACTATCCAATAGGACTAAACTTAGTGCATTTCATCCCGATCGGAAGACATCGGTTTTAAAAATTCACTAACTTGACATGAAATCCCCCATAATAATTCTACCCTCACTTTAGTGTGACGAGGGTATATATCATTTGCTACGGAAAAAAGTGTAACACATCGAAGGAGTGATCTAAGACCCTAAGTATGTTCGGAGGAAATCCGTTTTGGGTCATTTTAAGTCGAATGAGCAATGTCCGTCCGTCTGTCTGTGTGTCTGCTGGCTGGTGCGCACGATAACTCTCGAAAGGAGTAACCGATTGACTTCAAATTTGGTATGTGGTAAAATTTTGATCTATCTCCGGATGAGTTCGAAGATGGGCCATATTGGTCTACTCCTTCTGGTACCTCCCACACAAAGGGTTAAAATTTAGTGAAATATTGATTATTTAATAACTTCTATACTACTTATTCGAATCTTTTGAAATTCTGCACATAATATTAGTATATTAGTCGCTATTAACTCGAGAAAAATGGGTGAAGTTGGCATGCCCCTTTTGGTACCTCCCACACAAATGGACCATTTTACATCAAAATTTAACTGCTTATAACTTTAATACAAGTGCATAAAAATGCTTGAAATTTTCTACAGTATAATGTTTTTGTAGCGCCTATAGTCCGGTAAAAAATGGGCATCATTGTACAGCCCCTTTTGGTACCGCCCACACAAATGGCCCGTTTCGTACCAAAGTAAACGGCTTGTAACTTTAATACCAGTGCATACAAATACTTGACATTTTGTACAGTGAAATGCTGTTGTAGTGCCTGTAGTCCTGTAAAAAGTGGGCGTTATCACCCCGCCCCTTTTTGTACCTCCCACACAAAATGACCAAATCATACCAAAATTACATAGCTCGTAACTTTAATATACCAGTGCACACAAACGCTTATAGTTCAGCACAATGCAATGTATTTAAGAATGTACTGTTTACCGAAAAATATGTGTATTTCGAAAACCCCTTCTGGTACCTCCCACACAAATTGACAGATTTAATGGTGTAATGTTATATATTACATTACTCACAAAGTGAGGGTATACCTTAGTCGGTTTACCCAACTGAAACTTTCTTACTTGTTTTTTTTACAATTTGGTTATTTTTGAAGGATTTTGATTATTCAAAGTAATGTTGTTCTCTGTCAGTTGAGTTAAAAGAAGTTATTAACAAGAAATAACATTTGAAAATGTCGTTGTGCTAAAATTGTTTTGACCCACTGTAGCTGTGTACATCGTTGTTATCTTTACTATCTTTTCAGGGGATGAGTACAAAAGTTCTCTTCGTACAATTTTAATCGTTTAATCTCTCGATAGCATTTATGGACTCACTCTGCAGTGGAGTAAATGTGTATAGTCATCCGTTAAGCTCATCCCCCCTCCCCTCAGTCAACTGTCTGCGCTTCGAAAGCCGTTCAGAGTTCTTGCCAAAAAAACGAAATGAATTAACATATCTGCTGTATTGAATATTGTTTATATTCGAAATTACTAACACTTAATTGAAATGACGAAGTGAGTAGTCGAGTCATTTGAACTTGAAATTATGGGGGAGTTGTAGATATGTATATGTATACATACATTCCACACCACCACTCAGTCATTGATGGATAGGTTGGTGTGTGTGTTTTTTTTTGAGAAAAAGTCTGAAAGTGAAATGACAACAAACAAAAAATACAAACATGACCTAATTGGGATGTCAGTCTGTCTCACTGCTCCGAAAATTTTGACGATACATATATCGTAATATTCCATTTTTGATAAACTCAATAAACAGAAGTGTTATTTCAAAATACAAAGCACACACCCGCATATTCACTGTACATACATATATACAGCGAAGGACAAAAGTATCCATACACTCGGTCGTTGTAACTTTGATGGCAGATCATTAAGTAAAATGGAACATTTGTAGATATCCGCTAATACAGCATTCTTAGAAATAAACTTTTCTAAAACGACTGACATGAGAAACTTATGATGTAACCATGAATGTGGAATGTATTTTATTATAAATTCCCCTCCCAGACAAAGCTTCTACCACATTCGGTTTACAATACCTGTGTAAGTAGTATCTACTTCTTATGTATGTATGGAAGTGTTTAAGGTTTCCGAAACTGCAAATGGAATATGCCAAGAAGATCTTCCCATGTCATTTTTAATGGAGTACGTACAAGTATGTACCTCGTTTATTCAAGACCCTTTGTCATTGTTCCGCTCCAGTGCACTTTTCCATGTTCTGCACAGACATTTAATTTATGTATCAAGAGTAGAGGATCGAAATTTAATCTTAATTCACTTCCCATTTCTTTGCTAACCACTAACTAAGCAAGAGACAAACCTGAGAACCATTTCACATTAATAAACTTTTCCCACCGGGAAACGAATCATATGCGCCCTATACCACATCGTCACCGTACGTACCATTTCTGTGTGGTTGGGCAGCAGCCCTAACGTATCTACGTGGGAGCGAGGAGGCACCTTTCCGAGTGTGACCGACCACATTTCAGGAGGGAATCGTCACAAACAAACACCGTAGTATGTATGTATGGACATATTATGAAGTACAATGGGTATGTAAAGTAACGAGCGACTCTAAAGTCCGTCATGCAAAACGAAGAACAGCGCCAAACGACCAACCCATATTTATGACGGCAGACTACCATCAACGGAACCAGCGGAACGGAATGAGTTGAGCTAAATACGCCGTGGATGATTTTCTTTAAATTTTAATCAACGTTTCGGTGTTGCAAAGCTATGATTACGTGAGGTTTAAACATTTTTCGGTAGATTTTGCTTCTCTTCATTTTTTGTCCGTAGATTTTTTCTTCATATTACGTGAGCCTGAATGCTTGGTTTATTTGTCAAGCGTACAATCATTGTCATATGGTATAAACATAGATATGTAAGTACGTATTAATATACACATATATATGTATGTATGTAAATACATTAGGGCGGGTTGAAAATTAATATTGCGCTTCTCTGCATCTCAAGTGAAAATATTTCAAGCTGAGGCGGTTCCTCCCTTTAAGCTACGAGGAAACGGTGTAATTTTGTACGTCTACATTTTTAAGACGACCCGGCTTAATGTTCATACTTATTGAAAGCTGCATACATACATACATATGTATGCTTATAGTATGTGTGTATTTTTTGTTGATGGTGTTAATAAAAATCGCAATTCAAGACGTTAGGTACTTAGTAAAAGTGCCAATGCCATTGTAATCAAGCTCATTACCATACATCAGAATCTGAATGCAAACGGTAGACATACATGCAGACAGTTAAAGACAATATCTACGATAAACGCTACTCGTAGAATGTCTTCGCAAATCTTAAACAAAGGTATTAATGTGCATGCGCGCACCTTCTGTTTGAAGTAAAAAGCCAACGTATTAAACGAAACTTTACTATTCACCAACGAGTATGTATACTCTTGCCACAGATCAACATTGTGGTATTGGAGTTGCTTGGGTCGGTGTCTACTGTTCTAGCGATTGCCTCTTTTGGTAGCAATTACATACCGCTCATAGTTCATAAACATACATACATATGTACTTCCAAGGGAATTCGTTACTCCTGTTATGTGGGAACGATTTCAACTATAAACCAAAACCCCTCACCCACTCTCCACTGACTGGGAGGCCAAGAAACACATTCATTGCACAGTGCACAATTGTGTTGTGAACTCTTCTGCAGTTTTGTTGAAAGTTGAATGTGCAAACTGTAAACTAATCAACGACGCGTGAGTGAGTTCGTGTGCCTGTCTCATGGCGTTCTTCAGCGCATTCGCGCACACATTGCGCGCATCGAAACGAGGTCACCCCCACCATCCTAATTTACGTACGCAATGTATGTGTGTACGTATGTATCTGCATGTACATGCATGGATACTGTATGTATGCACTGAATGGACTACGTATGTACCATTACCCCGCAGTAACACGAACTAGCAAAACAAACAAAAATATATACTGAATTCACTAGTCCAAAAAGACCAGAACTAGTTTCGCTTCCATTTTCAGTTGGTAATTTAAGTTTAACCAACAAACTAATATCCGTCCCCATAGGTCTCTGTTTTGATATAGACCCTATACATACGATGGGAAAATCCTGCGTAACGAACGCTACACTCATACGACTTTTCGGATAAAAATGTAAACGATTTTTGGACTTCCAAAAGCAATAACTTCAACTTATGCATAGCGTTTAGTGGGATTTAAGTGTACTTTCGAATGGCATAAAACATATTATTTTTTGACTGGTATTTGTTACGAAATAATTGATCACAGTAACTATGAATCTTGAAAAGTTTTTTTTCGCAATTTTTAGCAAATTTTGCATAAAATCGAATACCTAAAAGATTAAATAAATATAAGAGAATTCTTAAATAACTTATTTGTAGGCAAAATGTTTTCGTTTTTTATAAAACGTGACGCACAAAGTTCTTAAAGGAAATTAACTAAGCTTTCTTTTGAGCAAAAAAAAATAAAGGTTTACACAAAAATGCCAAAAAAAGGATTTCGTGAAAAAATCACAAACAAATATCTTAGCGATTTTTTTTTGTTTTCTTAAAAAAAATTGAAAAAATCTTGCCAAAACATTTTTTGTTGCATGGTGGATTTTTTGCACTATTTCTATATTTTTCTCGGTTTACCGTACGGAATATCTCTTTTGTGTCTGAGGCAAAGTTGTAGATATTGAATAGGAGAAAAATGCGGAACAAACCTACCCGAAAAAAGTGCATCCAGTGCCTTAAAAATCGTAAAAATGTTCTGTCTTGTTTTATAATGTTCTGATTTAATGTTCTGTTTTATACGCATACGTATAAAGAATTACGTATACGTATTTTTCAATATTTTACTGAAAGATATTTTATGGCTTTGTGGGCATTTTGGCGATTTTTAAAGCACTTGATGCACTGGATGCGCCTTTTGTCGGTTTGTTCCGCATTTTTTTCTCTTTTTCAATACCTACAACTTTGCTTCAGACACAAAAGATATATTCCGTACGGCAACCGAGAAAAAATATAGAAAAATCCACCTTGAGCAAACAAATTTGTATGGCTATTAAATTATTAATTGAGCCAACTTGACTAAACGAATGATGCAGAAGTTCTTATTTTTGGGGCTACTTTCACGTCCAATTCTCAGAGTTGAGTCCCAAAATCATGTGTTGTACTGTGTAATTAGTTATATTGATGGGAAAAAATTACCATTTGACAAAAATGTCAATATTCAACACCCTCCAACTCGGACAGTCATTAAACGAGTTGAAATTTTGTGTCTTAACTTCTATCCAATAGTACTAAGTTTGGGGCAAGTTTCATCACGATCAGAAGACATCGCTTTTAAAAATTGACTCACTTGACATGAAATCTCCCATATGTATTTAAAAATACCATATTTGTTACATTTCACAGCTACAGACAAGAGGCTCTGGCGGAAATAGGTTTGAGGGACGTTTTAGCAGTGTTAAAACGTTCTTCAAACCTTCATTGAATTTTTGGGAATAAGGGCCTTAGTATTTGTATTTGTTTTGCCTTCCCTTTGTGTTGTATTTATCCACTCTTGCACTATCTTGAGCTAAAGAAGTGGGTAGAAAGTACCTACTAGTAATGCGGGGGATAATTGCCACTAGACAACCGAAATGATGTACTATAAATATTGGTCTAGTGTGGTGGAAATTGTTGAACTTACTAAATCAATAGCGCTGCCGGGACAATTGCTACGAAGAAAAATGCAGGGCCAACTTCAACTGTGAGTGCACATACAAATGTAAGTACCTATGTATGTATGTATGTACTGTTCTATATACTCAGTATGTATGGTGCATGACTGAGTATGTAAATAAATACACGAACAATTGTTATGGATGGCTTTGTGAAAAGTTGGGATCCAGCCAAGTCGTCCGGCGCTAGCTGAGTCTGACGTCAGTGAAAAAGTCATAAACTCCAGTGGAGGAATCATTCCTGATAAGAGAGCATATCTTTGTTAAAATCGATACTCACACACACACGTATGTATGTACATACATATCGTGTTTTTACTTCCTGAGTAGACTCAGAAGTGTCTGTATATTGTAATTAATACCTACTTGCTTGGGGTAAAAAAAGGAAGAGAGAGGCATTATACAACAATCTTACTAATATGATATACAAATCTTCAGAACTATCAAATTGTCTAAATCACTCGAAATTGTCCAAGAATACAGAGTTTGTTGAGGAAATCTAAAATTAATTATGGCAATAAAAAAAATAAACTAAAAATGTGTATTTATCGAAATGGTCTTGGTCGGATTATCATAAACCTCCTCAATATACTCGTATGTCGAAGGTATATACATATTTTCGATTCTATACATATATGGCTTGGACTTCGGGAAGATCTGGGACAAAATTCCAGGGAATTTTGTGGATGTTTCACTTCCCGATTCCCGGGAATTTTCTTCGGGATTCGCGATGCATAAATGCAACGCTAATGACTAATAACACAGTGCGACAAAATAAACACAAGTTGAGAAGCAAATGACGCGATATTATTTTTCCTGTAGGTGTTGTTGAGTAAAACACGAATCTTTTTTTGGAATTTCCCGGACACCCCCAAAATCCGGATTTACGGATAAAAAAGCGATTTTCTTGCCCTTTATCACTTGAACGCCTATAACTTTGTTAATTATTGACCGATTTTCAATCTCTAAAATAATGTAGAAAGAAGAGGTGATGATGACGAGTTAAAAATGAATCGCTCAAGCAGACGTTATTGAGTTGAATGACCAAAACTAGTATTTATGTACACATTTAGTTTTATTGAAACTTTAATAACTCCGTCAATTGCAAACGGATTTTTAAGAGACTGGTATAATTTTTTTTCTTATAAAATATACTGTATATGTAAATTAATTAATCGGTTATCTCACAATATAATTGTTAAAAACATTGCCTAAACTAGAAAATGACGGACAAAAATTATCTTGTAGGACAAATGAACCTATATTACTACAGCTTCAATATACATCGTTCGAAAGGTCTAATTCTCTTCTTTCCAAATTATTTCATAGATTGAAAATCGGTTATAGGCGTTCAAGTGAAAAAAGGCAAGAACATCGTTTTTTACCCGTAAATCCGGATTTTGGGGGTGTCCGGCAAATTTCGTAGAACAAACGTTGTTCTACTCGGCAAGACCTACAAGAAAAATAGTATCGCGTTTTTTGGTTTTTGGACTGTCGCACTGTGTAATCAGCTGGTAATAAAATAGAAAATTCACTTCAATTTGGGACAATTTTAAAAAAATCCATAAAATTTAGAGCCTTAAATAATAAATATTCTAATACCGCGCGTTCTATGCGTTTTACCTAAACGGACATTCATTAGAAAACGAGAAGAATGTTAATCACTTTGTTCATGGCGATGCGAACCTTTCCCAAATTGTGTACTTTAATCGTAAACATTTTTTCGATATTGTCTTTTTGTTTTATTTTTCAAATGACCACCATTGAAGCCAAATGCCACAGGAGCGAAATTTCTTTTGACAAGCAAGAGCACACACATGTAGCCATCCAAGCCACAGCAGCCAGAGAGTCTCGGAAATGCTTTGGAATCGGTCTCAAAGAAAAAAACCAAATAATTTTAAAAACAACTTTCTTTTTCAATATCGAAATTGGTTTTACTTTCTAATTTGGGACGGAAATCGTTTGCAGGGGGGGGCAAAATGACAAGACGGCGCAACAGAAGACGATGCGAAGAGATTAACTGGTTTTGCCACTCCACCGCCGACCAAATGATTCAGAGACGTATTGAGACGTTGTCCATCTCATCTTCGATCGATCGAATCATACAGTTGGTGGAAACGAAAGAAAGCTAATCCATCAACGAAATCTAATAAAGAGACTGACGGACATACGATGAGCTGTAATTGATTTCAATGGTTTGGCACACATGTCCAAAGCAAAAGGTAGCAGAGACCTAAGGTTGCCTTGACAACTGTTCGATATTTTCTATAACCCCCCCCTGGCATACCCCACTTCTCCTCTCACTACCCCTTGCGGTCCCGCTTTAATGGTGTTTTGTTTTCGAGTTTTTCTATATTTCGGTTGGTTTCTGTTTGTTTTGTTTAAAGAAGACGATTTTGCATATCTACTCTGGTCTGGCTGGCTAAACACGTTTATTTAATGGTTAATTTGAAGGCTGTTAACTGAAAACTGTTTGGCTTTAACTGCAAAACGAAAAAACGAGGACCCCATACGAGAGGTTCGACATGATTTTGTTTTCGACCAGTCATTGTGTTCATTGTATCGATGGCTCTTTGGAATCGATTGCTACTGATTTTGGCTGCATTGATCGATGGATGAATAGATCAATCGTGGCTTGAATAGCTGCATGAATGTCAAAGAGCCCATTAAACGGGTGAGATTGGATTGGTAAATGGCATTAAATACTGGATTAATTACATTGTCATTTGTAACTTATAATTTAGTCATTTATATTAGTTACCTATATGTACATACGTTAGGCATGTTTTATTACACCTACACATGAAATTTAACTTTGAAGTCTATTAGTGTATTGGATATTTTTTTTCATTTCATATAAACCATATACGAGCTTTGAGTGCATATTCACATTTTATTTGTTTGCTTACTCACCTCAAGTTCATGATTTGTCCTACATCTATCCTGAGGCAAATGTGGGACCAACTAACCTGCATTTACAGATCCCACGATTGGTTTAATTAGGATCTTTAGGGGTTGGTAGATTTACTAAATTAGCTACAACTTTTTCAATAATGCTTAGTTATACAGAATGGTCTCGTTTTATTTTTGAGCGGTTATACTTTTTGATAAAACAATAAAACATAATAATTGTGAATCTTTCGATGTTTTTAAGAGGTTTTATTTAAAAATTATTAAAAATTTCTCAAAAAATTAGAAATTTTTGCAATATCTTGTAAGTTATCATTAGGATGGACGCTATTTAATTTTGCATTATTACTTTTCAGAACCAATTACGATAAATGATTCTCCTGTTATGCTGAAATATATGGTTGAACCTCATTTTTTTTCTAGAGTTTTATCTTTATTTTGATAGATAAACACTTCCCATCCCACTAATAGCCCACAAAGTTTTTAAAGGAAATTTCCCAAGCCTTCGTTTGAGGAAAAAAAAACAAAATATAAACACGGTTTTTTGACAAAAATAACAAAACAAGTTTTAATTTCGCAAAAAAAATACGAGGACAAATATTTTTGCGAATTTTTTTATCTTTTAAAAAAGATTGAAGAAAAAGCTATCGAAAACACTTGCGCATCATTTTCTAAACAAAATTGGTAATTAGTTATATGGATGGGAAAACGGACCGTTTGACCACAATGTTAAAATTCAACAAACTCCAACTCGGACAGTCTTTAACAGATACCGTTGAAATTTTGTGCCATAACTGCTATCTAATAGTATTAAACCTGGTGCAAGTTTCATCCCGATCAGTAGACATCGGTTTTCAAAATTGACTCACTTGGCATGAAATCGCCCATCTGTATGTATATATTATTGGCGGTGGTTTCTAAAAAGGGACAAAAGTCCACAACGAACTCTCCATTCGATCCTACTCGATGCAAGATGTTTCAGTTCTCTCGAGCTTAGTCCGCTTTGGAAAATTTCTGAATTTACAAAAAAAGACATTCCGAAAAATGGTGAAGATGTAATGATTGCTATCCCAACCGATCCGACTAACTTAACAAGGGCTTGTCGCGCCTTTATCATTCATTATTTGGCAGTACATTAGCCCCAGTGATCATAAAATAATACAAATGTCATTTATGTTCTTAGGATTCTAACATAATTGCTCAAACGCTATTTCTTCTTTAATTTTTCAAAGTCAAATTTCGGTCTTGCCGTGAGTTGAACCCTGGTCTCCTAGCGCTGCAGCAGCATAACAAAGTATGTTAACGCGTACGGCTTCAAGCGAGTTAGAATTACCACTATCCTGAGATATATATAGAGTAATTTTTTAAGAGCTTTCGGATTTGATAAAAAAAAAACAAATAAATATTTATTTGAGTCGATAAAAAAATAAAAAACAATGTTTAAAGATGAAAACACGAAAGCAGCTGAGCTACCAAAAACAGTCCTACTCGATGCAAGATGTTTCAGTTCTCTCGAGCTTAGTCCGCTTTGGAAAATTTCTGAATTTACAAAAAAAGACATTCCAAAAAATGGTGAAGATGTAATGATTGCTATCCCAACCGATCCGACTAACTTAACAAGGGCTTGTCGCGCCTTTATCATTCATTATTTGGCAGTACATTTGCCCCAGTGATCATAAAATAATATAAATGTCATTTTATTGATGCTCTTAGGATATTAGCATAATTGCTCAAACTCTATTTTTTCTTTTATTTTTTTTTAATTTTTTCAAAGTAAAATTTTCGGTCTTGCCCTGGTCTCCTAGCGCTGCAGCAGCATAACAATGTATGTTAACGCGTACAGCTTCAAACGAGTTAGAATTACCACTATCCTGAGATATATATAGAGTAATTTTTTAAGAGCTTTCGGATTTGATAAAAAAAACAAATAAATATTTATTTGAGTTGATAAAAAAATAAAAAACAATGTTTAAAGATGAAAACACGAAAACAGCAGAGCTACCAAAAACAGTGTTGCCAAAAAGAAAGTTGCAAAAAAATCGCCCATTATATGAACACTTTAGCGTATGAGTATTATTCAGCTAATTTGTGAAAAATTGCATCCTATTCAATACCAAAAACAGTGTTGCCAAAAAGAAAGTTGCAAAAAAATCGCCCATTATATGAACACTTTAGCGTATGAGTATTATTCAGCTAATTTGTGAAAAATTGCATCCTATTCATTACTTTGGATGCTCCCTTTATTTAGGAATAATTAAATTGAGGACTCCGGTTTAGAATTCCACAGCGGTTATTTAAATTATTTATTAAATTTTTTTTATAATTTTTTCTAACGTGTAAAATTTAAAAGAATAACAAAATTTTAATATTTTATAGTTTTCATAAATTATGAAATATATTCACAACTTTTGCAAAAGAAATTATTTGGGAGCGAAAACTTGCACTATCTTCTTTGGAAGTATTTAAAATGTGATTCCTTAGGAAGTACTACCATATTTTTTGCTGGATAATTTTGATTAAGTTTTTTGTTCAGTGTATGTGTGAGTATTTTACATTTACATATCTCTTATTATTTGAATTGATATAATTTCTTTTGAGCGCATAGACTACTACCGAGAGATTTACATATTTGTGCGAAATGCACATAAATAGATACTTGTGTCTGAATAATAATGTCCACATCTGAACATGACTTTTAAATGCAATCATCCAATCCAGTCATCCGGTGTATGATGGATAGTATAAAAAACATGCCACGCTTACATATTATAGAGAAAACGAGTGAAATGTATAATAATTTCTATTAAGAAATACTAATGGTGTAGCATGCATGTATTTAAGAAAAGTGGAAATAGTATTTGCATTGTGAATGATTCTGGAACGGTTTTACATCATCTGAATATGTATATGAATTTTCGCCAAACGGAATTTGAAAAATATTATAGTGGTTGCAGATCTCCATCCAATAGTGGGGAAACTGGTCTAATAGATATTCAATTATTAGAAAATTAGGGCTAAATGCAGATGTTTACAAAACTAACATTTAATTTAAATCGTTGTGCCACGATTCGGAATAAAGTTGGGCAATTGCACATCTGAAAAGAAAGCCATCGGTTTATGTTTTGTAAA
This sequence comes from Eudasyphora cyanicolor, assembly GCA_963930755.1. Classification (NCBI taxonomy): domain Eukaryota; kingdom Metazoa; phylum Arthropoda; class Insecta; order Diptera; family Muscidae; genus Eudasyphora; species Eudasyphora cyanicolor. The sequence goes on from OZ005737.1 coordinate 272,778,644, forward strand.
TGTTCCCAAAAAATATTATGTCTTATTTATTTTCCAAATTATAATTACTCGGGTCACAGCTGAGAAAAAGTTCACTTAGGAATTATGTATAATTATCATTAAAATTATCTCTTAAATCTTAAATAATTCGAGTACCATTTAAAAGGTGAAAATTGGAAAAAATAAGTATATGTAATTATCTATGTATGTATACATATACAGACATAAATACTTTTGTATTTTCAAGTGTGTAAAAAATTTATGATGCGGCAGCGATCTCTACAAATAATATTGTAAAATAAAAATAACTGTGAATATGTAAATTTATTCTCTCGCTATAAGTAATCGCGAAGGTCAAGTTTCGAAAACTAAACAAGCCATCTGATGGAAGCACTCAAATGTTACATTGTGATCAGAAACTGAGAACGAAGAGAATGTGCGCGGCCAGCTAAGAAAATCGTCTTAATTTACATACAGCGATATGGACGGACTCCACTCTCATACAGTACCTCTGGATCTCATTTGCTGAAAAGAAAACTATTTTGTTGAATTGACAAATTGAAATGGTTACATACATTACTCGTAGATGTCAAATTTTCTCTACATAAAAAAAATGCAATGTTAACTCAACATGACATCACTTTGTTGGTAATGTAACAAGAAATCGTGTAAACAATCTATAGTGTTTATTCACGTTGACCTAAAATAATTCACGTTGATTTATAATTATTACTTGAGTAATCGATGTAATATCTGTTAAACCCAAAATAGTTTCAAAAGTGCTTTAATACACAGAAGAAAATTGTCATAAAATTAAAGAATGGCGCCAAAGGCATCATCAGTCTTTAAAATAAGTACACTTTGTACTTAAAGTAGAGATAATTTCATTAATATTAAGTAAATGCTTACTTCAAAGTAACAGGTGGCGCAAAAGTAACATTTCGATGTTATGTTAGACGCGATTGGCGGTCAGCAGCTAACAGCTGATGCACCGTCTGGACTTTGTACGGAAACATCTTCAAATCTTGTACCAAAATTCGCTGTAGAGACCGTCGACTGATACCCATTTGCGTGGCACGTCGTCTGGTCGATGTCGACGGCGCTTCCATGACATCCTCGGCTACAGCAGCAATATTCTCTGCAGAACGGCTACTCCGGGGTCTGCCACGCCTGGCAGCATCTCGTGTTGTGCCAGTCTCTTCGAGGCGAGCGGCTAAACGTCGCAGTGTTTCACCAGTAGGCGTTGGACGGCCAGGAAATCTGTGCCAAAGTCACCGACCGATTATTGGTCAAATAAATAGTCAGCAATATTCCGCGTTCTGGAGCAGTGTAGCGTAACATTGTTTATTAACGTGTATTTCGCATGTGTCAACACAATTACAAATGTCAACATTAGGCATTAGGGGCCAATCGCAAAATTTATAGCATTTTCTGATAGGAGGATTACTTTTGCGCCACCTTGTATAAGTACAATACGTACTTTTTTCAAAGATTAAGGACGTCTTTGGACCAATCTTTAATTTTAAAACAATTTGTTTCCTGTATATCAATCACTGAGTATGAATTTTCCTAACCTATTACCATATGTACAATTACTGAAAATTCGAAATTTGCATGGTTACGGATTAAGTTCGGCCACGCCGAATCTTATATACCCTCCACCATTAATCGCATGGGAATGGTTTCGAATACAAATATACTCATTATACTAAGTTTCAGCCACTTCGTTGAAATTTGAGGTTTTTGTGGCGTTACGAAGTCAAATCTAGAGGGACCTTTGTATGGGGGCTTTATCAAAACATGGACCTATGACTACCGTTTTTCGTGTGAAGGATTCTGGGTATAAATAAACACCAGTCACCAATTTTCAGCCCGATCAGTTGAAATTTGAGGTCTCTGGCGTTAAGAAGTGGAATCGGAGAGATGCTATATATGGGGGCTATATTAAAAAATGGACCGATAGTGTCCATTTGCAATCCCAACATACCTGCAGTATATGTACCAAATTTCAGCTCAAGTATTATAGATTGTAGCGTGAATACAACAGACGGACGGACGGACATTGCTAAAGAATTTTACGGCTTAGAATTTTACGACGTAATGCATCGATACATTATAAACAAACACGGACGAAATAAACATTAGTTGTCAAGTTAGCTCACATAGAACGGACGAACTTTTTAATAAATTTTAATTTCAAAGTAAATATAAGATAATATTGTAATTTATGTATAGTTTTTTTTTTAAATTGTGATTTTGTAGTTCCATGAAGAAGACTAACGACGTTAGTCGAAATATGGGGAAAGAAAATAAATTAATTAAAAAAACCCTATAAACACATTTTTTACTTAAAAAGGACCTCAAGCCGAACAATATCAAAAAAATTTATTTATATCTTTAATTTTACAATAACAAATTAGCAGGATTTTTTGTGGCAAAATCGCATTTTTCACTTCAAGTGTTCCCAAAAATTGAAAAATAGGAAAACCCTCCCAGCGTTACGTGGGGAAAACGGTTATCTTACGAAATAATTTTAATTTTTTGATATCAGATGATCGGTCACCGATTTATAATGGACACCACGAATCAACTTTTTTTCGAGACGCCTTCGAATAATTTTTACCAATATACTTTTTTACCCAATATACTTCGAAAGTTATTCTATAATATACCATTGGTTTTAATCAAAAGATTTTAACTGTGTCAGCACAAAAGAATCTCAAAAATGTGCCTTTTCTTGCTTGAATTAACTTTACCTCCACTTAAGAGAACTTTTAATAATTTTTTTTTTGCAATATCCTGTAAGATATCCCTGAAACGGTTGATAGAATGAATAAGCTGGTCGTATTCTTCAAATTGCTTTTTAGGTATTAAAGCAAATGACATAAGATTTCGTTTGAGCAAAAAAATATCAAAAAATAAAACATGTTTTTTTTTGACAAAAATGTCAAAACAAAAACAAACGAAAATACAATATTAATGAAAAGGCTATCGAAAACACTTTGGGTGAGTTTCTAAGGGCCATTAACAATAAATAAATAAACTAGGGTTAAGAGCTAACTACCGGTTATAGCTGTCAAATTCCATACAAATTAACTTTCGTTACCTCTAACGCTTGGTTATTTTGTTTTGTGTTAATGGGGGTAAATACAATAGGAAAGTTGTCTAAATACAATAGGTAATTAGTTATATGGATGCGAAAAAGGGCCGTTTGACCAAAATTTCAAAATTCAACACCCTCCAACTCGGACCGATCTTTTGCGATATTTTGTGTCATAACTACTATTCAATAGAACGATCAGAAGACATCGATTTTAAAAATTCACTCACTTGACATAAAATCCCCCATATACTAGATGTCGTAGTTGAATGTGTGTAGTATAACATCAGAAACACTCCTTTTTTGTATTTATTTATTGGTGAACTTTGCTCAGACACCAAAAGGAGATGTGCCCAGATACACGCAAAGGAAAAATCCTTTCTACAGGAACGAGATTTGAGACAACTACACACCGTATTTCCTGTAAACAATAATTTCTGTAGCCTAAGCCTGAAAATTATTTTCCTTAAACTAACTTTTGTTATTAGCAAAGGTATATTCTGGTGGAAAGATTTTCTTTCTTTCTGGTACAATCTATTCAATCTATTGGTACAGGGTAGTTATTGATGGTCAGTTAGTCTTTTGTGAGTAGTTTTTTCTTTCTGTGTATTCATAAATGTATATAAATTTCGAGCTAATGTTAATAGGTATTTTGTAGATGGTCAGTCAGTCATTCCGCTCCCTCTCATCCACCGCATTCAGCCTTGTTTTCTTCATATTATCTAATTAATTAAATCAACATATAACAAACTCCCTCCCACTTTCTCCCCTGTCTCTCCCTCTCTCTCCACCACTCACTCTCTTCTGATATGACTCAACTCAAAGAAAAATGACCTCATCGCGCAAAGGATGGGATGGATGAATCATAATCCACAGCCGCTTAGAGGGGAGACATAATAACATGTCCTGATGAAGACGATGCAGCTGTCTCCTTCCTATGGTATCGTGAGTCAATCAAAACACATACATAGGATGTGTTTGTGTGGGGATGTGTATAAGGATTATTTGCAGACTTCTGTTACCACCACAACACCAGTGAGAATGAACTGGTGAACAGGCCAATGGACAGGTGAAAACATACAACATCAGATGTGGTAACCAACCAGTGTTCAAGCAACGGAACAAAGAACGTCCGGCCAGACAGACAGGACGAGCATGTGTACGGCTGAGTGTATGTATATATGTACATAATTTGTGTCTTTGTCAGCCTTGCTGTCGTCTGTCCGTCTAGTCATGCCAAAAACTTGTTTGCCCCCTATTACGATTGCCCAAGCAGAAATGCCACTTGGCTTGGTTGCCTCAAAAAGAAGACACGCTCAGGAAACCGGCCTGTACAACAAAATGTTGCGCAGTAAGTGTTCCAACCAACAGTGCAATAATAATTGCAGTTTTATGCAAATTTTATCTAAAAAAAACTTTGTACCAGAAACTAGTGATGATGATAATGATGGGAGGGAGATTTGACGACGACGATGTCGGTGTTGGAGCTGCTGCTGGTGGCATGACTGCTTCCCAAGAAAGTCAGCTCGGGAAAAACGTATCAAGTAAGTTATTAACTGTGGAGATTACCACAAACTCATTACTTGACACATGGAACGGGCTTTGTCTCTGTGGTGGTGTTGATGGTGGAATGAAGTGACAGCCCGTAATGATGTGACTGCTTCCAAAGTTATGATGCAGTTGTTAACCGTTATTAGAGACCGCAAACGGCGCAAATGGGCAGACATCTCAGTGTTTACTTCGGCGGCAAAGCGACGGTTGCCTAATATCTCTCGACCCAATCCGAATATAACTTTAAGACAGTTACACATACACACTTTTTGTTACTGTTAATGTCTCCAGCGGCGGAAGAATGGATGAATCTGTAATTACCCGATAGTTGCTGGCTGCCTACTTATGTTAATGACTTAACTTGAAAAGACAATGGAGCACTGAGTACATTGGGCATAAAACTGACATCCACTTTTCACATCTGTGGGAAGTTTCGCAAAGTGGATATTACACCTCCCAACTCATTCCCATTCCGATCCCCTCCTGCGCTAAGCACTAAGGTTGTCGTGAAAATGGCTATCTAATTAAAATTCCACGTAAGACACTAAGGGCGTTTCTCTGCGGACAAAAGCAGTCAGTCGCAAGTCGCCACTACAAACTATTCCACAATTCAATCGGCAGACGTTCTGTTGAATGCTTGGCACGCAGATGTCTGAGGCGCCGTATAAAGTAATCGTGGATCAGATTTGTCTTCGACGAGAAATTCTGAAAATAAATTACCCTTTTAAGGTGGATCTTATGTAGTCCCTCGAATTAAACTTAGCTCTTATTACAAAATTCCCAAATGTATTATAAAAGTCTGGTTTTCGGGAAAAGGGCAATGAAAATGGTACACATTGTTTTGCAGAACCGAAATCACCATAAGTGATTGCTGTAGAGATAATCGGATTAGATGACTGCTTTAGAATAAAGTCTTCAATCATTCGCAAAATAAGTATGGTCCCACTTCTACCAAAATTCAAAATTGCATAAAATTGATTAGGGGCATCTGTATGATGTATTCCATCTTCATCATACATCTACTTCATCTTCATTAGCGTTTCATGACTATTTAATGCGCAAAAGTTCGTTCATCCCAATGAACGGTTACGTAGTGAAAAGCGAAAACAAACCATTCGAAACAAAACAAAAAACTCAATTCCACAGTCTGTGAGTTTGTTTATGTTTAAATGCACCACAAGATAGTTTTTCCTTTCTCCAACAAAAAACCAAAGAGAAACGTTTCAAGACGCTGCAAGTCATTAGCCAGAAATCAACGCAGTGGACAGCGGTACTACTGAAAGCATTAATGCAACAGATATGCGAATTACAGATTTTTTTTACTGTAAGTCTTTTTAGTTTGATTGGATGGAAAATTCCAAACCAGACGTTGACATTGGTAAGTGTAATATGGCGACATTATGTAAGATATTCTAATTTTGGCGAATTCAGTTATCACCCACACCAATATTTAGGGCAGGTCAACGGAATAGACCAATCATGATGAATTTTCCGTATTCAGGTTTCAAACCACACAAAGAACCTGAGCGGCATTGGCTTGTCATTGCTTTTCAGTTCCATTATCCAGTTTTTGGATATTCATTAGGCTAAGCAAATATGTAAGTATGTATACGAAGTGTAAACAATCCAAACAAGGTGACACACGCAATGAAGACTACCTAAGTGGAAGTTAATGTAAAAATGTTTGAGCGGAAATGGTGTCAAATTTCACATGGCTTCCTTTCTTCGTCCATCTTCCTTGAGCTGAACGAGCTATTAGCTAATTATTCATTAAATTTATTAACAAATACTCTTGATAAAATGACTTTGGGCACATTACAAGGACAGTAGTATACATTCTCCAATACGACTGCGTAGCAATTTTTCCACTCAGGCTCGATTTTTTCTTTGGATGTACGTTTTTGTTTCGCTTATATCTAGGGAACGTAGGACATATTTATATTCATGAAATCAGAGGGGGAATATTTTACAGGCTACATTTATGTTGATATTGGTAGGGTATGTACCCCTTACATCTCATACAACGAGATCAGATATACCCATAAATAGCCAAACATTGATGGAAATCATGATTGCAATTAGGGCGTTAAAGCATAACAAGTCACCAAAACCGACAATATAGCGTCATAAATGTTAAAAGCCGATCCTCACATCATACGATGAGAAAATATGCGAAAATCGTTTATTTTGGGAATAGTTTTTTATTGTGAAAAACACTTATTGAATATACCTACAAATTTTATGAAAATATCTTCAGCCGATTTCGAGTTATGGCAATTCAAAGTTTGTGTTTTTTATTAATAAATACAAATAACATAGCGATGATACTAAAAGTGTTTATGTACAGAAATGCTGGTAGAATTGTCGTTTATTGGTGAAATGCGACCGGACTTGTACCATATAATAAGGTTATAACGGGTTTTCCAACAAGAGTGATATGATTTCTTTGAAAAAAAAAACACACTTATTGTTAAGGAAATTCATAAGTTTTTTATTTAATGTGAAGTACAATCGATACAATTAAGTTCTAAATAAAACGTCATACAAATGGCCTCCACGACTTCTTCTGCAGGAACGAATTCGATGAACCCAATTTCGAGCACTTTTTTCACTAAATCAAGTCGTATATCATGAATGCCACGTTCAATATTGACTTGTAAATCTCCAAACTTTTCTCGCAACAATTCAATTGTTTCATTTGCTGTGTGGCACGTACCCACAATCGGGCAATGGCAAAAAGATAGCTCTTAACGAGAGCTAAAATATTGATCATAGATGTCAAGGTAGTAGGTCGACCGGAAAGTGTTTTTTGTTTGGATTTAAAAAAAAAATGGACAGCATCATTTTTTTCAAATGTGAACGGAAAGATTATTTCTGCTCTAGCTCCTTGACGGTACGTCGGATCGGGAACCGGCCAATGACAAAAAAGATAGCTCTTAACGAGAGCTAAAATATTACTCATGGGTGTCAAGGTCGTGGGTCGACTGGAAAGTGTTTTTTTATTTAAACAAAATGGACTTAGCGCACGAAAAGTTGCAATTGGAGAACGATTATTTTGATAATAAAATTGAATAATTTGTAAACGTTGTTCTTGCGTATATCTCTCCATGATGAAATTGTAAACACTACTGAATAAAATGAAAAACAAATGACAGATCATAACATATTACAAATGGCCGAAACGTCACTTCAAAATCATATCATCCCTATTGGATAGGTTCACGGTGCCATACACGGTAACTGTAAAAAACATTTAGGTACACCAATTTCTTCTCCAATGAAATTTCTTATAAAGGGTGGTTAAATTGTAAGGGCTGATGTTGAATGTGAACCACACCTAAACGTTGTTTTTTCTGCATTTCATTTGACATTTCTCAATTTCAGACTAACTCAATTTGAACCATGGAAAGATATACAATCGAGCAACGCGTTAAAGTTTTTTAAGCCTTTTGCGTTCAAATCAAAATGCACTTCGTGATGTTTTTGTTTGCAAATTTCAGCAAACCGGGTCTGTAGTAGATGTGAAAACACCTGTGCATGCTCGCTCAGTTCGTTTGGTGCAACGGGCCATACTTCTTCGAAATGAGGCCGGTCAGGCAGTTACTGTGAATGGTGTTAGGTATCGTGAAATGATAACGAACTTTTTATGGCCCGAATTGAAAGATATGGATGTGGACAATATGTGATTTTAACAGGACGGTGTCACTTGCCACATAGCTAACGACACAATGGCTCTTTTGCCCAACAAATTCAATGGCCGTGTTATCTCACGTCGTGGCGATGTCAATTGGCCGCCAAGATCGATAAGCCAACAACAATTCAAGAGCTAAAGGATGAGAAAATTCGGCACATTAACGGCATAGAACCTCAATTACGCCTCAGCGTCATCGAAAATTTGGACCATCGGATGGAGGTGTGCCGCCGAGGTCGCGGCGTCCATTTGGCCGATATTTTGTTCCGTACATAATTGAACCATACCAATATTATCATAATAAAAAGAAATGACAATAATTGCCTAGATAATTTGTGTTTAATCAAAATCAACATCGGCCCGTAAAATAACCACCTTTTAGATGGTCCAAACCATATTAATCTATCTCTAACGGTAAAGTCGTGAAATAAAACATACTGCTTTGCGCGCGTATTTACCCCTTCTTGCCATTGAGCGTCAGAGATCGAACGATGAGTTATCATTGTTAAAATTGATAAAAAGGAGACCTCTCAGAGTGCACTAACTGGAGAGGAATAACTCACCACGCGGTGAATAAGTTTTTATCCACATAACTTCATACGGACTCACATCGGCTCTAGAGCAAAAGCTTCGACCAAAACTGACAGTTTTTCGGAGAGGCAAATCTTGAGTAAAAAAGTAAATACCCTGAGGGTCATATTTGAGCAATGTGTGAAGTGAAAATCTCCCGTATACTAAGTTTTGGTTAACTTCGATAGTTGAGCAGTCTGTTCATTATACTAACTATGTTTTCGCTGACTTCGAAAAGGCGTTTGAAGAACTCTCCCTCACAACCATATCGAATCTTTAGAATGCAAAGGAGTACCACAGAAAGTAATCGGGCTTATGCGAAGCCATTACACTTGCTATAGGTACTTGCAGAGTACTCCACGAAAATAAACTGAGCAGCACATACATACATATACATATATCTAAGTACTATGTAAGTAAGGTGAGAAACATCTATGTATCTACATATACAGGGTGGAGCGCGGTAATTTGCTTATTTGCTGTGCAGTGCAGTGCAAAAAAAACAAATTCCCGTGCTCCACCCTGTACGATAAATACATAGTATATTTTCAATGTTTTTCTCAATAGATGTTACGAGTATGCTCACACAGTTAACCATCCATATAACTAGAATGTAAACTTACATATGTACATAAGAACATATGTATATAGTATGTACATTATAGATACTCCCATCACCTCACCAATCTCTGGTTGAATGATGATGTATTATGTTTTCCATATACAAACATACAAGAGTGTATGTTACGAGTATAGTTTAGTTTGTATTACTATCAAAATGTTATGTGTACATAAATAATCGTATCTGATCTTAGGGCATGGACGAAATATATAGTACACATTACTATGTACCGCTTTTGTAAATATTTACAAGACCTGGCACCATTTCTCCCTATTTGAATTGCCCAAAAAATACGAGACTACATGTGTACGTACATACATATACATGTATGTATGTAGACAGCATGAGGGAGATTTTAAAGAATTATTGATGTAATGAATTGAGGTCTATCGGTGAACTTCCCCCTTGGAATCTCATAAAATTCACGAATGGGGTCGGTCGGCCGTACTAAGGCCGGAAAACGAAAACGAAAATCAATACATTTTTATCATATGCAAACAATACATTCAGTGTACCCAGATAATTTATCACATATTACAGTGGCTCAATACAAAATATATGTATGTATATGGTTACTTTACCATTCAAAACAAAAATAACTTCAAACAAATATATTTTATTTCTTTAACATATTTATGTCATGAATCATGGATCATGGATCTTCATGGTTTTCTATCAATTCAATAAAATTATTTTTCAATACAACAAAACATTGTTTTATTGTGGAATTTAAAACAACAAAAATCGAACCGTTTTAGTGTACTTATTTACAGTTTAGACATTTCCCGGATTAATGAATTTTTATTAACGATGTAACGAATTTCGAAATACAATCAAAAAATATTGTTTATTAAAAAGGTGCACTTCTTTTTTAAAGGAATTCATCATAGGTTGTATTTAATATATTTAATTTTATTCTTCTTTCCGAAACAAATTCATTATATTTAATATTTTTCGATGGAACTATTCCTACTCGATCTCTTCTCCCATATCGTAAAGAAATCTAAGATTTATCTCTAAAGGAGTACGTGTTTAATTCATAGCCGTTTGAAGACCGGTGTGGCTTCAGTTCCAGGAACTTATTTTGACACTTTGTAGATATGTGGGTAACATTTGTATAACTAAAAAACGATTTGTATTACCTAACTGTAAACAAGAGTTAGAAAATGATAGAATCAATGTTCTATAAGTATCATGTCTCTCGGATGAAGATAAGGTCAATTGTTGGCAATGTATTTAATATAAAATCAGGCAGAACTCGGCTGGACATCGAGTGTGTGGTGGTGTATGTTTGCTAGGCTCTGGTGAGGTGTCATTATTTTAGCATTTGTTAAGAGCTCCGGGGTTGTACCTGCCCGCATTGTCTCAATCGCAGCGATGGGCAGGCAGACAAAGAGTGGCGATGATGTAAAACGTTCAAGCAGATTGAAGGCGCCACAACACCTGAGGTAATAGACATATCCACGTACACAGACATGGCATGGATTAGCAAGTATGCCAAGGCAAATAGACAGTGAGTTTCCAAGGAATCAAGAACCCACAAGGAGTATTGTATCTATACACTCGTACTTATGTATGTAGGTATTTAGTAATTACATAGGCAGTAGACCTATTCTAGAAACGAATACACCTTCAACAATATATATAAATAAGCCTCAATTCAGTTAAGAATGAAAAGATACAAAATATCCCAAAACAGCTTCAATTTTTAGGGAAGTCAAGTTGCAATATCCCTAGGATTTCCCATAAGGCCCTTTTTAAAAAGCCCGTTTGCTAAAGGGCCTTTTGAACTACTGTCTCAATGAATTCATTCATTCATACTCTTATGGGCAATGGCAGTTTCGCAGTCTCGTTTGCATATAAAGTAGGAATGAACATGTCATGCTTGACTGAATCATTTCTAAAATTGTTATTTTTTTGCGCGGAAAGTAATGTGTGGGTCGCCCTCCCAGAGGGCACACCTTTTACAATTGTTAACAGTTGTTGGGCTCCTAGCTTCGCTTTTCTGACGGCAGCAGCAGAACATCATTGAACATTAGTTCATTCCTAACGAACTGCTTTCAAGTCAACTAGATACAAATGAAATTGTAACATTGTACAGTGGATCAACAGATATAGATACAAATACATATGTAGGTATATATACTGGTAGTGCATATGCACGTATGTAGTAAATACGACGTACGACTATGTACTTGCAGTGGCAAAACAAAAACTCGTTTAAACTTAGTTTCGTATAGATTTTATTAGCGCAACAGCAATGATTGCATGGACCAAACGAGTTTCGAATGCTTTGAGCCGAACCATTTAATTTAATTGACCTTTTGGGGAACTGAGAAAAAATGCGCTGCTCTACTCACTCGAATATACATGTCTAATATGCGACACTGTGGCAATATTTTTAATTTTTAAATCAAATCTTGACCACATTCACTTGAATGAATGAATGAACAATGCTAGGTATTTGTGAAGATTGGAGATTCGTGATGATTTCGTAAAATACACCTGGAAAAAAGTGTCCGTAAGTCTTTGTTTATGAAACCAATAAACAGAAACAAGAAAAAACTAACTTAATTGCTATAGAATCACTTTTCCCTTTCAGAGAAGTTCTTTATATTACATAAATTATATTGGAACAAATAAGTCACAAGCATTTTTGAGTTATCTACGCCTTAGCAGAAGACAAGTTAGATTGTCTAGTCCTTAGTTGACGAACAGGTGTGTTATCTACTCCTTAGAAGACAATCTTTCGTTATATATTCCTTAGTAGACAATCATTCGGGTTATCTATTAGTTAGTAGATGATAAGTTGGGTTATCTACTCCTTAGTAAATGACCAGTTGGGTTATCTTATCCCTAGCAGAGGTCAAGTTGGGTTATCTATTCCTTAGTAGCTCTTCAGTTGGGTTATCTGTTCCTTAGTAGAGAACCAGTTAGGTTATCTGTTCCTTAGTAGAGGACCAGTTAGGTTATCTGTTCCTTAGTAGCCAATCTTTCGGTTGGGTTATCTACTCCCAAGTAGAGGTCCAGTGGGTTTATCTACTCCCAAGTAGAGGTCCTGTTTGTTTATCTACTCCTTAGTAGGCGGCCATTTTGGCTCACTATTCCATAGTAGACGACCAGTTGGGTTATTTACGGCTGTTTGGCTAATCTGCTCCATAGTAGATGACCATTTGGTACCGGTTTTCGAAGTTCTACCATTAAATAATTTACATTTAATCGGTTTCAAATGTAACTAATGCTGTGTCAGACATTAAAGGTTCAGACACCGTAGGCATTCTTTTGGACAAGTATTTAGATATGTCACAAGGTCCCAATTCAACCCCTTCACTGACAAAGTCATGTTAAAGATACGGGTTGTTTTCATAGAAAAAGTACAATTTGTGAACCGATCCCTGTTCTCAGGGAACCTATTAAGCGGTTGGTTTCCGTTAAGGTAATTATAACTAAATACATTATTAATTGTTATATAACAGGCTAAATAATACATGATTATTTTTATAGCCAAATGTGGTCGACTATATAATTGCTGTGGATTCCACAATAAATCTAGACAAATCGGAAACGTTGGAAATGCACATATTCTCCCAAGACCAGTACCAATACATATTCCTATTTACATGTACTACAGCAGATTTCTGTGTGGAAACTGGTCTTGGAATAATAGTTGCTGAGTGTGTCATGAACAGTTGCATATTCCGAAACGAATTACGAATCAAGCTGACTGTAACTACTACTACTCGTCGCCCCGGCTGATGTCAGCCAGTTTGAAAATGCAGGTCCGTCCATCCGTCCGTCCGTATGCAAATACAAATTGCAAATATTCTTGTTTTTGCATAAAAGTTAAAGTTTTGTTTTGCGGCAAATCTGCAAATATTAAACGGACTACCTCTATCGTTGAGCATATGTATGTCTATGAGCTCAGCTCAAAAGGAGAATAACAGGAAAATTGTGCAAGACTTAGACAACTTGAAAATGTGCAACAAAAAAAACACAAAAAAGAATTGGGTACGGGCAACGACAAGTGCAAACGATTCGGCTGGCAAAAACCGTAATCCGACAAACAAGTCATAAGACTTATTTCATAATCTCGGCGAGAACTTGTTCAATGCAAAAGAGACAAAACCCACAAAATAAAATGCACAACTGTCATGTAGAGGGGAGGGGGGACTTGGACCTGAACCCCCACCCCCAAATAACTTCTCATGTATGTATATATTTTTTAAGGTACCTCCCATCACCCCGAAAGTAAATCGTGGGTGTTATGGTGTACACACAATGACAATATACTGGGTGGGGAAACAGTATGATATCCCAGACACATTTTTCGAAAACCACATATCGTAGGTTAACATTTGAAATCGATCGAAAATCAAGAAAAAAATATAAGAAAAAATCTCAACTTTTTTAGTTATCGATAATTTTTTTAATTATGCATAACTTTTTTTAGTTATCGACATTTTTTAAATATCGATAAATTTTTTAAATATCTATAATTTTTAGTTATCGATAACTTTTTTTAATATCGATAATTTGTAGTCATCGATAACCTTTTTAATTATCGATTACTGCCTTAGTATTCGATAACTTCCATAGTTATCAATTGTAATATTTAAATTCGATAAAATTTATATGATTTCTTATTTAAAGCAAAATTAAAATATTTCAATAACTTGAAAGTTATCGACAACTTTTACTCGATTTTTCGCGCTCTTTCATTCAAAAGAGCTCAAAATAATAAAAAATTGATTTATTTTAATTTTATTAACTAAGATAGTTGCCGAAAAATTTTATTTGTATTTCTTTTCATATTAAAAATTCGATATTTTTCAACTTTTTTTAAACTTTAACGTTCGATAACGTGGGAAATCACTGATGTGCCAACTAAGTGGGTTCAATATCCACAAAACTTTTATCGATAAAACAATGAATATCTATATTTTTTAATTATCGATAGTTATCGATAACTGGATTAATAATCGATAACTGCCATATTTATCACTTGACAAATTCAAATTCTATAAAATTTACGTGATTTTTTAGTTATCGAAAAGATTTTTAAATATCGATAATTTTTAGTTATCGATAAATTTTTTAATATCGATAATTTTTAGTCATCGATAACTGCCTTAGTAATCGATAACTTCCATAGTTATCAATTGTAAAATTCTAATTCTATAAAATATATATGATTTCTTATTTAAAGCAAAATTAAAAAATTTCAATAACTCGAAAGTTATCGACAATTTTTTAATTTTATCGAGCGCGAAAAATATTTCTTTCATTTAAAAATCATATTCAAAAATCGTTTATTTTTTATATTTTTTTTAACTTTAGCGTTCAATAACTCGATAACTAAGCGACATATGTTATTGATATCTATTAATTTTTCTTAGATAAAAATGCCTTTAATTTTTCTTCTTATTTTAAGCCCCTCTAACGAAACATGTAATCAGATCGGCGCATGGATATGGTACTCTTACCTGGTGAGCAACTAAGTGCTATCAATATCCTCAATAGTTTTCACTTTGTTGGATTTTTAAGAATGGTAATTAGCTCGTTTTTCATTTCTAGTAACGATATTTTACTTTTTTCCCCCATGAATACTCCTATAGCGCCAAGCGTAGAAAGCCGTCATTATCATTGCAACAAAGCAAAGCTATCATCTGCCGTAATCGACAACGCTGTTACCGTATACCATCGTCAGCCATTGCTCACCGATGACAACAACCTCTCTTCTCTCCGGGTGTTGAGTACATATTCAGGAAGAGAAAGTTTTCTGGGTCACCAACGCAATGGGCTGAGGAATGCAGATCAGCGTAAAGATGCCACACTTACGACGCATGAAGCACGGAAACCCCCTCATTATGTGTTTTTATTTTCTTTTGCCATTGCGCGGCGTAAAGTTTTCTCCAGAATATCGCCAGACAATCCAAGCGGAATATTTACGCACAGTTTCTTGCTCTGGCGCAGATTAGTGAGGTGTGCTTCCTTCCTACTTACCTAACTACGTAGTAAGCCACATAGTAGACATCACATTCCCCGAGAAAAGTTCAATAATGACTACAACAATTCGACAATAATTTCCAATCTGTCCGCTAATGTGCGTACATATTCGTAAACGAATGAATGATATAATGTTGTAGCAATCTTTCCACGCCCCCTCTTAAAGTCTTACATCATAGACTTGAAATTGGAAACGCTGCTGAAGATATTCCAGCCGAATAACAAACAATCAACTCGACTGATGAATGGATTGAATCATATTCGACTTTATCACAACAACAGAAAAAACAAGATACTCGTAATTTCACCTTTCGTTCCGAACAAGCCTTCTGTGCGTTTCACCAGCTCCGTTTATTCATTCATCAACGAATCGCTTAAACTAGTGACTGGCCGCCATTAGCAGAAATAACAAAGTGGAAAGCGTAGAAAACAAATGGTAGTTCAGATCCCAGATTGGTGGCTGACTGGCTGGCTTGGCTAACTACGAGTACTGACTGACTGACTATTGGGAGTATAAACGCGTAAATGCACACAGCGAATTCACTTTGAACACAACTTAACGATGGGCTCTGCCCACTCTCGTTTTCCAATACTAATTCCGTGGCGGGGGGCATTAAGATGCCTTACGCTGATCTGTGATATTTACAAAAACCTTATTAAACTTGATATTTAAAACCATAATTTTCAATCGTATCGAAAAAAAATCATAAAAATATTGATAGCTTTTTTAATCGTATCAAAAAAAATCTTAAAAATATTGATAGCTTTTTTAGTAATCGATCATTTTTTTAATTATAGATAACTTTTTTAGTTATTAAAGTTTTAAATATCTATCTTTAAGTTATCGATAACATTTTTAAATTCGATAAATTTTTAGTTATCGATAACTTCCACAGCTATTTGACAAATTCAAATTCGATAAAATATATGTGATCTTTTATTTAAGCAAAATTCTAAAAACGTAGGTCCGTGTTTCTGGCTTTTGACATTTCGATAACTTAACATTGACATTTCTACAGAACATTTTGATATTGACAAAAAAGACCGATACCTATGCCATGATATTAAGGGCATCATAACCAACTACTGTTTAATACCAAGACATGCAATTCCCTCTTTCGCCTCTCTTGTGCAGAAGTGCCATCGAAGACCATCACTGCGGGCTTTGCAGACATTTTGTAGAGCATGT
Source organism: Eudasyphora cyanicolor (assembly GCA_963930755.1). NCBI lineage: Eukaryota > Metazoa > Arthropoda > Insecta > Diptera > Muscidae > Eudasyphora > Eudasyphora cyanicolor. The sequence continues at coordinate 272,795,352 of OZ005737.1, forward strand.
ACCAAGATTTTTCACAAACTGTTTTTGTAGGTCTTTTAAAAATCAATACGTAAATGCATTTAAATTTATTAAAATTTTTGGAAATATTACGTTACACTCGATTTACCCCAGTCTCAGCTCTTTTCATAAAATCGGGAGATAGAAATTTCATGGCTTGATATTAAACAGCCTTTGATCAGAACTTCATAACTTTACGTGATCACGTGACCTATTACTTTTAAGTAAAGAATGGAAGTCTGCATGACAGGCTCACTTAGCCTATTTAGCCCATTGTGCTACCACAGGGACCTACGGAAAACATAAGTTTTTCCTAGGCACTCCCGTTGATCCAATTTAATTGATTTAGAATGCTAAAAAGCTGGAGGATCTAAACATTAGCCTAGCCTGCTAACACCCTAAAGAAATGAGTATCTTGAATAGCTTCCGCCTTCTAGAGAGAGATGCACTGTCACAGAATGTGTGCTTTGCAGCTTCTGTAAAAGTAATTTCGCAAGACATTCGGTCTCTCTGCGTGCCGTCCAATAAGACAGTGACCTTTAGTGACAGACAGTATAAGTGAGACGTTCGGTGACGATAACAGTTTAGGCAGGGTCACATCAGCTTAGACTACCAGTATATGTAGTTTCTGACGAGTTAACACCTGTCAATTGTTGCCGTTTGGGCATTCGGGTATGTTCTGGCACTCACTAGGAGCATCTCCGTGAACTGTCTCAAGATAGATGTGTTCTACAAGTCGCTATCACGTCTGAGAACCGAGAACCATATGGCTTGACAGGCAAATCACATGTTTCGCATTATTTAAGCAAAAGTACGACAGCCAATATTCTCTACAGTAGCCGGACACCTTGTTACTCGTCAGGTGAAGTGACGAAGCTTTTGTCGAGCTTGCAGGTCGCTAGAGGCATGTTCCATATTCCTGCTCCCCTGGAGTGTGTACAGTAGTTCCTAGTCTTCCTAATTCATCTGATTTGCAGTTCCTTAGTACATATGTTTCTGTAGTCCGGCACCCAAATCAAGAGAAAATTGGATTGTTGGGCCAGCTCGTCAAAAGGCATGTGGCAGTCGAGTCCACTTTTTTAATTCGGGAGTACTGTTGTCAGTGACTCTATGGCAGCCCGACTATCAGAAAAAATATTGATATTGGCGTTAGTTAAAATCTTTATTTTGCGTCATTCTGCTACCTCTATAATACGATTTCTGGCTGATAAACACTTCAGTGGTCAGGCAATCGTTTTGCAATGGATAGCCCAAGATTCTTGGAAAATATACCAAGAACATCTCCTATGTTCTGGGCTATGACCATTCTATTCTGATCTAAGTAGATATAAGAGTGAGATACTTCTTGTCAAAAAGTTGTTTAGACATAGAAAAATGCCTGGAATGACACTATGTCCGCGGCCATTTCCTGACCAGAGTGACATTTCTCTAATTATAAAAGCAGTAGATGCAGCATATTGTCTTACTATAAGTCCAGCGGCATTAAATGTAATATAACATTTCGTTTTCAATACTCCCATGAAACACATAGCAGCCATTTGCAGAACTTTATTTATTATCGCGCAGAAAGTGGCCATCTATTAAAAATTTAAGTAGACGGCAATGTACGTATTAATTTTAAGGAACATCTGGTTTAAGTCATTTTTCAATTTCTCAAACAAAAATTTTAAAAATTTAGTCGTTAGTTGATCAGTGACTTTTCCAAGTGACATTACATTCATTGGCTAAGTATTTTCTCTTTTTTTGTCCGTCTGTAGGTCGATCATTCATTAGTCTCGTTGCCAGAATCGTTAACAGTTTTGTGGCCTACTGTCGATTGTGCCCTGCCGTGTCAATCAATTATCTTCGAGAAGTTTTCACTAAATAGTCAGTCGATAGATAGAAGACCGTTAATGTACCTAAATGGGGAATTGCTTCGTTTTAAACTAGCGCCCGCCGAGAAACCAAAGATAGATCAACTTATGTTTGCCATGAATTCATTAACGGCAATTAAATGAAATTAAACATAATTATAGGAAAAGAAATTTTGAAAATCTTTTCACAAAAAAACTGGAACAAATGTGAACGAGCACTGAAATACATATTTCTGGAGAAAATTTTAATTTGTGCATTTTACAAACAGTTATTTAGAAACTTATTGAGCAAATCTCTTATCGCATATTATCGTTTAGTGCTAATGATTATATGGTATTTGAAATTAGGATTGCAGTGATGTGTTTTTAACACTCGTATATTTTCATAAATATACTGGCTCAAACATATCGTCATCAGAAATGCAAAAGGGCCAATCGTTTCAAAAATTGAGTTATTGATAGATTTGATATTGATAATACTTGAGGCTGGGTTAGACAAACGAAACCGTAACGCCCCGTAGCGTAACGAATCAGCTGATTCAATCTGAGGGCATCTCTTAAATACCGGTGAATGCGTTCGGCGTCTGTCAAAGTGTTGTTGTATGCACAGAAAACAATAGGAAGATATTTGAGTTTGACAGACGCCGGACGCATTCACTGGTATTTAAGAGATACCCTGACATGGATATCAGTTTAAACGATTATCCAACGAAAACGAAAGGTAAACGGATGGCTGAATCTACTGAAATTTGATATGGACGGTACGTTTACGTGCATTTGCAAACAAAATTAGTAAAATAATGAAAAAAGAATAAATGTATGCGAAACTTTTGAAAAGTAATGATAAATAAGTAATAAAATGATAAATCAGTAGCAAATAAATATAAAATAAAATTACTTTGTTGCTATTTCTGTTGTGAATGTCTGAGTGATACAGCACGTTTTTCAAGTTTTGGATAATTGATTCAGCGGGCAACGCTACGCTAAAGTTAAATTACGGTTAAGTTTGCCTAATTCGGCCTTTAATTAGTTCAAAAGATATATCCTTACAAATTTGTAGCGCCCTGCTTTCAAAAATGTCGAGTTGATCGACGGAATTCAAAAGGGCCTAACAAGAATTTTTTAAACTATTTACGAAAACATGTCATAAATCACGTCTGTATGAATAAATTTATACACCATTATGTTTGGGAACTATAAGTATGGAGCAAAATTTTAATTTTATTTAATTTTTTGTTTCTCCTGTAAAAATTTCAAAAATGATGATTGAGCCTTTTGCGATTCTTATGACGATGTATTAGTACGTGTTTTATTGGGTATTCATTTGGGGAGTAGAACATCTACAATTTGGTGCATATCTGTGATTTTCTGTAATAACAACCTAAGTCCGACATTTTTGATTTTGCGATTTTATATAAATGGATTCTGCTAGTCATTACCTATCGATACATAACTTTGCCAAAATAATTTTTTATAATTTTTTTTAAATTGTTTTGTTTTATAATTGTTCTACCATTGAAAACTTTTTTTGCCTCTCCTCAGCATTGATCGTTTTTTAGTTAGGCGGTAATTCCGGAAAACCACAGATATGTATATCCAACGCAATGAAGGTTATATGATCCTCCGCCTTCAAAAGTTCTCTGAATCGGTGGCCAAGGAACAATAGCTGTGTCCATTTATATGTAAGTACATACGCATACATAAATCAATTATATAAATTATGATGGCGTTGACAGACTGACAAACAGACAGTGGCAATATAAAACCATTGCCGGGCATAATATTGAAATGGATTGCGTGAATAGCCCATTATGGGCAACGACTTTTTTTGTTATTAAATATGTAAAAAAAAAAAAAAATAAAACATAATGCTCAACTGCGTAACGTTGCCTATCCTAATTGTTTCGCTTGGAAGAGGGTACGTACGTTAACGTTAACGTTAGCGCGATCGCAACTTAAGTACAGACAATTTATGTGAAGAGCATATCGCTGTTGGGCCATTCATTGTTAGGCCAAATATTATGAAATGCCTGTTTTGACTTTACGACTTTCGGCAGAGACGTTTGGGAATGAAGGACCTTAACCCCGATTAGAAAACTTGTCTAAAATACATCTGTGTCGTGGTTCTTATCGCCACAACAAACACTGTGTGGAGGACACAAGATTCTGTGCACACCTTATAAAGTAAACAAAGAAAGGCCTACCTACAATAGTAAGACATTGCCTCACTCCGCTCTTTCAGAGTTTTCACTTTTGTTTGCGGGCGATAAGGTTTTGAAATGCTCGCACAGTCATAGGTACATATCTGGAAGATAAAAATGTACCTACACTTGAACATGCTTCTGTTCGTCTACCACAAAAAAATCGCGACGCAGTTAATTCTAAAAAACGCAATTAACTGAAAAAGTGCATATCGTCATCAGAAATGCAAATAGGTCAAATAACCAAAACAATCAAAAATCGAGTTATTAACCGATAATGCTATATAACGTTGATACATTTTTTATTGTCGCAATTTTTCAGTGTTCTGTTGACTTTATCAGTATGTAGAGTTCAAAAAGGTATAACAGCAAATTAGGTACTTTGTTTTTTTTTTGATAAGTCAATAATTAGTAACAGCTAAACATCTTGCAAATTCAATATAAAACTTTACATATGGACAAATCCGGACGCTACGTTCGAACGGGTTTTCAGTCTAAAGTAAAGCTATGTATAGACGATTTCCAGATCGGACAACGTTATCAACCCTGTTAAAGTCAGCACCGTACAAATGTACGGATAATGACAGATTGTTAGGCAAAGATGAATTGACAATTCAGACGATTGCAAGACCTTACAATTTCACATATTTGCAATATATTTTGTAAGTATTTATGTGCAGGATTGACAATAAAATTATTTTATAGACAGCGTTACCAATAAAATGTTTTTCTGTCAAAGGAGCCATTGTCGCATGAATAAACTTCGCACCTCTAACAATCTGCAAATTATCTCGCAATGACTTTTCTGCTAACGTTGCAAGACAAAAATTGTATGTTCACACGGATGAAATTCACGGGGTTGCATTTTCTGCCATTTTTTTTGGCAATATTGTCCGATCTGCAAATCGTGTAATTATTGTAACATTTTAAAAATTCTTTTTTGAATAGAGGAAGACCGCTGATTCAAACCGAGTTCTGAATTGGGTACAAAGGGTGCAAGTCTCATGTAAAATCTATATATTTAAATACCTATTAAAAATATGGAGAAGTAATAGATTTTTTTAAGTTTTACAAAATCTCAATAAATCATGTCTTACATGTATTTTCTTCGCCATCGGGAAAAAGCAAACAAACAGAGCAAATATTCAGTGGGAGACCGGAGACCACCGTCTGAAATACATATCTAAATAATCTTAGGAACGAACTGACAAAACGAAAGCTTTAAATTATTCACAACACGTTGTGAGCCACCGTCATCATCGCCTCCACGCTTCCATGTCTACAGCTGTTAAAGGGTGGTACTCGTACATAGGTATGTAGGAACAGCGGATGTGAAACGAACGAATGGTGATGGATACCTTTTCTATGAGTCTTATCTGGTGGCATGGAGTAGGAATTGTTTGCAATTTCAAGTTTTTTTTCTTTGCTTTTTGTTTACAATGGATACAAACGAAGGAAGAATTGCATACAATGCACCACAAAAACACACAGTCGCACATACATATATATATACATATACATCAAAATGTACATTAGAGTATACATATGTATATGTATTTTGATTGATCGTTGTTGGATAATTGCTAAAATGTAATTTGCCAAACGCTATTTATTTTTTTAATGTCAACCTATAATTAATTATTGGAATTTCATTAAAAGTATTGATTGTCACATGGAATAAGTAGGCAATTTCCTTAAATCGTTTATGTTTTGTTAAATGTGTTTGTATACATCTATAAAATGGTGGCACTCTAATATACATACGTGCATAGAGTTGTATCTATGAGTTAGCAAAAAACTACACATAGCAAAAATTATATACTACCTCTGCATACATATGTATGTACGTACAGTATATCTTAGGTATATATGTATGTATGTATGTACGTATGTATATATTGCATTTATTGCTGCTGTTGGTGGGCGATTGGTATGGAAGTGATCATTTTCATGTTTACTTTTGGCATAATGAAGTTTAAAATGTTTGAATAAATATTTATGTGCAGATATGGTCGTTGCTTTATTACAATTGCACTAGAAACGATGGATGGGCGATAACCAAGCGAGGGGTGCGAAAATCTATAGGTGTATTGTACTCTCGTATGTAAGTTCGCCTGAACGCATGCGTATGTAAACTAATACCTACAGACATAGTGAATACATTATTACATACTAAATTACCGGGCGTCGAAAAATGCAAAACTCATTAATTTGCTGTAGTACGACTCTCACGTAGATATGCATATGTATGTATAGGTATAGATATGTCATTTTTTTTTGAATTTATGCAAACATATGAACGTACGTACCTATGGATCATACACGTAGGTAACACGAAGGCGAATTGGAATACGAAAAAGATCCACAGCAAGCCGAACTAGGCAGGAAGGAACTCGGAACTAAGTGTAACATACCTACATACATATGTATAGTTCTGTGTAACCTTGTGGAAAGGTTTTAAAGTTGTATCGATTCCTCATTAGTATCGATGGTATGCGCTGAGTATTATGAGAGCTACTTAAAAAGAGATTAACCCACACGAGGGAGAGAGAAATGCATTGTAGCACACATTTTAAACTGCATTACAACACATCCAAATTAAAAACAAAATTTCCAATCCCGTCTGGATGAATGTCGAGTTTAGGAAACAACACCAATGCCACCACGCCTCGCCACCATAACCTTCCGTAATCTCTCATAAGTAAATGGCAAATATTCAAAATCTGTTTTCTGAAAATAAAACATAAATTGGTAATAAAATGCTGTGGGTTGTGTTGCTGCTGTTGTTGTTCCTTTTTGAAACACCATACAAACAAATAATACGGCACGACGCCACAGTCTTTGTAACGACATGCTGCGCTGCTGCTGCTGATAACAGAATCAACATTGAGTTGAGAGCGTAATTTGTCCCAACAATTTCAAATTTCGTATGGATGGATTTACCAAAAACACAAGAGATTATGAAATTGTAGACAGTGAGTGACAAAGGCACAGACAAAGAAAGAATTCCTATTAGCAAATAAAAAAAGCCGTCGTCGTAAAATGGAAAATATGTATTTTACGTAAATAAAGAAATAATTATTCTTCGTTTAAAAACAAAACACACACCAACAAAAATCAACCAAATCCATACAAATGTGAGTGTATGGCTGTGTGTTGAGGCGTAGTGGAGTGTGTGCCGACTTGTAAAAAAATCTATAACAGACTTCGCCTAAAATAGAATTTAATGTAATATGTGAGTGAGTGGTGCTGATGTTGGGGTCCGTGGGTGGGGGAGGAGGACCAGGGAGGGGATAGCCGACTATCGGGAGACTAAAATAAGCCAAATAAACAACAGAAGAAACTGAAATGGGCATGACTCCTTCAAGAAAAAGAAAAGTGAGTGAGAGAAAGAGTTTCCATAGCTTGAAAACGGTGCGAGTGCGGTCGGTTGGTCGGTCGGCCGTTAATGATGGAAAGCATTTGTCGATTTGTTGGTTTTTTATTTTTGGTTGCTAGGAAACCGAAGTTGGCATGAAAATACTCTAAACAACATTTCTCATTTCTTTCAGTCAAAATGCCTATGGAGGAAAACTACAAGTTATGGATGGGAGATAGGTTGGCAGCATATTAGAGTGGGTCACAAAAATAAATAGTGCAATTCTCCTCCCAAAAACTTAAATTCTACGTCATGAATAGTTTGAAATAGTGTATTTGAATACTGGGTACATTTTGTTAGCACTGGAAAGTAAACGATCCCAGTGAATTTGTAGACATGGAAAAAATTCATGTGAAGGGTCTAAAGCCGGTTTAGGCAAACTTAACCGTAATTTAACTTTAGCGCCGCTGTAGCAATTACCCAAAACTTGAAAAACGTGCTGTATCAACTCAAACATTCCCAACAAAATAGCAAATTAATTTTATTTTATATTTATTTGCTACTAATTTATTATTTTATTACTTATTTAACATTACTTTTCAAAAGTTTCGTATATATTATTCCTTTTTTCATTATTTTACTAATTTTGTTTGCAGATTCGGCCGTCGGTTTACGTTTTGTTTCCGTTGGCTAATCGTTTACACTGATTTCCATGTCAGATTAAATCAGCTGATTCGTTACGCTACGGGGGCGTTACGGTTACGTTTGCCTAACCCAGGCTTAAATCCAGCCAATATTAAAACCGGGCTAGATTCTACTTTGGGGGAGTCTGCTCCTTCGTTTATAACTATAAAATAATGGGTGGTGAAGTTTACGAGCAGCCATGGTTCAAAAAAACCACATAAATTTTAATCAAAAAAGTCGAATGTAAGTACAAATCCTGGGATGCGGACGTTACATTCGTTCGCATTTCGTTTTACTAGCATTCATCAAGAGTCATTCTTAGACGCAAAAATTATTATGTACTTAGTATTTTTAAAGTACTCTCTTGATAAATATTTATTTTTCTGCATTGGTGTCGAACCTGCCTAATGTACATACACACAATCAATCATCATCTGCTTGATTCTTTCACAACCTTTGGCTTATGCGTATATAAATATTTGAAAATATCGCGAACATAAAAATAATATTTGTGTATCCACATCGCTCGCTCATTTCGTGGAAGAGCGCTATATTTCAAAATGTAATATTTTTGAGATGGTCATACAAAAATGCTTCACACCTCAAAATCTGCAAGCTAATAAGGATTGGTCGGATTCCTAAGGAATAAAACAAAATTGCGTGTAACTCAAAAACTACTTTATTCCATTCTTTAAGCTAATTAATTTTCTATATAACATTTGAATCATCCTTAGGTGAAATATACGATTGTGAGATGTGACACTCTTGCATGAAATGACTGATATGTATGTGCTATTAATCATGAAACTTTGATGTAAAACAGAAGTTGTAGGACCTAAAAATATTAGATATGATCAACATGAAAGCGTTTCTGTTTTTTTTGGAATTATGATAAATATAACACCCTAACAAGATTGAACAAACATTAAACTGAACGTGTTTTACAGCAAAATGCAAATAAAATATTTTCCTTTTGCAAATAATTTATAATAAAAAAATGTATACCAAAAAAATGTTTGAATATAAATTTAATCAACTTTTTTTTGGTAGTTTTAGTTGAATAAGTTTAGTTAAGTAAGTATTTTTTCCGATTTATAGAAAGAAGTAAATTTCCTACAAAATTACACCGGTCGACAAAAACAAAATTTGTTTCTTGGGTTTCTTTTTTAATGCATAGATTGTGATGGTAGACATCAAACAATTCCAAAATATACATTTTTAGCTTTTAAAGTTAGCTTCTTGTCAGTTTTACATTGATAAGAATGTTCTGAAGTTAAAGCCGTGCTAAATTAGCTACAACTTTAAGAATATGCATAGATTTTCTTTAGAATGGACTCATTTTTTTCCTGTCAGATCAGACTTTACAATAAAACTATTAAAAACTATCGGGTCTGTTCTGTAATCACGGCGATTTGATATAACGGTGATTTTAAAATCACCGGCGACTTTACATCACTTTTGGAGTTCGAAATCACCCGAAAATATTTTGAACAATCTTTTTTGGGATGCTATGAATAATAAATTCGAACTCCAGCAGTGAAGGTACGTCGCCGGTGATTTTAAAATCACCGTGATTTCAAATCACCTTGCTACAGAACAGACCCGTATTGTGAATTTTTCGATGTTTTTATGAGGATTTTATTTTCCCAAAAAATAGAATTTTTGCAAGATATTATCGAACCCGCTAAACGCATGGAAAATGGTACTGTAAGAAGTTGAAAGCTATGGTTGAATGGTTCTCTAGTTATGCCTAAAAATGTGGTTCAACCTCTCTATGGCACGACCATCTGATTCATAGGTATTAAATTTTCCGATAAATCGGAAATCTCTGATATTTCGATTTCGAAAAAAAGGTATTTATCGAAATGGATTTAGCCTTTTCATCCTGCGCACACTCGATGATATACGACTATTCCGATTTCACAATGGACCAATTCATATCCATTATGTATGGAGATTAAATTAAATTATTCTCTTATATACCTACTCGCATACTAAGTAAATACATAATTAATGTATGCATAAGAGAAACTTTTTGTTGTAGTTTTTATTATTTCAGCGAGTGATTCGCTTAATATTAAACTCAGACAGAAACAAAAAAAGAAAGTTTCGTGAATATTTTTTTTCTGTGGCCAAAGCGATTATTGTTGGAGGTGCGGATGACGAAGATGATGGGAGTTAATTTAATGCTACTCCGGTGAAGGTGCGTGGGTTTCAACGATACAATGTAATGTGTATTGTGCGAGTACATACATACATTCATACATACATATGTACATATGTCGATGATTATGAAACAAAATACTCTCAAAATTTTTTTTGGAGAAATTAGGAGTTGTTATCTCTCGGAGATGTCGAAAATACAACTCTTTTTCCCCCCTAGATTTAGCAATTTTTTTGGTCTTGGCGAGTTTTGGGGGAATTATTTATATCAAATTTTGTTTATCAAATCAAAATAAATCATATCAAGTCAAATCAATATTTTACTTCAAAATATTTATATAAAAAATTCGATAAAATCTAGAGAACATCCCACAATCCGGGAACCGTAGTTTGATTCGTAATTTATATATATTTATTTTAAGATTTTCTCTCTTTCTCCCTGGAGTTAAGCTAAAGCTCCTCAACTGGTTATTTTTAAATGAAGGGACGTTTTTTGAACGCTTTTTTATATTGTTTGTATATAGTACATTTTGTATATAGTATACTACACGGGGGAAAATCGCCAATTGTGATATTTTTGAATGGGAATAAAATATATTCGAAAGAAATATATTTTACTCGAAAATCAATAAAATTTATTTGGAGCGCTTAAGTTATTAAATTATTATGACAGAATATAGGTATGTATTTGCAAACTTTTTTCTCAAATAAAATATGCAATCAAATACAAATGAAATTATTGTTTTGTGATTTCTCCAAATACCTATATTTTATTTAAAAAATATTTCTGACTTTTTCGAGCAACAAACATATATATATAGATATTATATTGTGTTTCAAGCCGAATATGTTTGGGTCAATATACTACAGAAGCGATTTTTTTCAGCGTGTATCATTTCAGAAAAAAGGGCCATGATTTTATTTCATAATCAATTTATTAAATATACCAAAAGTCTCAATTATCACACAAGTCGACTAAGTATTTGTTAAGAATTGAATCATCAATGTTCAATAAATATCGATGAATCAATAAGAATTCCAAATATTTTTTCCATACCAATTTTTGTCGATAAGACTATTTTGCTATAAAGTACAAAATTCTTCAGTATAATAAAAAAGGCAAGAATCTATTTTGAATCTGAAATAAACACGTTCTGAAATTATTTGTGGTGATTTGCTGAATCATCAATTCAGCAAAATTTAGTACCACTATTGTACTTCAATCATTTTGAATTATTGGCTGTTTGGATATATGGATGGGAAGGGGCGAGACGGGACTGGACGAAATGGAGGGGGGTTGAGATGGATTGTTGCGCTTGCGACTCACCTCAGCTCTGTTATTATTGTTGTTGTTCGGATGGTGGCTGGAATTGCTGGCGTTGTGATTGTTGCCGCCAACAGACATTCGCGATCCGGGATCGCGCCATCTTAGTACCCCCATGACGGCTTGTCGCACCCAACGACGTTCAGCGCCTTCAGTGTAAAATGCCACTTTTAACCAAGCGCCGCCGTCAACCAAATATTCTTTGTTTGCCGATCAGATGGAGTTTGGCAACTTTCCTGGCAGGCCGACAGCTGAGGGGTGGCGGACCGACCTCACTAGTGTGTGGGACGGAGGGGACAATTGTGTGTGTGGAAATTTTCAGGAATTAATGTACAATTGCAGAGTTTACACAACGACGACAATGCATTCGTCTAACTCTGACGATGGACGAGTGATGGGGAGACGTGGAGAAGGCAACTCAAGTGGGCGTCGAAAAGAAAAACCAACTCCAGTTTGTAGAGATAACGGGGGCCAGGCTGTGAATGGTTTTGGTTAAAAGGGGTTGGGTGGGGTAGAGGGGGTCAGTTTCGCCTCCGACAACTCGGCACAGTGTTTTTCTGGTGTTTTGTTGTTTGTTTGTTTGCTGCTGTTGGCAGAAATGGGTTGTGGTACAGACGTGTTTTGCTTGGCTTTGCTTTTGCGTTGGATATTTTTCTCTTCTTGTTTTAGGTATATTTTATTTTATTTAATTTTTTTTCTTCAGTTTAACTTGTTTGACTGGTTTCGAGAACTTTGCGCGTCGTATACGAACGAAATCCCAAAATGTATTAACAAGCTTTGTTTATACATTTCTTAAATGTCGTTTGCTAAGCTTTGACTTTTTAAAGCTCTGCCGTCTGCGTAAAAAAGAAACACTTTTGTGATTCTAACAATGTTTCGGACGAAAAACTTGAAACTTCGTCGTACTCTTTTTATTGTTGTTTTACAAAAATACTACACTAATAATAATTTTAGTTATTTTGTTGTTTGGCTATTTTGCATTTTATTTTGCTGATTCGTTCGTTGTACACACACATTCACTTTTTTCACTCACTACTTTACTCTAATTCCGCTTATTTTTTGCTTCTTTTCTTTTGTAGTGCTTCAAACAGATACTCTTTTCGGATTCCACTTTCGAGACTCGGATTCGGAAAGAAGAACTCTATTTTAACAACTCATTGGATTTCTTATTTCACTTCGTTTAACCACAAATGTTTGATTTGTCATCCAACATCCGATAAAATAATGCATCATTGCATTTATCATTTGCTCATTTCTATTTGTATTCATTTAGAATTTCCATTTTGTCATCGCAGAAGAGAAACTCAAATTGTAACTTGCAATTATTATTCATTTTTTTTCTTATTTTATTTGATTTTATTATTTCACTTCTCTTCCTATGTTCCGTCGTTGTTTTTTGAACCGTATTTTAAAAACCGAAGCAACAAACGAACACTCCTAATTCAAGCACGTCTCACTAACGAATGATTTTTGTTTGGTCTCGGTTATTTGTGTACGCTATGAAATGAGAGTCAGGCGGAACGGCAACGGTGTTGCCAGATGCGGCCATTTATCGTAATTGTAACGATTTTCTGCTTAAATGTGGGAATAGTATGTTAGTTTGAATTTAATGTGCAAATAACTGCGTAAATATAAAACCCACATATTCTGTAGTATATTGCAGGAAACATATTTTGTTGCAAACTATTAATGTTTGCGAAACTAACTTTTATATATTCGAAAAAATCGCTCTTGCAATAAAAAAAACATTCTTTCAGCAGAAATATTAGAATATTTATATTAATATGCAAGCAATATTTTGTTATATATTAAACGTTTTTCAGAAAGCATATTTTTGCATGTTGGTATTCGATTAAAAAAATTGTTTTCTACACGGGTCAAAATCGCCGTTTTTGATGTGTTTAAATGGAAAGAAAAAATATTTGGAACAGAAATTTTTAAATATTATATATTTCTGAATAAATAATTTGTTTTGAAAATATCTAAAATCTATTTGGAGCGCATATGTTAATATATTTGCGAACTAACTTTTTACAAACAAATAAAATTATTGTTAAGAAAGTTCTTCAAATTTATTTTATTTAGAATAACTTAAAACTTTGCTGAATTTTTTGAATTTTAGTTTTTTAATTTTTTTATTGCTGGTTATGCTTTACAGTTAAACATTGCACTAATTTTTGTTTTAAAGCACTGATTATTTTCTAAATATTCTATTCATCATTTGTTGTCAATTAATCAAGAAATTTGTAGTTATGCACGATTATACGATTTCAATTATAAAAAATGTAAGAAGATTTAAAATTTTAAAAAAATTACTTTGAATTACATTAAGTTTTAGGTGTCGATACACATATTTTTTGAATACTTAAAACAAATAAATCTTTATTTCGGAAATAATAGTCCCATATAAAAAATAATTGGGTGTAAACTAAAATTTGTTTAGAACAATATCTACCCAAATATATAATATTTGTTTGTGTCAATTATTACATATTTAGAGTGTACCCTAAACACGCAGAATATGTTTTAAACAATATACCACAGAGCCGTATTTTTTCAGCGTGTATCGTTAGTGCGCTGAAGGAACGTTCTAATATATATTTTGTTCAAAATCATTTAACCGCACTCCACCACAATCAAGAAATGATTACCACCACAGTTATAAATACGCCGCAATAATACATAAACATACATAAATATGTATATTACATTATATTTGACATTGTTTGACTATTCTTGTCATACAAACCCAAGATTGACGCATACAATATGAACAATTCGACAAAATTGATATGCTTATAACTGGAGTTGGATTTATCAGAAAATTAAATTGATCCAGCTTTACTTTCATTTTTATAATTTTATACATATATGTATATATATGCACGGGGCAAAACCACTGTTTTTTGATAAGTTTGAATCGAGAGAAAACATATTTGGAACACAAAGTTTTATTGCTGAACCAATACATTTTATTTGAAAATCTATGAAATTTGGTTGGCGCGCATATATTGATATATTACAACACAATGTATTTGCAAGCTAATTTTCCTAAATAAAATAAACTGAATATAATTTGGAAATTAGAAATTTAAAAAGCAATCTCCGTAAAAACATGCTATATTCACTTAAAATGTTTTAGAATGGAGGTATCGATATAAGGTTGCAGATATTTGTAATGCGCAATGATCGATATAGAACAGATGACGTCAGCATAAACCGTATGTCCAGTTTATCACTTTTACTTCAGAAATGAATACTTGAATGTTAGCTTTTAGTTTTCATTCTGAACTAAATAATATACGACGATTCTGGAATTAATTTAATAGAGGGTTCAGCAGGGACCTTAAGCTTTGCCGACATGGTATTTAATGTTTGTGTAAATGTAAAAATTATTATTTTGAAATTCGAATATACATATGTATGTCGAAATATCGGAAATTCAATAAAATATGTTAATAATTTATACAAATTGAGAAAACCACTGTCTTTTTATTCACTGGGCAAAACGGGTTTTTTGATATGTTTGAATGAAAAAAAAAAATATTTGAAACACACATTTTTAAATATTATATATTTCTGAGCAAACACATTTTATTTGAAATCAATATAATTTAGTTGGAACGCATTTATTAATATATTAGAACAAAATATATTTGCAAACTAATTTTCTTAAATAAAATATGTGTTTATATACAAATAAAATTATTGTTTAGGAAACTCTCCAAATATATTTTCCTTAAAAAAAATTTTCAAAACATTGTAGATTTTTCCCATTTTATTTTTAATTTTTCATTGATTTCGAGTTATATATGTATATCTTACAATTTAAAATGACTTAAGTAGCAATAACTATTGTTTTTAAAGCACTCATTTTTAATTTCTATTTATTCCAACTCGTCATATGTTTCAACCCATCTTGCATAATGTATGATTATGCAAGATTAAACGATTTCAATTATAATGGCATTTTACGAACATTTAAATTTCCGAAAATATTTGAAACACACATTTTTAAATATTATATATTTCTGAGCAAACACATTTTATTTGAAATCAGTATAATTTAGTAGGAAAGCATTTATTAATATATTAGAACAACATATATTTGCAAACTAATTTTCTTAAATAAAATATGTGTTTATATACAAATAAAATTATTGTTTAGGAAATTCTCCAAATATATTTTCCTTAAAAAAAATTTCAAAACATTGTAGATTTTTCCCATTTTATTTTTAATTTTTCATTGATTTCGAGTTATATATGTATATCTTACAATTTAAAATGATTTAAGTAGCAATAACTATTGTTTTTAAAGCACTCATTTTTAATTTCTATTTATTCCAACTCGTCATATGTTTCAACCCATCTTGCATAATGTATGATTATGCAAGATTAAACGATTTCAATTATAATGGCATTTTACGAACATTTAAATTTCCGAAAAATTAACGTTGAATGACTGAAAAAATGTACAATTTGTCTTAACATTAAGGTATTGATATATTTTCTGACTACTTAAATGCTAATAAGTATTTGTTTCGTAAATAATATTCCAAAATAAAAAATATTAGGAGGGAAAATAGATTTGTTTAGAACAAGATCTTCCCAAACATATAATTTGTGTGTGTGCCACATTTAGAGTGTACCCTAAACATTTGTATATTTCAAGCAGAATATGTTATACTACAGAAGCGATTTTTTTCAGTGTGTTTAAATGACCATTCAGCCAAACGATAACTAATAAATAAACATATCAACGGTCTACAATATACCCAAACAATTTTGCATAATGTTTTTAGTGAAACCTTAAGTAGTCGAGATCATCAGTATAAATGAGGAAAAAAATATAATTACAAAAATTTCCTCCTGCTAAAATGAGGAAATTTAGTTCCTCAAAATGGGCAACATTCGACAGTATTTATCTGGCAACGCCGTACTGAGAAAATGAGAGGACGAGAGTCATGTAACAGCCAGTGATGGCATTTATGAATACAGAACAAAAAATTGTACATATCTTTTTATTAAAGTATGCTATATAAACTTCAATTACGGTAGACTTATTTATGATGGAGAGCATATTCATTCCAAGATAAATTATCGATAAAAAAAACCTATAGAAAAACCGTACGGTCGAAATCCAACAGAAAAATGGGCCTAAAGTTAAATAACAGAAAAAACGGCAATGTATGACCTAATACAAATGTTACCAGTGCTAACGCTTTAGAGCCTTATTCATAAAAAGTTATGGAAGGTTTATTGAACTGATTTTCAACATTAAAATGTATTTAAAACCTTCAATAACTTTTTACGAATAAGTTTTAAAACGTGCTGAAAGTCAAAAGACAGTCGATGGCGAAAAAAAACATAAATTTTCTGCCGAACTCGAGAGTTGTAGGATTTTATTATGCAAAGTAGGAATGGACTTGTGTATGGCTAACATAAATCGGACCGATATGTTTTATGTCGGTCTATAGCCGGGACATATTTTCGAGCTGGACAGACAGATGGATTTACCTACATACATGCATAAATCGAGCGACCCTAATAATAAACTATGTACCTTTGTATGTATTTCCTATTTGCCATTTTCAACCAACATTAATGCACGGTTTTTGTTAAAAGTGACATGTAAAACTCTGCAGAATACATTATGGGATGTAGCGTTACGTTGTGGTCTCTTTTCTCTGGTGATCCTTTTGCCACATTTCCAATTTTTGGTATCACTTTTAACAAAGACAAAAATCTTAAAGGTGGGGCAAATCTAAGTAAATATTTCTCTTTTGTAAAAAATATAATTTGACACTATTTTAACAGCAACTTAAATAAATATAGTGTTTTCGTTTTAGTGTAAAGCACTGGTACTCCGTCAATTTCGATATTTATTTTATATTAAAAACTAAATTGTTTGATAAATAAATTGTTTGAATTCAGATAGAAATATTTTCTTACATAAATTGAATAAAAAATATATAAACAGGAAAATACAATAATATGATCCGATTTTCCCTGTAAATCATGGCTTTAAATTAAAAAAATATATTTTGAAAATGGATTTGATAGTACATTATGGATTTTTTATGATAGCCATTTATTTAAATTTAAAAAAATATTGAAAGTACCTTATGGGTTTTTTATGTTAACCTTTTATTTAAGTTAAAAAAATTTAAATGGTCACAATTTGTTTTGGATTTTTAATGTTAGGCAAATTGGCAAACTTCTTTTTCAACTCTTTTTTGGCAGCTCAGCTGTTTTTGTGTAACATGTTCAGTTTGGTCTATAATTTAAACATGAATTACTAACGAACAACGCTTGCAGATTATTAAATTTTATTTATTTTTATTGAATTTTGAGTTATTTATTTGATCTTTTGATTTGTTATTATTGTTTTCTTTGAAAAAAATAATCCCCCCAAAAAGCGTGCTACTTTATTAGATGAACATGTGCGAAAAAATCCCTTTTTTTGTGCCACTTCTTGAAGTTTCTCAACGGTAACTCTTATGGGCTGGATGTTCATTTGTTCTCATGTTGGCAACAATATTTTTGCACTCACTGACATTAAATACCGAACGAATTTGCCGTTGCCAAAATGTTGATAAAATCGTACGACAAATCTTATCAGGTGATGTAAATTCATATCGCCTTCAGCGGCTTTAGATGTAATACTACAAAGAGTAGTAGCCACCTATGAACAATTTTCCACACATACAATAGGTCAGCCGAGTCAGGGAGCAAACCAGGTCAGCCAAAGCAAAAATGTGGAATCTTTTCCGACGCGACCCCTAACGTTGACTAGCAATAATGTTTAGTACTTCTGGTTTGAAACTTAGCTAACACATGGTATGTTGAATATATGACAAATAAACCACTCATAGTGAAGACAAAAACCAACTTAATATTCCCCAGGAAAGGTGAATTGGAGGAGATATTAAATTTTTATATATTAATTAAACGTAATTTCTGCCATCAATTCTTATATTCTATGATTCGGTTAATTCCCGCTAGTTATTGTTTACTTTAACATAAGCATTTATACTGATCTACGATTTCAAATTACTTAAAACGAAAGTTAAAAGTCAATCTATAAACCGTTTATTAATTATTATAAAAACAGATCTACTACAGCTATTCACTATGTGTCGATTAACAATTGGTGAGACAGATTTCTTAAGAAATGCCGCATTGACTAATGTCTAGCTTTTCTTTCATATCGTTAAGTTTTTTATGGTGAATTCCACAATAAGGGATTTTTATGTGAATTTGTGCAGAACATGAAACACTAGTGAGAATTATAAAATAAAAACATATAAATTAATAAAAGATATATAGAATCAATAAAAAATATAGAGGAATTAGCAAATGAAACTCTACTCGAAAAATTACCGAAATAGTCTAACGGCCAATTCCACAATCTACGGTTATCCTACAGGTAGAGCTAACCTACAGTTATAGCTGTCAAATTGTATGCAATTTTTATTTTTTTTATTTGATTTTCGGTTAGTTCGGATTGAGGTCCTTTGTTGGAAATTAAAACTCGTTAATTTTCGATTTTTAATTTATTTATTTTTATCCAATATTTCGACTAAAATCTTTAGTCATCTTCAGGGGTATAAAAATTATCACAAATTAAAAAGCTCAACTGTCTTCTAGGAAGTTAATCGTCAAATTTTTATTTTTTAACTGTGAGTTAGCTCTAGCCGGAGGTTGTGAAATTGGGGGTTAATGTGATATTATGTTGAGAATTGAAATTATGTATATTCAAACCGAATATTTTAACATAAGAATTTCTTAGCTGGACAAATCTAACCACTATATGACCTGTGAAGGTCATAACATCTCCTCGCAATAGAGAGAAAAAAATCTTCTACGTCATTCTCAGTTCTGACGGAGCACTGTTTGATTGGCGAACGCTTCAGTAGGTTGGGAATTGAGTCCAATGACTTCTGCAGAAGCTGAGGATATGAGGAAGAAGTGAAGAGAATTAAGCAACTGCCTTGCTACCGTTCTGTATTGAGTAAACGACGTTTGGATGCACTGGGGAGGCCTTTCTAGAAATTCTGACAGATCTGACCGGTACAGATCTAATACTAATCTAGTACAGATCTAGTACTCGTACAGCTCTAGTACTAATTTTCTAAATTCCGAGGGCGGCTGGGGCTAACTATGATATATGGGAGTGGTTGTATTTAATAATTCTGTGGTTTTCGCAAATAATCACTTAAGTCAAGAGAGATAATTTTTTTAGATTTTTTATAAATGTCAATGACCTCTGTCGACTGGTATCTACTATTTGCGAAAAGAATCTTTTTTATATAATTTTTTTGCTGCATTAAAATGTGAAAACTTCCATAAGGTATACATTTGATTTTCGTTTTATTCACATATTTCAAATTATATCACCAATTTGAACATAAGTGAGTATTGTTGATATACACAGAATTATTTTGGGGACATAGTTTACGAGGGCGATCTCAAAATTGGCGAAACTGATATACAGATGGCGGTAGTAATTAAAAAAAATACCTTCGTGAAAAGTGGCAACCTTCTAAAACATAACAAGAAGTCTTCTGAAACTAAACAAGATCGATATTAGTAAGATGATGAGTGTTCTAACGGGACACTCAAGCTTACAAGCACATCTTCATCGCATAGGACTAGCAGGAAACGACGAATGCAGGGCATGCAGAGAAAACATCGAAACGATGGAACATTTTCTGTGTCACTGCCCGGCTTTCACACATGCAAGATCCCTACATTTCGGGTCCGACATATTACCAGACTTGAGTCATCTCAGAGAATATGACTGGAAGATACTGAGGAAATTCGATTAAAAAGATCATAAATAAGGAGCGCACAACAGGCCGAACAACTGGCTTAAGTGTATGTCCATGGACATGAGACGTTTAAACGCCTCTCTTCAACCTAACCTAACCTAAAACATATGTTTTACGTTTCAAGGCGTCGCGTTGATTTGTTTTTTTTTTTGAGCACTCAAAAGTTGTAAACATGGAACAAATTGCTCACCGATATGTAAAACAATACTTTCATTTGAAAGGTTTCAGTCCAACCAATATTAAAACCGAGCTAGATTCTACTTCGGAGGAAGTCAGCTCCTTCGTTTACAACTATAAAATATTGGGTGGGAGAGTTCTAACGGGGCCGTATGAGCTGCCAGACGAACACCGTAGTGGTCGACCAATTGCGGTGTCCACGTCAGAAATGCTCAAAAATATCCCTAAAAATATCGTAATTTATTACTTTTGAATAATAGGGACGCGAACTATTTTTGCTAAATTAGCTACAACTTTTTAAATTATGCTTTGATTTTCTTCGGAATGATCTCATGATATTCATGACCGATCAGACTACGATAAAATAATAAAAATGTAACTATTGCTTCATTTCGCATTGAAAATGAAAAAATGTTATAAGATGATGTTAAAGGCTATTTAAATTTCAATTTTGAAAAACTTTCCTCAACCAATTTTAAGAAATGTTTCTTGAGTTATACTAAAATGTGTGTTTCAACCACTCTATTTTTGCATAAAACGGTTTATAACGAAAACTAGAGTCAATTCAATGACTAGTTCCCAATATATCCAAATCGATTGAAACATCTCTCATGCCGCAACAATTGCCGACCATTGTTATAATTTTCATTTCATTTTTTACATACCTGGGAAAAGTAGGCAGGCAGCTCACATCTTTGGTCTTCCAGCCGGGAACATTGCACTCTTTCCAATAGCTCAAAGAGATCATGTGTAGCACCCCGTAATCTTTCGGGACTGTGGGTCAAACTGCCGCCGCCATTGGCCTTCTGTGATCCGTTTGCTATAAAGGCATGTTGACGTCTGCAATGAAAGAGAAAAAAAGAAATAGATCTAACTTGGAAGAGGTTGTATGCAAAATTCAGTGACAAGAATCACAAATGTCTTAAATAATTATCGTTGTTGTAGTCGAAAGAAAAATTCAAAGGGTTCAGTTTGTGGCTAAGAACAAGAGAATGCCATGAATGATTGACTCGAGTACCGCGAGGGGGGGTTCCTTCGATCATAACCGTCATCAGTCACACAATGCCACGCCACGCCATACCACTTTGTTACAAACATTGATTGCACTCATAATTTTCGAGTGGCAGATTTTCAAGTGACTTGTGATTTTCGATTTTCACTATCGAAATAAATGTGGTTGATGTTGTTGTTCTTGTCGTAGTCTTTGTCCCAATTCTTTGCCATGTGGACGGAAGGACGGACGGACGGACGCTTGAAATCTCTTTGTTTTCTGGGTTAACGCTTCACTGGCAGCCCCTTAGGCGAATATATGGAATGCTTTGGCAAATTTACGTGTCGAGATGAAGTTTCTTTTGGTTTCTGGCCAAGCAACTGAAACAGAAGTTGTGTTTGATTTACCTTTTTCTTGCAAACCTAGAAATAGCAGAGAGGGGGGGGGGGGGGATATAGAGAGGAAAAGGAAGTCCCAAACTAATATTTGATTAAATGTTTAATGGATTGGAAAACATTCTTTTTAACGAACAGATTTGTTGACACACAAATTGTGAGTCCAACTAGAGAAGATGCTGATGATCGCCTGGCACTCAGGAGAAGAGGATAGTGACTTACATTAGACTACAAGCAAGAGTCTCTTCGCTCTTGCCCTCCTTCTTATGTATGTCGTTGCAGCTGTCACTTATAAATTTCTCAGGGTGTTGTTGCATCACCAAATATTGTTGTTTCAGTGGCAGTGTTCCACTCCAGCTACTCAGGAGCCCCTTCCGTCTCTCCCGCTCCACGGCACTTAAGAAGAGACTAATAAATTAACACCTCAAATAACACATACGAGTATAACAGGACATTTAGGCGCTGAAAGGGAACAACTTTAACCAAGCACATACATACGAGTAAGTACATGCATTGTAGGAGTGAGAGTGAAGAGAAGCGAAACATGAGCAGAGAGGCTGCAGAGTGGCGTTGACGACATGTTTGTGTAAACACGAATTAAGGATGAAAACCGAATCAGTACTAATCTTGCCTACGTCCGTCCCTACTGCAATCTAGATCGGCAGATGTGAAGCTGTCTAAAATTCGAGTGTGTGTGTGGGACCATCAGCGAATGTCTGTCTATCCAGGCGCTGGCATTGTCTTTCAACTTCATGTGCCGCTTTTTCTGGGAGCAGCGAGCGACAATAACTGCTAATTACTTCCGCCTTCTATTGCCCCTCAGCCCTCCTCCACCCAATAAACATGATATCCCAACCTTTATATGGAACGGCTTCACATCCATCCATCCACCCACCCATAATTCAACAATTGTTTTTTGGTCTCTACTATTCGCACACCGACACTCACATAATTATATGTACAAATATGTGTTTTTGTAATGCTAATTTATGCGTTCAATTGGCCAGGCAAATATACAAAAAGGTAAAACAATACCAAACAATACTGACAGGGCTAGAATGTAAATGGTTGCACGAGTCTACGTATGGCCAGCATTCCTCTCGAGGCCTCCGTTTCCACACCATCCGCCATCTACTAAGTGATGACGTTAACTGAAAATAAATTAGGCATTTCATGTCACTTTAACACTGAACTCCGGGAATCGGTGTTCCAGATCGCTTTTTCCCCCCATTGAAATAATGTGGGAATTCGGAGATTTATCTGCTGGAAGAGAACAATTCCTATTATGCCGGGGAAAACTTGGCAACACATGTTCCCCAGACGTAGAGAAAAACGTCAACAATTGGGGCGTCATTTTGAAAAGGAAATGATTTCAGGCGACGCTAGTGGGAAGTTGATTCCACCGGGAACTGCACTCAGTAATCGCATAGCATATTCGAGAGCGAACAGATAGATACCTTTTCATGCATAACCATTCATATCCCCCAAGGAATTCATGGCAAGGAATAGCTGATCGGAAATTCCCACGTCCACTTCTCTCCAGAAAAATTAATAATAGGTTACAAGCTAAACCCAAAGGAAACAGAAATGGAACACTCTATAAAAAAAAGAAATCTAGAGTAATTTTTAAAATTTATCCAACAATCAAAGACAAAATGAAGACAATAGTAGCAGGGCATTCGACAGGCGTTTATGCGCTTGCAAGTATGTATGTCTGTAGCACAAAAAAAGGTACAAAGGACACACATTTGCCAGTCTGTGTTTATGTGTATGTAATACTTTGTATACTGGAGGGGTAATGTCCTGCTGAGGGACATTGTTCAATGTACGATCTGCGTTTGCTGATAACAACACAAACGGATACAAAGAGATTGTATCAGAAAGCCAAGACATTCCCTTAGGCCGGGATTTTATAAAACTAAATTTTTGAGAAAAAAATTAGCGGCCTAATTATCACGTTTGGATAGAGCAATGTGGAGAATAATGCACTCTGTGCTTATGAGCTGTGCTCATTTGTAAGGCCTAAGTATTGTAGTATGTGATAAGAGAGTTACTGTATAATTTGACAATAATACAATTCAAAACATGTTCTCTTCTCTATCATTTATTTTATCAACAACTTTTCATGGGTGTATAAATGTTAGGACGAACACTACGACATACATACATTAATAATGAACGGAATCTCTTCGCGCAATCGCCGAGCTTAGAAAAACTGTGAGAAAATCTCCGTACACAACAGAGAGCAACCAAACAATAACAAAACAGCCGTTAAATGTCCGCACATTAAATTATGCTAAACGACGAAGGAGCCGAAGCCGCTGAAGATAGTCATTACATCACCACGTTCCACCTTCTGACAAGGCAGAACAGAACAATGCCCTGAGAAGCCGAAGATATCCGAGAAAGCGGAAATGGGGTGGGACCAGGTTTTACATATGCCAAAGCCCAGCCGAGTATTCACAGATCACCAAACCCTAAGGAAGATGAAACGGAGAGGCGAAAACGATTTGATGACAACGAAACAATAAAGAAAAAACGCAAACAGTCCTAAGATTATAAATTACTCTCCGAGACTGGCCAAAATTCAAATAAAAAGGATCATTTGCTGAAACCACATAAAAAGGAAGAAATTTATCTGTTTATAAGAAGTCTTCATAAGGGTAGCTTAGTGCGAGGAAAGTTAAACCGTAGAAGAAAGCCTGCAAAACATGTTTGACTGCCTAGTGTTGTAAAACTGTAGCAGCAACACCATCTTGAGGTTGGGCTAGCGCAAACACCTAAGAATTGCAGCCGGAAAGGTGTAGACAACTATTTCGTCACGCACAATCTTAGCGTTTAATGGCACCAGTTTTATGTACTTTTTATAGATTTTTTAAAGCAAATAAGAAGGATTAAACTTGGGTGGGGAACACATAAAACCCTCTCGAACAAGGATATGATATCCTTGAACGTTGCAGCTGTCTTTTGAACACCCCATTAACTGCTTTCACTAAAGGTGTCCGAATTGATATTGTAATCCAATTTACGAGGTAATCCCTTCCCACTGGGAGTTATATTGTGCATGACCGCTGCTCTAGTGACCCCTTAATAGGGTTCTCATTTGATCATAGTGAGCATTGATGCTAACCACAAAGCATGTGTCACTCAATACTTTCATATAATAAGCTGTCAATGGGTTAACGGTTAAGCAACACCTTTAGATCATTGCTGAACATTATAGGAAGACAGTGTGACAAGTCATTTCATTTCGAAGTGGGATGTAAATGATTTCATAATCCATATTGTTAACGGGAAATGGCATGGCTAAAAAACCAGACACGTGATAGATCGCTTTAGGATAGAGTCCGGTTCCCATATTGGCCTTTTTATATGAAAAAAGCAGATAGCATTGCATGACTTTGTCTTTGGAAGTGGTAATTTGACACCTTGTTATAAATCCAAGTACTGATCTAAAGGAATATCTATAGTACCTGCCATTATAATATCTGTCACAGAATAATTCCTATTTAAAAGCAGTTCATATTTGAATTTCGTAAAGTATATTTCCCTAAACCATTCGTTTAGTAAGACAGATTAGTCACTATTTTTCCCGACATGCAGTCAAAGCTGATTCTGGTCAATGAAACTGCAAAGCTTGTTGGATTGAATATAAACATTCCCAAACACTCAGGATGAATGCTAGCACAGGGCGAAAATTCCAGGGAGAAAATTTCTGCCTCTCTCTTTGCAGCAAGTAAAGTTGCCTCGTGTGATTCGGGACTAACCAACGAGTTCTTCTGCTATCTAGGCAGTATACGCTACAAATCCAGCGGTTCATCAGCGGATATTACCACTCGCATTAACAAAACACGTAAAAATGAAAATCGTCTATTATATCGAAACGTACCAAAACTGTAATTTTCAAATATAACTGGAAATCCACATTAGTTTGCGTTTGGGAAACGTGCCTCCGCAGAATCTTGCATGTATACTAGACCTCATTAATAAACAATACCTAAGAGCGCCACACTAGGTGAGTTGCTAGCGTGCTCGCCTATGAGTTTGGGGATCGTGGGTTCGATTCCCACCAGAGGCTCTGGTCTGTCGTTACAAAATCTCGCCACTTCGCCTTTGTAACGGCTTCCCTGGACCGTATAATCTTTATATATAAAATCCTTTGTACGTTTGTTAGTAACGCATGATCTCCGAAACTATAAAAGCGAATGGGCTTAAAATTTAACAATATATTCAGATTGGGGTCATTTGTGTTTTAGAATTATTTTCACCGCGATAAATTGCGGAGTGGTCAAGATATTTCCAAAATTCGCATTTCCAGAGTGATTTGACTGAAATTTAAAATGTATGTGTGGTTTGTCTTGATAATAGTTTGTATGTATGATTGTAACCGGTAGATGGCGCTGTTGTGGACATATGGTCAATATATATTTTGTTGATGATTTTTTTCCTAAAACTCGGGATGATTTTTGAATGAAATATCAATGAATAACAAACCAATACCACCCAAACAGGGCGGGCAGGACAACGTCTGCTGGGGTCAGCTAGTTAGAATATAAATTTACTTTATATTGTAATTCATACAAATACATGCAATACCCAATACCCAACAGTTGAGATGGAAATAAGAAGCCGCAGGTGGGGCTGGCTTGGACACACTATCCGTAGGCCACCAGATGTATCACCAAGAAAGGCATAGACTGGAATCCACGGGGATGCCGGCGTATCCGAAGACCATCACACACCAGGAAACGCCAAATCACAACCAAACTACAACTACAGTAGATGATCGAATTTATTGGACTCAACTTATTGTGGCCCTATGCTCACCAGAGGAGCTAGAGGAACATATATATTAGGGTGGGTCGAATTGTGGGGGGTCTTCATACTTCAGCAAAAGACGAATTTCTTAATTTACTTATAGTTTCTACTATTTAAGAAATTTTTAAAATGTAGATTAGCTGGATCAGTTTGCATATTATTCTGGGGGGGCATCTCCACCGTATTTTGAGCAAGATGGATCAATGGTTCAGGGAAACATGGACCATAAAATCTTCCGATATAAAGGAGTTTAGAGGCCTTCGAAATATGGATTTACAGATGGATACTCAAAATACCCTGGATCAACTATGCATTAAATGCAGAAGTTTTGAGAAAAATTCACTGCGAAAGAGAGCTGTTACCCGTTAGAAAAGAAGAGACATAATTATCTTAGACATATTATGAGAAACCAAAAAAAAAACTATTGAAAACTATAACCCGAGCGAATATTGAAGGAAGACCTGCTAGAAGGAAGAAAGGAAACAAAATGGCTTAATAATATTCAAATATGGGCAGGTATCAGAGACATGCATTTGCGGAGGTGCTGAAAAAAAGTATAAAACTTATTTTTGAAGTGTAGCAGAGAAAATTGACTAACTTGTAATTTTGTTGGTCGCTACAATTCGAAAAAAAAGGTGAGAAGAAGAATAAATAACTTATTCATCTTTATATGGTCACAAACTACAACCGCTTCAGTCGACTTAAGAAAGATTTGAGATACGAATGCTATCATATGCTTTATATTTACGTGAAATTCCCACTTATCTAACAATTCTTTTTTTAAAAAGATATTAACAGAAACAAATTGGCCTAAGACGTAATGAAGCACCATTACAGAAAAAAAGTGACTTTCGACTTAGGCGGTTATTGCTGGTGATCATCGATTTATCTACAGACATTTAAAATTCATTTAGTACAATATTTGATATGCAGATCTTTAGAAGATCCCTCTTCTTCACCATATTTTGCTACGAATGTTCATTATTTTGCCTTTTTGCTATTATTACAAGTTTATAGAAGTTGTTGTTGTTTTCTTTTCGATCATTAATTCTTAAGGAACACACATTTATTTGTTGCCACTGCCAATTGCGGCCAGTTGGTTATTATTAACAGATTTCTTAAATTTTCCACAACAATCGGACGATGGAACGCCCGCGTTGGATTAGACTTTTGAATTGACGTTTTTCCTCATCTCGACCACAGCTCAAAAAGTGGTTATGTTCAAATATAGGCATTCGTTGTAAAGTGAATTGGCCATTTTAATGACTTCGCAACGTGCAGTACTCAGAGACACTCGTACGTACACATACAGGGTGGTTCATATAGTGGTTTCTTTTTGGCTTTTTGTTAATTGGCTTAGACTTGTTGGTGGGGTACCTTGAAGAACCGATGTTATGCGAATAATCCATTAATGATTCAGAACCTTAAGGCCAATATTGAGCAAGCCATTTGCGAGATAAAGCCAGAAAGCCTTACCAAGGTCTTGGAGAATTGGGTTGACAGGATGCGCGAAGCCTTCCGGGGAAGCCACATGAAGGAAATCCTTTTCCATAAATAATGGGAATGATTGCTCTTCCGAATAAACCAATAAAACGACAAACAAAAAATAAATTTTTATTAATTTTGGAATTTTTAAAAAGCAACTTAAATTTGTACCACCCTTTACAAGGCCACCGGTTTGCCATGTGAATGTGATTATCAATTGCCAGATTTGATTTTGACAAATTTCATGCAACAGACGAAACTGCGTTCGTGGGCATACATATGTAGTTTGTACTAGAACAATGTGGGAACACTATTTTGGATTCCATATCCACCCCCAGAAGTCTTTCAGGAATCCCCAGACAAAGGAGTAGGGATTCTATAAATATATTTATTTCTTTAACTCTCATTGGAGCATAGGGCGTTAGGGGTTCTAAAAAGGCTCTAAAGATTCCCGAAAGGCTTCTGAGGTGGGATACGAAATGCAAGGTTTTGAAAAACGTTTTCTCAGCTTCTCCAATGTGTTGAATTGAAACGTTCTTAAAAGAATGAAGAATTTAAGTAATTTATTTTCCCGCCAAATGTAAGATGATTCCAAGTCCAGACTAGTTGCATAAAGATATAAATGTAACTGACATTCGAATTAAGTACACACGCCAACAATAGTCGGCGCGTGTTCCGTAGAAGTTTTAGCTGCTCAGACTGCAATTAGCATATTTAATTTTTCTCATCCCCATGTTCAATAGTCACGGGAGTTGTTTGGCATTTTCGCAGCATATACACCTGACTGACCTTGCACAATTAAGGACGGTCAGGTTGAGAATAGTTTGTCCTTCGGTTCCAGTTGTAACACAACTCAAATCACTATTTTCTAAAGAGAATTCTATAAATACATGCATTATTACTGATACGTACAACAATTTTTTCATATATCTCTTCCGAGCCACCAGAGTATAGGACTCCTTTTGTCCACTGCTGATGTACTTCATTTTATCTGGTCTCCTGTCGGGTCGTTTCGGCTGTTTAATCCACTGACTAAGACTGGTTTTCGTAATTGTTTTTTTTTTGGTTTCACACACACACTTTGTATGATTCCTTAGAACTACTTAAGTCTAAAAGTAAAAATCAGGTACTTTTGTGTCGGTTTTTTCACTTGGGTTGGGTTTCCCCTTTCAATCGTATTTATTTAGGATTTCGTGACGGTTTATGTTTGTATATTGATTGCACAGATATTATTTTAGGTTCGTTTCTGAGATACAAAATATTTAGAGATCTAATCTACTAGAAAGTATTGATGTGAATTTTTCGTATTGTGTCGGATAATTTTGTAAATTGGATATTCTCTTTGAGTACGATTTTCGATTCTTTTAAAACACTCGCACACACACACAATTTGTTTCGATATTTCTTTCTACATAAAAAGCGCGACGCGATGATCGTACGGACGCACCTCTCGTTACGGCAACAACTTCAATACAATTAAATTAAAATACTGCAAGCAATTGAATTTTGTCATGTTGTCCAACCGAAGAGTTTCATCCCTTGCCGATGGTGGTTCTCTGGCAGAGAGTTGAGAGCGGGGAGAGTAGCAGCAAGAGTGTAAGATAATGCTAAGAGACTAAACACAATCGCTGTAGCTATCCGCTGCGACTCATGCGACGTTTCTAATGGTGAAGAGGCAGAATATTTACGGCTAAAGAGCGCTGGACATTGCAATCATTTTAGTCGATTTTCACCGATCCCAGAGATATGAATGCAGTGAATTAGTGAAATGGAAAAAAAAAAGTTAGTGAAATGGAAATTTGCAATAAAAATCACGTCGTGTCAATTTTAAACAACCTAAAGCGTACCCTACACTGTGGATTTGTTGTACAACATCATGTTCTCTCAGATGTTGTGTTCGACGATTGTTTGCCCTTACATTACTCAAGCAATCTGACCAACATCATTTTATGAGAGGCAGCAACACGGACAGTTGTGCGTGTGCAGCGAAAAAGGAACAAAATGCCGTCGGCAAAAATGAAAATATGCAACCAAAAAAATTAGGTTATTTTCAACTTTTTTTGAATGAATAATTAGGGAATTTTTGAACGAATTTGTTTATACCCTAATTTCATATGAATGTGAATCGTGAGTTATATTTTTTAATGTGATATACAAATGTACCTGATACAAATGTTACCTGACATTTATTTGTTTCATATTTTCATACAAAGGAATATGTGCAGAAACAGAAGAGAAAAGTAAAATATTTCAACAATGACAATTTCGTTATTTCTTAATTACTTTTACAAGTATTGTACAAGTATGTACATATTCCACAAGAAATGGCCTATTGTCTTTAAATCAACATAAAAAATATTTTTATTCAAAGAAAATTAAGCGAAATTTATTTTATTTATAGTTCAGAAAATCCAACCAAAATTGCCGATCTCTTTCCATTTTACTTTTACGCGTCTTTACTTAATCAAATGTCTTTTTGCCGACGGCACTTTGTTCTCTTTTCGTATTTCCACCACAATGTTTCTTTTGAACGAAATGTTGTCATACTTGCCATTACACTCTGGATTTGCATGAGCCAACATGAAAATATCAAAATCGTTTTGATTTTCGTCCAAAATCCATGAACACTCATCATGCAGCTCTTTACACTGAGGATAAATCAATGGATCACACATGTTGTAGGACAAAACTGATGTGTGTAGGGCCGCCTTAAGAACCAAATGAGTATTCGTCAGTGATACAGTGATATCAGTTATATCTTTTCACAATTGCCACGAAGAGAGAGAGAGAGAGAGAGAGAGCAAAGGAGAGTTAAGAGAACCAGCAGCATGTTCTAGCTGTCGAACGTTGTATGTCATACAACATTGGGACCAACATGTTCAGGTTGTAAATATGTATAGACTTGTAAACATACAACTAACTAAATTGGATATTCAAAACACGACTAAAAGACTGTTAGTCATCCGTCCCTTGTTGCAGAGGTTGTTTATGTAGAATTGGGGTGTACGTATAGAAAATATGTAAAGAAATAATAGCTGATCCCAGCAGAGTTTTTCCTAACCGTCCTGTTTGATTACTCTATGCAAAAAATTAACACTTTTTAAAAAATACACTGACTTGACAGTATAAGTTCGATTCTACTACCAAAGGGTAGTATAACCTTATACTGGGTTTGGCAAATTGGTGACCAATTTGTTTCATGGGCCTCAAAAGTTTCTG
The DNA here is from genome assembly GCA_963930755.1 of Eudasyphora cyanicolor. Taxonomy (NCBI): domain Eukaryota; kingdom Metazoa; phylum Arthropoda; class Insecta; order Diptera; family Muscidae; genus Eudasyphora; species Eudasyphora cyanicolor. Next base: position 272,826,851 of record OZ005737.1, read on the forward strand.
AAAATCAGTGGGCCACTCGAAAAAGATGTCATCGGCTTTTGTCCAACAACTAATTCAGGCTTGGTGATACCGCCTAACTATATTTGGCAATAATGTAGCTAAGAATATGCTGAACAAAGTTTGTTAACATTTGATGCGAAAAAAATGTTTCCCGAACTTTTTTGGAATATGAGAACTTTTAGATGATTTCTGCAGAAATTGTGGCAATGCTGTGTTCGAATGGATCTGCTAAATTGTTAAAGTTTAGGTCCATCATACAGCTTCAATCATGGTTTGATAGGGTGTTTCTTACGATGGGATCACTGACTTGCATTTTTTGTGAACTAGGGGTCAAAACATTGGCCAAAAATTACCAAGAAACCGTTTTGGAAGCTTTTGTGAAACCACTTAATCATTCCCTATTCCAAATCCAGGCATGGACTTTCTAGTATGATTCTACGTCGACACATATGGCTAAAATGACCCAGACATGGCTTTAAAACAATTTGTCAGCTTTCATTTCTTCATATTTACAAATTGTGGGCAGTTATAGAGGACAAGGTCTGCACAAAAATACCCCAGCAGTGATGAAACTCGGCACCAAGCACTTTCTTAACGCTGTTAAGAAAAATATAGAGTGATCCAAGTAGAGATACCTTTGTCAATAGCCTTCTTTTGACAGATCACGTGTGAGTCGTGTCATGCTGTCATGTTATTTTTGTTAAGTATTGTTTGGCATTTCATCATGGAAAGACTTACTCCTGAACAACGTTTACGCGTGTCATTCGCCAGTTACCAGTCGAAATGCTCGAACGAGTCATCGAAAATTGGACTCAACGGATGGACCACCTGAGACGTAGCCGCGGCAAACATTTGATAGACATAATCTTCAAAAAATAAATGCCAAAGAATGTTCTTTCAAATGATAATAAACATTCCCCATTTGAATTTTCTGTGTTTTTTTCTTTAAAAAAGTAGGGAACCTCGAAATGAATCACGCTATATAAATGTTCATCATATAACTCAAAATGAAATTTTCATAAGAAATTTTTTTTCTTTTGGTCCGAATGTTTTGAAATTTAGAACAGACTACAATTAACAAAATGAAAAAGTTCTGAAAGTTTTATTAAAACCGGCCACGCCCATCACATAGCGCCCATATAGCTGAAAACGAAATATATCAATTATAACTTTTGTTGAGAAGGGGCACCTGGTGGCACTGGAAATTGATTAAAAATGTAAAAACTGATATGAGAGAATGTTTTAGTAGTGATTTCCAACTCTAGGCAAGTTCTGAAAGTTTTATTAAAATCAGCCACGCCCATATAGCTCAAAACGAAATAGATCAAATATAACGATTATTGAGAAGGGGCACCTTGTGGCACTTGAAATTGATTCAAAATGTACAAACAGATATCAGACAATGTATTAGTAGTGATGTCGAACTATAGGCAAGCATAGCTAAAATTCGCGATCCACATGTTTGGAGAAAAAAGGGATTTTTGTTATGAGTTCATAAAAATAAAATAAAAACAATAATGTGTCTCTGCAGAGTTTATTTTTTCAATTTTAGTATATTGAAATATTCTACTTTAAATAAAAAACCAGTAAGGAAAGGCTAAAGTCGGGCGGGGTCGACTATATAATACCCTACACCACTCTCGTAATATTGAATAACTCTGATATATAAATTTTGTAATTCATGTATAAATTGTTTACATAAATTTACTTTTGGGACATTTTATACTGTACCACAGTGTGGTGTAGGGTATAAAAACGATTGGATCTAAAGAGCAAAATCGGACGAAACATATATATGGGAGCTATAGCTAAATCTTAACCGATTTTCTTCAAATTCGGTAGTGTTGGTTCATGGATCAAGAAACTCTACCATTCTAAATTTCAAAACGATTGGATGTTAAATACAGCTTCTATAGAACTAAAGGGCCAAATCGGACGAAGCATATATATGGGAGCTATAGCTAAATCTTAACCGATTTTCTTCAAATTCGGTAGTGTTGGTTCATGGATCAAGAAACTCTACCATTCTAAATTTCAAAATGATTGGATGTAAAATACAGCTTCTACAGGACTAAAGAGCAAAATCGGACGGAACATATATATGGGAGCTTTAGCTAAATCTTAACCGATTTTCTTCAAATTCGGCAATGTTGGTTCATGGATCAAGAAACTCTACCATTCTAAATTTCAAAACGATTGGATGTAAAATACAGCTTCTATAGGACTAAAGGGCCAAATCGGACGAAAGATATATATGGGAGCTATATCTAAATCCGAACCGATTTCAACCAAATTCAATAGGGATCTTTACAGCTGCGAAATACTCTAAACTGCAAAATTTCAGAACGATCGGAGTGAAATTGCGACCTGTAGTCGACGAACAACTTTACATGGACAGACGGACGGACGGACAGACATGGTTAAATCGACTCAGCTAGTGATTCTGAGTCGATCGGTATACTTTAAGGTGGGTCTAGCTGTGTTATTTTCAGGTGTTACAAACATCTGCCGTGAAACAAACTTATAATACCCTGTACCACAGTGTGGTGTAGGGTATAATAAGGAGAAAAACTTTACATCACATAGTAAAATAATATTCGTCTTGAAATTCTTAGGTTTATATAAAGTCAGTCGGTAAAATATACAAGTACTGAGTTTGAAACGGTTAAAACACATTAGCAGTCAGATCGAAATAATTATTTTTAATTTAATTGTGCCATTAAGTCTTAAAAATACCACTGCATGTTAAATGAAGAGTATGTTGACAATTCGACTTTTTTCCGCGAAATCCCTAGTGTGCGGCGCTACATGCCATACAGCCACCGAAACAATCAATTTATTGAAGGAAACTTTTGGTGAGCGCATTATCTCGCGTCGTGGGCTTGTGGCGTGGCCTCCAAGATCGTGCGATTTAAAATCGCTTGACTATTTTTTGTGGGGTTATGTGAAGTCGTTGGTCTACGCAGATAAGCCCGACACGATTGAGGCCATGGAAGAGAATATTCGGCGCGTTATTGCTGACATACAGCCCCAAATGCTGCAAAAAGAGGTCGAAAATTGGGCCTCTCGGGTGGAATTTATACGAGCCAGCCGCGGCGGCGGCCACTTTCCCGAAATCAATTTTAAAACATAATGGCAAACCCTTATTTAAAAGAGGTTTAGGGTATTATATAGTCGACCCCGCCTGACTCTCTGTCTTTCCTTACTGGTTTTCGCTTTTAACGCTTTTCGTGCATTTGTCAGATAAAATCTGAAATTTATGGTTTTATTTTTGTGCCAAAAAATGCTACATTTTTTCTGGTACCAAAAGGGGGTCATTCGGTTACTCCTATCGAGAGTTATCGTTACATTTCGGTACAAATTATTCATGTATTGTATTTAAGAGGAGATTGATGAACAGTTTCTCTTAATATTATATTATATGATATATTATATCGGGCTATGGTCTTCAGTTTTAGAAATATCATTACGATTACGATTTATGATTCATTATTTTACTCAAATCATTAGGTTAATAATATAGTTGTTAATCATTTACCAATAACTAATATAATGTGTGATGCTGATTCACAAATATTCATAGATACTATTATCACTTAACTAATGTCCACTGATTTGTAGGTACACATGTTTTTATTGCACATTCGTTGCTATTTAAATATCTGCATAATACATTTAAATTTAATAGAAACATTTTTATGCTTCTCATTTAAGGGGGACAATGGCAGAGGCATCAACAACGCCACTCTCCAATCTTTTCAAAACGGACAACAAGAAGTACGAGAAATACGTACAAATGCAAACGGACGGAGTGCATTCGCAAACATACTAAAGCAAGCTTTCTTTTCTGTATGCATACACATACACACATACACTCATACACACCGGTACATTTACGTCTGAACTCATACCATGCTTTGGGGGTGGGGGTTTGGGGAAGCAACAAACCAAAGGAGACTCAGAGTACGTTAACCTATTTGGAGTTTCCTTTTCCTATTGTGTGTCGTCACAACATGGTAATTTAATACAACACATTTGCAGCCACACTCACACACTTGCACACTTATACATACAGCCACAGATACGATGCCGACAAGGGCTATAGGACGTAAACGTCCTCGTATATTTCAATTTGAAACGTGCATCTGGGTTGCCACTCGCAGCAAAAAAAAAAACATATCGCTAAGTTAGGATAGGTTATGTTAATGCGATAACCTGTGGGTCATATAGACTACATTGTGATACCGTAGGGGCAAGGGACACAAGAAACTATAACATTTTCCTAGTCCCTCCAGTTGAGCAAACACTATTGCTCCAAGAGTTGTCGAATGCTAACATCAGAAATGTCGGCCTAGACCCTAAAAAGCATTCCGAAGAAATTCTCCTTCATGTGGCAACGCCGGCAATAATACTCTGCAGACATAGTGAGACCAGCAAGAAAAGCAGTAGCATAAATGATGAAAATGAAATGAAAAAACAACGTCGTTTGTTTGCTTGCATAGGCTCTTAGGGAATCAAATGCAATTGGGGGGTGGGGGAGAAGCAGTGGTTAGGGAAAGCAGAGACTAGGGGATAGTGAGAAGATGGGGTTGGTACAATGGCTGGTAGACTGTAACTAACACTCTGAAGAGGCAGACTTCCCCTTATTTGCAGGAGTCCTTAGAGAAGAAGAGCTCTGATACTGAAATTTCACACAGAGAAAAAGTTTGCATTCATTATTGCTGGAGTTAGTACTTCGAAATTATGTTTATGGCAAAATTAAACGAACTAGATGGAGTTTCCAGCTATTTATGAATATCGAAAATCATTGCTTAAATATGTTCAGGGTGTTGTTATAGACGTGTGGTTTTCAGTTTGGTAATACTTTTTCCGGAGTTGGTCTTTTTGACTTGATTTGTCACTGGATTAGGCTCAGTGAACTCATTATCTAGCGTCGTGGGCCTGTGGCGTGGTCTCCAAGATCGTGCGATTGAACACCATTGGCCTATTTTTTGTGGGGTTATGTGAAGTCGCTTGTCTACGCAGATAAGCCCGACAGGATTGAAGCCTTGGAAGTGAATATTCGGCGCGTTATTGCTGACATACAGCCCGGCCTCTTGCCCGACATAATTTTTAAAACATAATGGCAAACCCTAACTTTATTATAAAGCTAAATTCTTGGCCATAACATAAAATTATATGCGTTTTATTTCTTCTTGTAAACCACACGTCGAAAAAACTCCCTGTACACTATGCCGAATAGAGTATTAGCATTCCTTATGGAAGGCGGAGTTGATAAACGATTTGGCTTGGACCATGCTGCAGATGCGGGAGACCAATCTGTCCTGTATGGAGCAAAAACTTTAGGTAGGGCTACGAAATCTGACCGTAGACTTTAATGTGCCTTTCGCGAAATACGGAGCCAAATACCCTGGATTTACAGATCCTAGGACTGATTAGATCAATACATGTCAGGGATGTTAACTGGTGGGCTTTGGATGTGCCAAACCAAAAATTCGCCGAGGCAATACATTGCACTCTTTAATTTTTTTTTGTAGTAAATTTGAATACATATGCATATGGTGAGCGCCCCAATAGGTGAGTAGGTAGCATGCTCTCCTATGAATTTGAGGTTCGTGGGTTCGATTCCCATCAGAGGTTCTGGTCTGTCCCTAGAAGAATGTAGCAACATGGTCTTGGTAACCCAACATGACTTTTACCTGGACCGTAAAATTTGAATATAAATTTACTTTGTATTGAAATCATATAAATTAATAAATAAATAAATAAATAAACAAATAAATAAATAAATAAATAAATAAATAAATAAATAAATAAATAAATAAATAAATAAATAAATAAATAAATAAATAAATAAATAAATAAATAAATAAATAAATAAATAAATAAATAAATAAATAAATAAATAAATAAATAAATAAATAAATAAATAAATAAATAAATAAATAAATAAATAAATAAATAAATAAATAAATAAATAAATAAATAAATAAATAAATAAATAAATAAATAAATAAATAAATAAATAAATAAATAAATAAATAAATAAATAAATAAATAAATAAATAAATAAATAAATAAATAAATAAATAAATAAATAAATAAATAAATAAATAAATAAATAAATAAATAAATAAATAAATAAATAAATAAATAAATAAATAAATAAATAAATAAATAAATAAATAAATAAATAAATAAATAAATAAATAAATAAATAAATAAATAAATAAATAAATAAATTAATAATACATACATACATACATACATACATAAGTAAATATATTCACAACTTTTGCAAAAGCAGTTATTTGGGAGTGAAAAAAAGTATGTCCCTTCAATAATAGGAATAGTTGCTCTTTCGAATAAACAAATAAAATGGCAAAACAAAAAATTTTGTTAATTTTTTGAAATTTTAAAAACGAATACTCGTAGTTTTAGTTTTATTAATAAACAACAACTTCAAAAATTCTTTCAGATTCCGCAGAACTATTTTGTTTGCATGTGACTGCGTTAACATCCACCAAATTACTTAATAATGCCATAAAAACTATTAATTTACATGCGAAGAAATTCGATACCGGATGACTGTTGTTCCCCTTCCTGATTGCCTCCAGAGGCCCTCTCTGCCCCTGCATTGTACAATAGCCGGCGCCTTCTGCCGCTTCTCAGGTTGCAGAAGTGCACTTTAACGATAGCAAACCGAAAGAAACAAACGATAGAAAAATCTGAGTGAATAACTCTGCATAAATTAAAACTAATTAAAAGCGGTCGTTAGACCGGGCAATAGCCCGTTTCCAATGTACATTTTACGTTTTATTTGGATTTGAGCGAGATTACTAAGAACACATAATTAACCTTTTGCCGGAAAAGTCTCCTATGTCATCTACGCATCAAAAAAAAACGAGATTTTGAAAAGGGAAAATCAGATAAGTGTGTCTACGTGCGTTATCCTGCAAACAAGGAAGGCGCAACCACTCTTTTCACACTTGCTCCCACCTTTTGTCACAGCGAACAACTCCATTAAGCAGTGAAAAGGTAATGTGTGGAATATACATAAGTAAAGGACAGGTTAGATTCACACAACATTTTGCCGGTAGTGTTGGCCATATCGTATAAGTGAATCGGATACTTTAAAAGGTATAAATTGTTATGTGATTTGTTTGAACTTTAAGGCTTAAAATTACAATTTATGATGAACAAATTTTTATTTCAATTTAAGGGATACTGGGAAGACTATTCGCTATTCCATGGAGGAAAGACGAAGCTGATGTCTGCTAATTACACTATGCAACAAAATGAAAAAATTCGCACGTGATTTGTAGATTTGTTGGATTGCAAAATTCAAAAAAAGTAAACAGTTTCTGATTGCATAGCTCCTATACTTTGATTAATGGCCCTATGCTCTACACTGGAACGAAGGGAATTAATATAAAATATATATACTTTGATCAAGACAAACATTTTTATTTTTAAGAATACAAAACATATTTATGTATTATCGTTTATCATGTTCAAGTTTGTGCCAAACTTCATTTGATATCCAAGGAACGCACTTGTCGACATATTTAGTTTCAACAAGGACCATTCCAACCGAACAATAACGAGTTCACCTCACACTTTGTCGCTCTAACACAATGACAATTCATAGGTGGGAAAGAAATGAAACTTCACCCATTATAGGGTGTCCAATTAAAAATACATTCAACGACAATTTAATGTCTCACACCTTAAGTATGTACATACTTACGTCTGCAGGTCATTATGTATGGAAACGTTTCGTCTCTGACCACAGCTGTGCGTCACCTGATAATGGCAACGGGAATGAATGCACACACTTAGGGAAAGGGATAATATACATAGTGCACTTGATGAAATGCACAAATCGATTACGCCTAATATTGATGAGCGATACAAGAGCACATAAATATACATACACACACACACTTGCACGCATACATAATTAATTGTATTGAGACGAGATCCTTAATGACGAAGACATATGTTGTTACTTTGCACAAAAGGATAGAGAACCTCTTCTTTTCACCTTGGGTAGTTCCATTAACACTGGTATTTGTGTTAAATGTCTCCACAGATAATTAATGGTTCAACGAGAAGGAAACACAGCCAAATCAATAGATGGATAATCAATTACACATCCCGACATCCCGAAATAAATGAAGATTTTCACATACTCTATTTCTGTTTGGAAAATGAACTACAAATCGTCTGTGGTTTGTTGTGGACACTGGTCCCCCTCCCGTTGATGCTGATGATTTTACATTGATGAAATACACAGAAGTGTGAGTATAGAAACTGACGAATTTAAAAATAAACACTTCACTTTAGATATTCACTCACTTGACATGAAATCACCCATATATAAAAAAATGTATTTCGATGAATAATAGATCTCTTAATGTTTAAAAAATGTTGGTGTTTATATCATTAATTTAGTGTTAATATAAAGGGTTTTCCAACAAGAACTGTTATTTTGGTATTCAAAGAAAAATGAAATTTTTTGATATAAATGATCGGATGTTCGTTTCATAATAAAGAGGAAGGTATGCCGTTAATAATGAAAAACAACATCAGCCAAATGGCCACCACGACCACGCTTACAGGACCATGCCCTATGTCCTCGATAGCCTCAAGAATTTTATCTTTGATGTCTTGAATCGACGCTGGGCTGTCGGCGTAGACCTTATCTTTCACGTGGCCCCAAGGCAAGAAGTCGCAAGGTGTTAAATCACAAGATCTCGGTGGCCAATTGTGATCACCTCTTCGAGAGATAACACGGTCCGGCACGTAGCGCCGTCTTGTTGAAAGTAAACATTGCCTATATCAATACCATCCAACTCCGACCATAACAAATCATTAATCATCTCACGATAGCGCAATCCATTCACCGTAACTGTTGATCCAAACTCATTTTCGAAAAAGTAAGGTCCAATGACGCCGCCGGACCATAGACCGCACCAAACAGTCAGACGTTGAGGATGGAGAGGCTTCTCAACAATAACTTTTGGGTTTTCCGAGCCCCAGATGCGACGATTTTGCTTGTTGACGTAGCCACCGAGGTGGAAATGGGCCTCATCAGTCAAGATGATTTTGTATCGATCGTATCGTTTTTTAGATTTATTTATTGAATGTTTTCACATTCGAATTGTTCAGCTTTTTCGATCAACTCTTCCTTTCGAAAGAGAGGTTTTTGTGGTGTAATGGAAAAGATAAGACACTGCGCTCTGAAAGCCATGTAAACACATACCCTTATACGTATTTCAATCCTGTGCGGGGATATCATCAGAGGGATTTGTACACGACACACAGTGTGAGCTTGAAGTTGTGGCGATCATCACTTGTATATATACCAATCTACAAAGAAATTTACATATGGGAATTATATACCTACGAAGAAAGCGTACAAGTCACACAGCCAAAGCTTTAAGCGAGACTTAAATTCACCATTTTCACCACCCATGTGACTGGTAAGGGTTACCAGTTCGACACAGTTGTCTCTACACCAATCGCCAGGTAGATGGCGTGGATTCTGAGATTAGTTGGACAAGTTTTTGTTCGATCGTTTTTGATCGTTTTTATCGTTCGATGATCGTGTATCGTTCCATTTTTAGTAATGGCGTAGTTTCTACTTATCAAATGTCAAAGAATAAAAGCTTCAAAAGTGACAGCTACCGAAATACCGGGTGATTCAAAATAACACCTCTTGTTGGAAATCCCTGTAGATGACCCGATCGAATTAATTTATAACCAAAAGTACATTCATTTATAAAAATAAAATGTTTATTAATAAGTGTTATAAAAAATAATATAAATTATTTTTAATAAAATTGTTATACCCTTACTTTAGTGTGACGAGGGTATATAACGGGTGATCCAAGTAGAGATACTTTTTTCAATAGCCTTTTATTGACAGATCACGTGTGAGTCGTGTCATGCTGTCATGTTATTTTTGTTAAGTATTGTTTGGCATTTCATCATGGAAAGACTTACGCCTGAACAACGTTTACAAATTGTTCAACTATATTACGAAAATTCACGTTCTGTGAGGAATGTGTTTCGTGCACTTCGCTCAACTTATGGTCAACATAATCGGCCTACTGAGCGTACTATTCGCAACACCATCACCCATCTTGAGACCCAGCATTCATTATTGGATAATATTCGACCGAATAGTCGAAGCACGTCCAGTACGCAGTGAAGAAAATGTAGCGGCCGTAGCTGAGAGTGTACACGAAGACCGTGGAGAGTCGATTCGGCGCCGTTCGCAGCAAAGAAAATAAAGTTATAAAGAAGTTCCGTCCAGTAGCGAGTAGTCTATCAGTTACGAATGAATAGAAATTTGATTTCAGCGAGTAATTTTTTTGCGTATTTTAAGATCGATTTTCCAGATTTTTTTGCAATTATCACATTTAGAAAATTAATATCGATCGTTAAGTACAAAAAAAGTTCAAAAAAATGATGCAGAAAACTATTTTTTTCGAGTTTGAAAATCATTTCTATTCGTTCGTAACTCACGAAAATGTAAACAAAGTCGCGACGGCACATCTGTATAATAGAGAGCCTGTGGTTCGCAGCAACTCGGACTGACGTATGGAACGACTTGGCGCATTTAACGTCGAGATCTTAAATTGAAAGCATACAGAATACAGCTTGTGCAAGAACTTAAGCCGCCCGACCTTCCCCAGCGACATCGCTTCGATCTATGGGCTTTTGAAAAGTTCCAAGAAGAGCCGACGTTTTCGAGCCAAATTTTGTTCAGCGATGAGGGCCATTTCTGGCTCAATGGGTATGTAAACAAGCAAAATTGCCGCATTTGGGAGGAAGAGCAACCTGAAGAGATTCAAGAGCTGCCACTTCATCCAGAAAAAACAACGGTTTGGTGTGGTTTGTGGGCCGGTGGAATCATCGGTCCATATTTCTTCAAAATGATGCCGGTTGGTGAGAACGTTACCGTCAATGGCGACCGGTTACGTGCCATGATAACCGACTGAAATTGAAGCTTGTGATCTCGGCGACATTTGGTTTCAATAAGACGGAGCCACTTCCCACACATCGCATCAATCAATGGATTTATTGAGAGAACACTTCGGTGAGCAGATAATTTCACGTTTTGGGCCGGTTGATTGGCCACCAAGATCGTGTGATATTACTCCGTTAGACTTTTTCCTGTGGGGATATGTAAAGTCTAAAGTTTATGCGGACAAACTCGCTTCGATTCAGGCCTTGGAGCAAAACATCACGCGTGTCATTCGCCAGTTACCAGTCGAAATGCTCGAAAGAGTCTTCGAAAATTGGACTCAACGGATGGACCATCTGAGACGTAGCCGCGGTCAACATTTGATAGATATAATCTTCAAAAAATAAATGCCAAATAATGTTCTTTCAAATGATAGTAAACATTCCCCATTCAATTTGAATTGTCTGTGTTTTTTTCTTTAAAAAAGTAGGGAACCTCGAAATGGATCACGATATATAATTTGCTACGGAACAAAAGTGGAACACATCGAAGGAGTAACATAAGACCCGATTGACTTCAAATTTGGTATAAGGTAATATTTTTTTCTTTACAATTGAAGAAGATCTGTAGAAGCTGATCATCGACGACGAGGACTCACGTGGCCACAAATCCGACATATGGCACAAGACAGAAATCGCTGGAGAGACTTCGTGAACACGTTCCCCTAACAAAATTACACGTTCGTCCATTTTTCTTAAGGCTATCGCGACCGATATGCTAATACTATGTGTGAAGGTTCAAAAGATTCCGATAAGTACTATATACGTAAGTTATTAGAGAATCAATATTTCACTACTTTTTAAAGTTTTAATAATTCCCAGTTTTTATCGGTCTGTAGGTACCAAATTTCAAGCATTTATAGGCACTAGTATTAAGTTTTACTTTTTTAAACTTTTTTATTATTTTTTTTTTCTAATGAATTTAGCTCAGATGCTTTATTTAGGTGGCGCCGTGAAGTATTCTTTATTTTTAGTGAATTAAAACTCAAAATGCTGGCATTTTTGCTTTCGATTCCGACTATAAAAAATGCAACAGTACAATGGGGCATAGGCGACATCATTGAAATGCTGATAGATGAAACTACCAAAATGGTTATGATTATGGTACTAGATGAAACCGCTACAATTCGGTTGGAAGATAATTTGATTGTTCAACCAATCTCTTTTAGGTGTAGGGGCAACATTTCCTCATAGAAATTTTGCAAATCTAAAACGTGTGTCGCGCACTATTTTCCGTTTTCCTCTAGATGACCGTGAAAGAGATTGCCGTGCGGTAAATGACTCACCTGCTTAAATTTTCCGTCATAATAGTCACCGTCATATTTGCACCAAATACCCATCCGTGCAACTTCTGGCAGATGTCCTCCTGGAAATAACGTCCTTCTGACTCAATGTCATAAAGTGTCACATTAGACAATATCATCTTTGTAGTCAAATAATTCCAACTTAATCACGTAGACATCATTGGGAATATACGACTTGTAAATCCAAACACTAATCAAAGTGGAGGTTTCTTATTAGTCCGACAACAGAATACAGTGTGTCCTCTGTTACATAGTTTCATATGCAACGCACACAATCCCACTATCCCCTGAGTCACGAGCAGCAATTACTTAAAGTCAGTGTGTGTGTCTGCGTCTGAATTCCATTGATACGAGATTTTATTGCTTATCGGGAGTCATTCTTGGCGTAAATCACATGGGAAATAGCAATGGGCTGCAAGGTTCAGCTACGCTGACTCGCCCAGATAAAAATCCAGAGTTTCAGACTAAGACAGAAATAGCCATTCTCACGCTTTGAATGTATGGAAATTGACTTACCACAAAGATATGTATGTGGGAAGGAAAAGTAAAGAGTGAAATCAGTAGCATTATTGCAGACACAAGAATGCTTCTTCAAATCCTTTAAGTTACACATATCAGAAACGTACTAAAATTATGAAGAATTTTAAACAAAAAATGATTTCGTGTTGGTTTGAAAAATATACTGTACAGAAGAAATATGTCCGAAATTGACCGACCAATCTTAGTTTTTCGTCCATAACTTTTACATATATTGATGCTCGCAAAATATTATTACTGTTTAAAAAAACAAAACTGATTTAAAAAAACAAAACAAACGTAAATTTTTTTTTTTTGAATTTTTTTGAAAAAATTTAAGGAATTTTTGTAAAACTTATTTTTATAAGGTCTCAAATATTGATAGCGAGATCTTGTTTTACCATTTTCAACTGTTTATGCATTTTTAGCCAAAAATAATCCTCATAGGTCGATATTAAATATTCTGCCACATATACACGCAAAGAAAAAATATTAAACAACTACAATTCTCGTTTACGACGACTGCAATTTTTTTGAAAAAAGTGAAATGAAAAGAAATTGTCCATTATGTTCTCTTCAAAAGAGTGCAATTACAAAATTTTTGTAAAACTCATTTTTATAAAGTCTCAAATGCCCATAAAAAATTAAAAAATAATCATAGCGAGATCTTGTTTTACCATTTTCAACTGTTTAAGCATTTTTAGCCAAAAATAATCCTCATAGGTCGATATTAAATATTCAGCAACATATACACGTTTCTGCGAAACGAAATATTAGACAACTACAATTCTCGTTTACGACGACTGAAATTCTTTTGGTCGGAACAAACAATTGCGTACGCGATATTTCGTCTAATATTTCGTTTCGCAGAAACGAATTTTTTCTTTGCGTGTACAAGTGAAACTATAGACTGTTATTAGCTCAGTGTACTCAGTTTTTTACATCGTGATCAATTTCCTTTTACAGGACTTTTAAATAATTTAAAATAATTTTCTTAAATGTGCAGATTAAATCAAAGAATGTGTTCTATCCATTAACATTTTTGTGGTGATCCATTTAGATTTTTTTCAAATTTTAAATTAAACGCTTAAAATATAATTGAATGTCGGAATCCTTCTGTGTGAACAATAACACAGTACAACACATGATTTTGGGACTCAATTCTGAGAACATCTGCATCATTCGTTTAGTCAAGTTAGATCAATTAATAATTAAATGGCCATACGAATTTTTTTGCTCAAGGTGGAATTTTAGCACATTTTCCAAATTTTTGTATACGTTTATATCTCGGTCTACCGTATGGAATATGTCTTTTGTGTCTGAAGCTAAGTTGTAGATATTGAATAGGAGAAAAATGCGGAACAAACCTACCCGAAAAAAGTGCATCGAGTGCCTTGAAAATCGCAAAAATGTAATTTTTTCCCCATCTTTCACCTTTTTTGCTCAATAACTAGAGGGGAGCTACTAGAGTGGACCAATATGGCCCATCTTCGAACTTTGCCCGAGATGGAGAAAAGTATTACGACATACCAAATTTGAAGTCTATCGGTTACTCCTTTCGAGTGTTATCGTACGCTCCAACCAGACAGACGCACGGATGGGCTTTGCTCTCAAATGACACAAATTGAATTTCCACCAAACATACTTGTGGTCTTAGGTCACTGCTTCGATGTGTTACACTTTTGGCTCTTAGCAAATTATATATACACTGAAAAAAATATTGACTTGAAATTAAAAAACAATTTTGCCTTTAAATCATAAACGCTGAAAAAAATCGCTTCTGTAGTATATTGTCCCAAACATATTACAGTCTAAACATATAATATTTGATACACACCAAAATTATATACTTGGGAAGATGTTGTTCTAAACAAATCTTTGTTTACATCCCAATATATTTTTATTTGGGACCATTATTTCCGAAATAAATATTTATTTGCATTTAAGTATTCAGAAAATACCTAAGTTATTGAAATCGCATAATATTCGATCAATATAAATTACTTAGAGGATTGGCAACTAATGTTGGCTTAGAATAAAATGTATTTGCTAGGAAATATATAATATTTAAAAATTTCTGTTCCAAATATATTTTCATTCGATTCCAATATATCAAAAAAGGCTATTTTGCCCCGTGTAGATAGTGATGTCAAAGGGGAATCCAAAACTCGAAAATCCCGGGAAACCCCGATCCCGAATCCCGGGATTTTTTAAAATGAATCCCGGGATGTTTTAATAATAATATATGAAGCTCTTTCGTATAAAATATTAAGTGAAAGATAGATAATCTCTGTCCAAAATGTAAACTAATGAAGCAAATTGTAAACATCAAAAAAACATTGACATAATCCGGTGAAAAAGTAGAAATTTGGAGAAGAATTACAAAATATATAATAACTGTAATTATAAATAAGTAAACTTAAAAGAAGAACACAAATAGAGTTTGTTTCCCACAAACGAAGATCATTTTATTCTATTCTTTCAAATTTCTGAAAAATCATAATATAAAATCTGATATGGATCGACAAATCGATTTGGTCCCATAAAAACGGAATTAGTCAAATTGATTTCTCAAGTTGAAAAATATTTTTGTTGCTTTAATTAAAGAAAATTATAACATCAATAATAATTCAGACGACAAACTGAAATTGGAGCAAAATTATTTCATAGCTAAGATGTTGTAAAATATTTTAATAAAAGTTAGTATTTTTTAACAAAAGTTAGTGTATGCTTCAGCTGTTTTTATCCTTACTAATCTAAACTGTTTGTTATTCCATTTCGAAATATCACATTATTAAGAATGAAAAAATCCCGATTTATCCCGAAAAAACCAGATTAATCTCAAAAATCCCGGGATATCGAACAATTTCGGGATCCCGAAAAATCCCGGGATTTGCTATTTAAAAATCCCGAATCTCGGGATTTGTGAAAACCAATCCCGTTTGACATCTGTAATCATAGATTTAATCTGTCTTTGTTCAAACAACTATTTTTTTTTAAATTAAAGAAAATTTATTTGATTTCAAAGAAATGTTCATTTGTTTGAAGTAAAATTCCTTACTTCTATGATAAGATGTCCATAACACTGTCATATAGACTTTAACGTTACGTAATCAAGTTAAAGAAAAAAATCATTGATTGTAGTACAACTGTCATTAACTCAAGTATACATTTTAATAGTTTGTAAAATTTTTTCCTTAAAATTGTAGAATTCTCATGCCATGTTTTTAAAGACAATATACCCTTAATTTTCAGTCCTGTTTTTTTGATATCGTTAATCTAAAGATTAGTTACCTTTTAAATTAAGAAATAGTTTTTATCTGCGAGGGGACAATTTAGATTATGTTTGTTCGCAAAATTGAGAATAATAGTGAGAGTTGCAGTGAAGCTTGTTTGGAATTTTTTGGAATCAGTTATTGTGCATAGCTATAGTTTTCCTATGATATATATGAATATACATATACCCAAATTTCCCATATGGCCAGTGCAGTGGTGGCTATAACTATAGCTTTCCAATGATATGTATGATTATATATCCGAATTTACCATATGACCATGGTGGTCAGTGGACGCACTCCATCCCAATTCTACAGAAGAAATGTTGAGTCCACTACATTTTATTTTATCATTTAGTAGCTCTCGAAGAAAAAAAGCTTTAGTCGATTCACCATTAGAAAAAGGGGGTTAAGAAAACTAGCCTGCGAGAATTGTCACTTAATATAGAAACATTGAAGTCTTGAGATGAACTGAACGTCAATAATATATATCTATTATTCACACAGCCTTTTAAAGATACTACTCTTGGTTCAAAAACAGAATGGCATTTGCGCCAATTTCAAAATAAATAGTTCATATATCGGAAAGTATTGTATATTTGAAGTATTGTACTAATATTATAATTCTGGATTGTAAATAATCAGAAATATATTTTTTTTAATTGTTTAACAATTTATGTCAGCCTATGAACTCGTTAAAAAGTTCTGTTAACATCTCTTAGGAACTCTTTTATCTCATTTACAGAGTACTGTTAAAATGTTGGTTTGGGTCTCTGCTGGTTAAATTCGGAATTTATCTTCGCACACATAAAAATATATATGTACATGATTGTTAGAAATAATAAACACTCTAATAACACTGTGCAACAAGAAAATCTTTCCCGAACGAGACCAATTGGACATGTACATAGTGCATCACTAGTATATCAAAACCACCAAATGCCTTTTCGAAGTTAGCTCGAATTTTTGTTTTATAGCCCTTGGGCTATTTTTAGTCAACTTTCCAGACTGTTTCTATATATGGGCAAAGGTGCACTTTAGGGGGCACATGTCAAAACAAAATAAAAACATCCGAAATGGCCAAATAATGATTTTAAAAGCAAAGTGGAGCAACGTTCCCTGGAACCTTGGCCGTCAAAAAAGGACCTTAGGCCTACAGATATTCAATATGGTACTCAAACGAAAGGATATTCCTCAGTATTCCAAAAAGGAAATAAAAGTACAGTGGCATATGGCGCCTTAGAATATGGATTCCCAAAAAAAGGCCCCGGAGGTCCAAAATCACATAAAATATAACATTTAAAATTTTGAGGCCTAAAATATTCAATTCCAATTGATTAATATAAGCATTTATTCACTCCATTGGATTACATATAAAAATATTAGGACATTGTTGTTTGTCTCTACGGGACTTTTTTGGGCCTCCAAATTTTAAGACCTGGCCACAGCGACGGGATTTTTCTTATTTTTCGAAGTTTGTTGAAATATCCGTTCATTTGAGTACCATTTCGCCTATCTGAGGGCTTTAGGGCATTATTGAAGGCCCAAGAGCCCCAGGGCCCGTTGCCCCACCGGGAATATTTTTTGCATTTTGGGAGTCACTTCGGAGGCAATTGTGTTTGCTTTTGTTTTGACATCTGCCCCCTACAGTGCACTTTTGCCTGGAAATTTGACTAAAAATAGACCAACTTCAAAGGGCTATAAAACAATAATTCGAGCTAACTTTGCAAAACGGTTTGGGGATTTTGATATACTAGTGGTGTACTATCATGTCCAATTGGTTTCGTTCGGGAAAGATTTGATGACCCAAAATTTGTTGCATAGTGTAATTGGCACAGTTTTCGCTAAAAATGAACAAGTAAAACTTTTAAACAACAAACAAAATCGAATATCTAAAAAAATGTGAGTTTCCATTTGATGTTGCAAAAAATAGTATTTTGCTCCATTTTGCACAGTGAGGATATTACAGTTAACGTAAAACAAGCAGATGAGGCTACCCAATGTTTACGCCTTGTATGTTCATTTCGTTTTGTAGGAGAGAGAGGCAGTCGGCAAGAGGGGGGAAAAAACTCTCCCGTACTCGGGCTTATCGGTCTGAACGTTTTATGTTTTTCACTCGGCCTTTGAAACAACAACAATTCACACAGAAATATCCGAAACAAAATTATGTGTCTAAACGCAGAGGCAAGTTTAAAAGAGAATTAGCGGATACGCTGCTTAAAAAAATATACTAGTGTAAATCTGGACTAAGCGTTACAGAAGTCACATTGTCTAACTTATAATTATCTAAGACATGTAGTTTTTGCTACATCCAAGAATAGTATTTTGACTATGTGTCGATGACTAAATTAAATTAGTTTTTGTTAATTTTTTTAGGTTAAGATGCTATATAATTTGTTTTTGTTGGTTTATAGAACAGAACTAGGAATACAAAAATATTCAGAAACAAGTTTTTTTGGTTGCTTTTTATATTTGATTTGTAGAAATTGCATGAAGTCTAATCAATATACAAAGATACCGAGTATTTAAGTGTATTTTCAACTGGTTTGTGAGTCGAATTCCCATTTTCTATTCCAGTGCTTTATTATCGATATTTGGAATTAATAGCAAATACCGACCGACCGACCGACCCTCTTCCTCCGTCATGCCCTTAGGAAAGATTATCGGTTTTGCCCTTTCCATTTATCTTTTCACTCTCGAGTACATATCGATTTGTTTCTCACCACTGTCTCTTTGTTTCGGTTTGAGTTTTGCAGGCCATTACATATGACGCCGAGGCACAGTGTACGTAGTGTAACCAATATAAAATAAATATTTTCCCAACTCGTAGAGTTGTCTGAGTGTTGTAAACATATAAGTATATTAGTAAGAATTCTAGAGATTCATAAATTATTGTTTTTTTTTTTGTTTAAATAAAATTATTTTTTCTAATTCTAAAGAAATTGTTTTATCAAATGTAATAAAACGTTATTTTTTTTAATTTTGCATTTCTAACATTGAATTTGAAATGCCGCTAGATTGAGTTGTTTTTCGCCACTGTGCCAACCAACTACCAACTCGGTTCTGTGTGAGTGGGAGTTAAACGGAAACGTGATTCTTTTGCGATTTGACTTAAAAGTCAGCAGTCTGCGTTCTAATCGAGCAAATCTCTTTCTTGAAATGTCATCGTCATCGTCGTCATTTGTGTCCGACAACCACCGACAGAGGTAGCCGACCGACCGACCGACCGTCCGACCGTTCGACCATGTCGTGGTTTCTTTCAAACGTACATATTACGGCAATAAAAACTGAATTTGTCAAAAGTGCTTATGAGTTTACGCTTGAGACTCGTCTCAGTATTGTTTTCGTGTTTGCTTTCTCTTGAAAATCCTTTCAGAATAAATCCTAAGGTTTGGGGTGAAGTGCTACACGGTACACACATGAACACACTCGTACGAGTACCATTAGTGCAATTTCAATAGATTTGAATTGTACCACGAAAGGGACAAAAAAATTATTGAAACGGTTTCATGTAACGAAATTAATACAAACAAATATTTTTTGTTAGTTTTTTTCTTTTAAATTTGACACAAAACACTGATTTTGGAGTTGAATAAATCGTGAACATTTGTCATAGTTTTTAACTAAAAATTAAAAAAAAATTATAAATAAACTGAATAGATAGAATAACTATGTTTATTTCATATTGAGCAACGTTTTTTTACACATGCTGCACTCTTCTGTGCTAAACAAAAAAAATATACAAATTAAATTTGTATATTTACGAGGGCGGTTCCTAAATTAGCTTAAATTCCAAAAAAAAAACTTTCGTGAAAAGTGGCAACCTTCCAAAACATATGACATATGTTTTAAGTTTCGAGGCGCCACCGCGTTGTTTAGTAAAAGTGAATGATCTCAGTGGATTTGTAAGCATGAAAGAATACAGTCACCGATATGGGCAAATCCTGAGTTGCGGACGTTACATTCGTAGGCATATTGTCTTGTCATCTCGTTGGCGTTCTGAATGCAACCTTTTCATATAACCTTCAGCAACAACAATTATTTCAGTTTCTTTGAAATTACATTTAAATATTGACCTAAATACTTTTGATAAATGCGATATTCGCGGCGATAGTTCCGTTGCGGACGTTATAAAAGTGGAAGAAGGTTTTCAGGTTAACGTGAATTTTTAAATAAATTAAGGAAAGAGGAATATTTAAGGATATTAAAACCGCTCTTATTAGAATAAAACACTTCGTGTTCATTCAAAAACTTGAAATTTGTCTGTTGCGGACGTTACACAACAATTTCAACACGTTAAAACGACAGTATTCTGTGGAAATTTTTATATACTTAATGTTTATATTTTGTAGAACCCGTTGAACGTGTCATTTCAACGGTGAGATCATTAGAATGTACCGCAGAATAATGATATCATTACACACCTGGCATTTTTTAAATTTTTGGTATATTTGTTTTTCGGATTTGCCCATAATACACCCAGGAAAATAATTGGTAGGAATTCGATTGTAACAATAAAAAAATAGTACTAGAAACAAAAAGTATATTGCCGACACCGTCTGTCGGTTGTATTTATATATAATTAGTTGAATCAACAATAATAACATGGATACGATCAAATTAAAATGTTTGCAACTAAATCGATGGTTGTATCAATCGAATTAAGGTTGTTTTTTTCATTGACACTCGGTTAGTTGTGGTAACCAATTTTAAATTTTCCTTATAGTACCATATGATCGATTTTTGGTTGTGACAACCAATGTTTTATTCTTGACAACAGAAATTGTATCAATAGGCAACGAATAATTGGTTACTACAACAGAAAAAATATTAATAAATAAACGTTTATTGGTTATCCCAATCATCTCCCAAATTTAGAATAATTAAATGTATTTTGAGAAATACAACCGGGAGATTGGTTGCTGTTCTTTTGCTGATACATGACAAACAAAAAATAAAATTACTCCAAGTAAAAAAATCGTCAACCTTTTTTTCAAGAACGGTATAGGTAATCAACAATAATCTCGTGTGGATAATAATGTGTGGAATGCAGAATATGTTGTGCAAAATGTTTGACATAAATAAAAAATAAAAGCAACAATCATGAAATTGAATGCACAGGGTTAAGCGATATTTGCATAAAAGTTTTGTGTTTTTGTTTCGTGTACTAAAATGAAATCTCATAATACTCGTAGTGATGAATTCGTAATAGGAGATTTTTAATTTTGTTATGAATTGTTTTGTTTTTTGTTCAATAAATAAAATAAAAATTAATGAAAACTGTTTTTAATTAATTGTCGGTAGTATATGACTGATAAATTGTCAGAACAACAAATTTTTTAAAACAGTTGGTTGTGGCAACTACAACAGATAATTTAAGCCACCATTTTCGTAGTTGGCGCAACCAAATATGATTGTTGTCAACATGGAAGCAGAAGTATACCACAACCAAAATATTGGTAGTCCTGATGGAATCGCATGATAGTAGACAGAACTACAGAAATTCGATTGGCAAATAATTCGGTTGAGGCAACCAAACTGTATTATGTGTGTAATACAAAATACGTTAATTTTAAAGGGGTCAACCAATATTAAAACCGAGCTAGATTCTACTTTGGGGGATTCTGCTCCTTTGTTTACAACTACAGGGTTTTTCCAACAAGAGTTGTTATTTTGAATCACCCGGTATTTCGGTAGCTGTCACTTTTGAAGCTTTTATTCTTTGACATTTGACAAGTAGAAACAATGCATTGAAATTATTAAAATTCGAAAAATCGAAAATCATCGAAAAATCATCTTGACTGATGAGGCCCATTTCCACCTCGGTGGCTACGTCAACAAGCAAAATTGTCGCATCTGGGGCTCGGAAAACCCAAGAGTTATTGTTGAGAAGCCTCTCCATCCTCAACGTGTGACTGTTTGGGGTTGGATCAATAGTTACGATGAATGGATTGCGCTATCGAGAGATGATTAATGATTTTTTATGGTCGGAGTTGGATGGTATTGATCTGGACAACGTCTACTTTCAACAAGACGGCGCTACGTGCCACACAATCAACGAAACCATTGCTCTGTTACGGGAAAAGTTTCCGGACCGTGTTGTCTCTCGAAGAGGTGATCACAATTGACCACCGAGATCTGGTGATTTAACACCTTACGACTTCTTCCTTTGGGGCCACGTGAAAGATGAGGTCTACGCCAACAGCCCAGCGTCGATTCAAGACTTCAAAGATAGAATTCGTGAGACTATCGAGGACATAGGGCAGCCACTTTGCGATTTGGTTATGGAAAATTTCATGAAAAGGATATGGTCCTGTAAGCGTGGTCGTGGTGGCCTTTTGGCTGATGTTGTTTTTCATTATTAACAGCGTACCTTCCTCTTTATTATGAAATAAATATCCGATAATTTATCTCAAAAAATGACATTTTTCTTTGATTACCAAAATAGCACCTCTTGTTGGAAAACCCTTTACTATGCAACAAAACATGATGCCAGTTTCAGCCCGATAACAAGACGTTGGTTGTCATAATTGATGCACTTCATCTGAAATCCCCAATATACTCGTACTTATATCGAGATAAATTTCCAATTGTTCTCTTATTCCGCTCTTTGAATTGAAGCGTGTATTCCAAAGCCTTACACGCAAAGAAAAAAATAGTTTCTGCGAAACGAAATATTAGACAATTCTCGTTTGCCGGAATTGAAATTTCGTTTGTTGTGACAGAAACATCTTCTGACCAAAAGAAATTTCAGTCGTTGTAAACGAGAATTATAGTTGTCTAATATTTCGTTTCGCAGAAACGAATTTTTTCTTTGCGTGTACGCTTCAAATTATCACCTGATTCTGTTTTTCCAAAAAACTTCGTGGTCGAATATGTATATAGAATTCAAGAGCTAATCACAAAAAAAGGTTATCACCACTGGATTCTGCATGGTTGATATAAGAGACCAATATCGACCATTCTGTTACATATTCGGACTATATACAATTTTGGAGTTTTTTTTTAAAGATATTGCCTGGCATTTGCTTCAATATGATTAGATTCCCAGCTAGACACTAGATTTCCCTTACTGAGTTCGCTCTGAGTTTCTCCCACCACTCCATTATAATTACTTTCCATATATGTATGTAGTATGTACGAATTGAAGCAATGGAATGGCCCGAAAATGGATTTCTATCGGAGGAACTATTTACAAAAATTATTGGCAAATATCAGACACATATCGAGTGGAGTCGAATCTACAAAGCAATTAAATGCCTACTTCACTTTCGGTCCGTGGTCCGTTCCTCAATGTGAGGTTGTTGTTTGTGGTTGTTGTCGAGAGTTGGTTCGTTGTAGCCGCCAACCAGCAAAACATTACCAATCGAATGCGCAATCGCAACTCCGCAATCGCAGTCCATCAGCGTAGCTACAAGCGAAGGCAACGCTGTGATGCGGTGCAGAGCGGCAGCGGTGAAGCAGCAAAAGTAGCAGTGCAACAGTGTTGTTAATGGACTGACGAAGCCAAAAATTAAAAATTGGGTCTTTGTCGGTTTAAAACAATTCTGCGGCAAAATAGAAATCCATAAAATAAATTAGCCATTTCCCTTTGTCGAGTTATTAACAAATCGAACAAAAATTCACATTTCGCTTTACATATAATATACTCGTACATATGTATAGGTATCTCTAATGAAACCATTTTTACACTTCGGACAATACTTTTTAAATTAATTTGGCAAAGATGTTTGTTTTGTTCGCATTGGCGTTGTTCGTTGTTGTATTTCTCTGCTTCCACTCTATGGCATGGAATTAACATGACAATATTCAATTGTTCGGAAGCGGACACTGAACGCAACATTGGAGGCTCGTTTATTGTTTGCACTGACACCATTTTGCACGTGTCACCCGAATTCATTTTTCTGGTGAACTATGGCCTATTAAATCAATTTAATCTTTTTTGGAGCGATGCAGAATCTGGAAATATGGGCTAATACTGGTATTCTTAATCCATCATAAAGGTAGAATATGCATTCACCTTTCTAAAAAATTGATTATTCCTGTACATATTCGAAAAATGAAGAGTAGTGTTGACTAAAGGCCGGGTTAGGCAAACTTAACCGTAACTTAACTTTAGCACCGCCGCACAGTGCTCTGTCTTCATGTATCGATGTGACAAAAATAGAAGGAGTAATTGCAGAACTATAAAATTTGGTATCAAGAACTGTTGTAGTTAGCCCCTTTTTACGGTCCATTTTTTGGGGGATTATTTGTATAATTATTATTTCGATGGTTGCAGCTACGCTGCAACTCCCCTAGGTATAAGCTACATAGATTTAGAAAGTATACGGTAAGTAATTATAAGTTTTATTATTATCATTAGTCATAAGATATTGAATTTTTGTGTACTTTTTTATGGATAAATAAATTGAATTGCCTGAATTGCCTGAAATCAAATTTGGTACCAAGCTGTATTTGGTTATAGTTAAGAAAAATTTTAAATTTGGACCCAATCGGACAGCGGGTCTCATAAACTTTTGCAAATTATTCCCGGTCCTTAAAAATTCACCAGACTATAACACTAAATTGGAGCATTCTATATTTATGAAATTTAACATGAAATTTAACATTTATATATATCAGTTGCGGTGCGAAATTTCGACAGGATATAGCGAGTCCTTTTGGTACCTACCACACAAAGGGTTCAAAGGACTTTAAAATAAATATATAAAGAACGCTCAAGAGTGGCGCTGAATTTCGACCAAAGTTTGTAAAGCGTAATAGGCTTTACTGTGGGTAAATGTGTGCACATATTTTGGGAGGAATTGTTTCAAGATCCTTCAACATAGCCCCCTAGAAGATCTTGAAAAATGGGTTTTTGGTCCAAATATCGTGTGACCCATCAAATTAAAGGGAATTTTGCGTAGATTACAAATATGGGAGAAAAACTAGAAGACTCAATAGGGAAAATTTCTGTATGTCATACGTCGGGTACGTGGACCATAGTGTTTTTGCGCAGTATAGTACTGTATTGTTTCGTTTTAAAAATTTAATGCATGTATTTGTCATACGAGTTTCCTTCGTTGACTACTAAAATAATATTATCATCTTCGTCAAAAATTTCATCAAATATACCGCATAGATATACCTTCGTCTAAAGGTTACTTCACGGGGCAAAATCGCCTTTTTTGATATGTTTGAATCGAAAGAAAATATATTTGGAACACAAATTTTTAAATATTATATATTTCTTAGCAAATAAATTTTATTTGAAAAACAATAAAATATATTTGGATGGCATATATTAATATATTACAACAAATTATGTTTGCAAACTAATTTTCTCAAATAAAATATATGTTTAAATACAAATAAAATAATTATTTAGGAATTGTTCCAAATATATTTTATTTAAAAAGATTTCCAACACTTTTGCTGACTTTTTCGAATTTCAGTTTTAATTTTTCCTTTGTTTCGAATTGTACCTTCCAGTTATGATACCATATGCAGCATTAACTTCTGTTGTAAATCAATCATTTCAAATTTCTGAGTATTCCAAGCCATCATTAGTTGTTAATCCTCTAAGTATTTTATACTGATCCAAGATTATACGATTTCAATTACTATTATTTTTTATTTTTACGAACATTAAAGATTTCTAAAAATGTAACTTTGAATTACTGAAAAATTTAACACAATTGATGTATTTTTTGAATACTTAAATGCAAATAAATATTTGTTTCGGAAATAACAGTCGCATTTGGATGTAAACAAATATTTGTTTATAACAACATCTTCCCAAATACACAATTTTTGTGTGTACCAAATATTATATGTTTAGATTGTACCCTAAACATATATATGTTTCAAGCCGAATATGTTTGGGACAATATACTACAGAGGCGATTTTTTTTCAGCGTGTTGATATATTACTCTGACAAATATTAGCAATGTTAAGATTTTTAAACCGTATTGAACTTATAATAGGATCAGAATTCATTATATGGAACGTCATTAAACATTTGTTTGAGTTTTTTTGGACAATTTTTTCGTGGTATGAAACACGCCAGCTTCTCGAATAATTTTGTTTTCTTCAGATAAACAACCTTAAATTAAATAAATGTTTCCGGAAATAGAATTGTCAATATTTATATACCTACTGGCAAATTAAATTAACTGATAACATCGTAACCATGAA
This sequence comes from Eudasyphora cyanicolor, assembly GCA_963930755.1. Taxonomy (NCBI): domain Eukaryota; kingdom Metazoa; phylum Arthropoda; class Insecta; order Diptera; family Muscidae; genus Eudasyphora; species Eudasyphora cyanicolor. Next base: position 272,853,163 of record OZ005737.1, read on the forward strand.
TTAGTACTTTATGTACACTACTGACATATAATATCATCGGAACCGCGCCAAATTATTATCCTTGTTGCTATTACACGGAGGAAAATCGCCATTTTTGATATGTTTGAATTCAAAGAAAATGTACTTCTAACCAAAATTTTTAAATGTTATATATTTTTGAACAAATATATTTTATTTGAAAATAAAAAAAAAATAGTTTGGAACGCATATATTAATATATTACAACAAAATATATTTGCGAACTGACTGTCAAAAATAAAATACGTGTTTAGACACAAACAAAAATATTGTTTAAGAATTCATCCAAATACATTACATTTAAAAAAATGTTTTAGCTTTGCTGACTATGTCAATTTTTAATTTTATTTTTTTCCAAAATTTCGTGTTATACTTTATAGTTAAAAATGCCGTAAGCAGAATTTTCTTTTGTTTTACAGCACTAATTTTTAATTTATAAACAGTCCAATTGTCAATCCATCAATGCTAGTTGTCGTTACCAAAGATTATACACGGGGCAAAATCGCCTTTTTTGATATGTTTGAATCGAAAGAAAATATATTTGGAACACAAATTTTTAAATATTATATATTTCTTAGCAAATATATTTTATTTGAAAATCAATAAAATATATTTGGAACGCATATATTAATATATTACAACAAAATATATTTGCAAACTAAATTTCTCAAATAAAATATGCGTTTAAATATAAATAAAATTATTATTTAGGAATTTTTTTAAACATATTTTATTTAAAACGATTTCCAAAAGTTTTGCTGACTTTTTCGAATTTCAGTTTTAATTTTTCCTTGGCTTCGAATTGTACCTCCCAGTTCTGATACCATATGTAGCATTAACTTATGTTTTAAATCAATCATTTGAAATTTCTGAGTTAGTATTCCAAGTAACATTTCTTGTCAATCCTGCAAATTAATTTATTTTGATACAAGATTATACGATTTTAATTATTATTTTTACAAACATAAAATATTTCTAAAAAATAACTTTGAATTAGTAAAAAATTTAACACAATTAACGTATTCTCTGAATTCATAAGTGCGAATAAATATTTGTTTTGGAAATAATAGTCCCAAATAAAAACATGTTGGGATGTAAACAAAGATTTCTTTAGAATAACATATTCCCAAATATATACTTTTTGTGTGTTCCCAATATTATATGTTTAGAGTGTACCCTAAACATATATATGTTTCAAGCGGAATATGTTTGGGACAATATACTACAGAAGCGATTTTTTTTCAGCGTGTACGATTTAAATTTTCATAGAATTTTACAAACATATAAAATTTCTAAAAAAATTAAACCTTAAATTTCTTAAAAGAACTCAACACTTTCCTTTAAATTAATGCATCTATACATTGCCAAAATATTTAAATACAAATTATTCATTGTTTCGGAAATATTTTTTCCATATAAAAAAATATTAGGATGAAAACATAATTTTGTTTAGAACAGCATCCTCCCAAACATATAATACTTGAGCGTGTCAAATATTATATATTTGGATGGTACCCTAAACATATGTATGTTTCCAGCAGAATTTGTTTGGAACAATATACTACAGAAGCGATTTTTTTTCAGCGTGTAGGAACTCCTTAAATGCATAACAGTTAATTTTTTGTCGCAAGAAAATTTTAGACCTAAAGCAAAAGTACTTTTTCGTAATTTTGTGCGCGAATAATTGGAACTTTTATATTTTATTTTTAAAAAAGATATGGCATTTATAATTTTTGCGAAAAAAATTTAGATCTTTACGATTTTTTTCTGATAACGTAAATATTTTTTTAGGATTTTTCGACATAAAAACACTATATTAAATTGATTTTTTAAAAATGTTCTCAAATATATTTTATAAATATGAGTTTTTTTGTATTTTTAAGAATTATGTCAACTATTAGGCTCCAAAAAAGTTGTTCTACAAGTTAAAGGATACTACCTAAAAACATTTTGGATACTACCTAAAAACATTCTTAGACCTAAAGCAAAATTACTTTTTCAAAATGTTGTGCGCGAATAATTTGAACTTTTATATTTTATGTTTAAAGAGGGCATATCATTAATAGTATCTGGCGAAAAAAAAATTAGGGATCTTTACGAATTTTTTTTCCGATGCCATCCAATATTCTTTCAATACTTTTTGATTTTTCGGCATGAAAGCACCATATTAAAAGCGATTTTTTTATGTTTTTCTCAACAATAATTTATAAGTCTGAATTTTTGTATTTTTTAAGAACTCTGTCAGCTTTCGGGCGCAAAAAAAAAAATTATCGGGTTGGTCAACACGTTAAGCGTTGGCGTCTGTTTTTGGAACACCACTAAAAATTATATTCGAAAATAAAGTTTTTAGACATAAAAAAATATATATATTTTTTAAGTTTGTGCACTTTTATTTTACGTTTTTATATTTTCTATTTAATAGTAACAGTACAGACATTGTTTTTGAAGAATAAAATTTTAGGGATCTGTTCCAACTTATTTTTCTCATTCCAATTAAAATTGTAAATTTTTTTCATTTGAACAAAAAATACGAATTTTCCAAAGCAATTTTGAATAGCACTATTGCAATTTTCTGTCGACTTGGCTTTTTTGTATTATTAGGAATTCGATTTACTATCATATACAAAAAGTTTGGCTTAATTTCCCTAATAAACGAATTTTATGCAGCTATTTTACAACATACATTTATCGTAGTTTATTTTTTGGTCGATTTTCGTATACAACAATTGACTTTGGTGCCCTCTCGCGGTGTCAAAAAGAGGTAAATTAAAAAATATTGTTATTATTTATCTTAATTAATTTCTTAAGATATGATGAGTACCAATTTTACCATTATTTGAGCCAGTACATTATTATCGATTTTTGTCAATGGGACAGAGCACTGTGCGCCGTAACGTTGCCTGTTGGAGCAATTACCCAAAACGTGAAAAACATTCTGTATCACTCAGACATTCACAACAAAAATAGCAATAAATTTATTTTATTTTATATTTATTTGGTTCTAATTTATCACTTTATTACTTATTTATCATTACTTTTGAAAAGTTTCGCATACATTTATTATTTTTTCATTATTTTACTAATTTTGTTTGCAAATGCACATAAACGTACCGTCCAAATCAAATTTCAGGCAGATTCAGTCGTCCGTTTACGTTTCGTTTCCGTTGGCTAATCGTTTACACTGATTTCCATGTCAGATTGAATCAGCTGATTCGTTACGCTACGGGGGTGTTACGGTTACGTTTGCCTAACCCAGCCTTAAATCGGGAATACTTCGGTACCCCGACATAGTCAACATAGAATGTGTGCATAATGTAATGGTGGTGTCATATTCTTTCTCTTGATATTTGATGTTTGCAACTTTGTTAGTCGCTATAATCAATTAATATTGAATATTTATTCTCATTAATACAAAAATTAGAATATCGGTACCACATCATGCTGAAAGAATATCATATGCGAATAACACTCGTATAATGTAATGGTTGAGTTGATCATAATCATTCTCTACATTGTTGGTCGAGACAACCAATTAATATTGTTTATTCACTCTTATCAATACTACAAGAACAGTCCCCAAGGTCATAGAGTGGTAGGTGCTTAAGATCCAATTCATTTGACGATTGATTAACGCTAGAGCATATCTAGCGAGAATAGACAAATACTATTTTTATAGGAATCACTACCACTCACTCAGCGCAATGCGCCTTGCTCTGCTCCAACTTAAGCAAGGTGACATAAAATAGGCGATCTTAAACGGCCGTACAACATTCCGCTTCTAAATTTAAAAAAAGTGTCTATAAATTACAATCGCCACATATACATACAGAGTTAGTGGTATCACAGGCAATTATGGGCTGACGGCACGAAACGTCAACAAGAAATGGAAAAATACCCACAGAACAGAGCAGTTTCCATGTCGTGATTGAGTAGCAATACCTAAATCTCTCATTGGCCGATTTATAACAATCGGAAGCGAACAAATATCGACGGAAATCGCTTTGACTTTTCACCCGCACATAATTGCTGTCATTAAAGTGGTTTCAGGAGATGTCTAGTCTACCTTCCTCCGCAAATAGGATTTGGAGGAAGGAGGAGCAGACATTATGTGCTTTGTTAGATGAGCGTTTTAAAGCGTCAGGTCTATCTGAAATGCATTTACTCACATTTACAGAATATTTAATAGATTAGATGTTTGCGTGACATGTTTCCAAAAAATGTTAAATTTAACTAAAATACATTTAAAATTAGTATATTTTAATTTATTGAAAAATAGGTTTGAAAATTTCAGTCTTCAGGCTAAGATCTACTCTCACTTCGTGAATAGTGTAATATAGAATGTGGTACCTGGTGTTGAAGGCAGAAAGGTTTAAAAACTTTGCCCAATCCATAGACATTGCAAAAATTATCTAAAATTCAGAATGTGAATGGGGATATAGAACGGGAACACTTCTGGAAATAAAGTTTTCATCAAACTATTGATTTGTCACTAGGATATTCCCCTGGCTTTAGACCATCTTTGCCATTAAGATATTCTCCTGACATTAGATCGTCTCTGCCTATATTATATAATGCAAAGTTTTTTTTTTAACAAAAAGGTGAAACTGTAAATTTTAATTGTGTTTCATTAACGGCTTGAGGATGTCTTCGCTCCAAAAGCGGCAATTTTGCATATTGCTTCATCACTAAACACAATTCCTTGATTTGAACATCGCGAAAAGATTTATTTTTTCAAGTAAATTTTCGCAAATTGGAACCCTTGTTTTGGCATTAAACGATTTTTGATAACTTGCTAAACCTTAGTTTGACATTATCAGCTGTCAAACTTAGTTATCGATATCGTAAGTTCTCATGCAGGTAAAAAACACACATATACTAGTCAACTCTAGTATAGAGGAAGCCCACAATAGTCGACTCTCTAGTATAGAGAAAGCCCACAATGGTCGACTCTCTAGACTAGAGGAAGACCACAGTGGTCGACTCTCTAGTATAGAGGAAGAAAAAATCGCTTCTGTAATATATGTACATATGTATGTTTAGGGTGTACTCCAAATATATAATATTTGACACATATAACTACCGGGTTATTCAATAAGAACGCTACAAAAGTTTTTTTAAATAAAACAAAAACGGTTTTGGATATCAATGAAATTCTTTATTCCTGTGAAAGTACGTTCGACGCCATTATGTATGGAACTCGATTTCTTTGCATGGCCAGCACGGGCACGCTTGCAGAAGTCCAGTCGCTGAACCCAATTTTCGACGGTTTTCAAGCATAAATCGGCCGATACTGCTGCAATTTCACGTTCGATATTCGTACGAAGTACATCAATCGTCGCTGGCTTGTTGTCATAGACCATAGACTTGACGTAGCCCCACAGGAAATAGTCTAACGGCGTCAAATCGCACGACCGAGGCGGCCAATCGACTCGACCTTATCGTGAGATAACACGTTCTCCAAACTTGGTTTCCAATAAATTGATTGTGGCATTCGCTGTGTGGCTTGTGGCGCCGTCCTGTTGGAACCACATGTCCTCCAAGTCCATATCCACCAATTGAGGCCAAAAATATTCGGTTATCATTGAACGGTAGCGATTCCCATTCACAGTAACGTGCCGGTCTTGATCATCACGGAAGAAGTACTGCCCTATGACGCCGATTGCTGTCTGACCAATAACGCATATTTTGCGTTCAGCCAGAAATGAGCCTCATCGCTGAAGATGATTTTTCGATTTTTCGCGCTCTTAACGTTGAGGCCACTGACTCCGAATTTCGGTAGTAAATTTTAATAATTTCGACTCGTTGTTGGCTCGTATATCATTCCATCATGAAATGGCAAACCTTACTGAAGAGAAATGTCAAAAGAGCGGCAAAAAATATGGCGTCGTTGGCTGTCCCTGTCGGTCTACTTTTGTAGCGTCGCTGTAGAAAACCCCGTTATTATGTGTTTACGAGGATGTTGTTGTAAACAAAACTATGTTTCCCGTCTAATATTTTTTTGGAACTGATCTCTCCGAAACAAAGTTTAATTTGTATTTAAGTATTTTGGCAATGTATTTTTTCAGAAATGCAAAATAATTTTTTTAGAAATTTTGTGTGTTTGTAAAATTTGATAAAAATCGAAATCGTACAATCTTGGGTAGCGATAAATCGCATAAATAAACTATTTTTTGTTAATAACAAAAACTTTTTAACAAATAAAAAATCGTGCTGTAAAACAAAAGTAAATGCTACTTATGAAATTTTTACCTATAAAGTATAAAACGAAATCTAAGAAAAATTAAAACTAAAATTCGACAATGTAAGGAAAGTTTTAAACATCGTTTTTAAGTACAATATATTTGGAAAATATGTAAACAAAAACTTGGTGTGTGTGTAAACAAATATTTTATTTGTGAAATTTATATATGGTTCCAAAAAAAATTTTCTTGAAATTCAAATAAAATGTATTTGTTCACAAATTAATAATTTTTAAAAAATTTGGGTTCTAAATATATTTTCTTTCGATTCAAACATATCAAAAAATTTTCCCCCGTGTATGGACCGATTTTCTTAAAATTTTATTGCAGGGAACATCCGGATCAAACATTCGTAGTACCAAATTTCAACGCGATCGATCACGATAATTACGATCTGCAGCACTTTGATTAGATCGATAAACCTACAGACGGACGGACATGGTTAAATCGTCCGAGGAAGTGCTTTTAAGTCGAGTGGTGTAATTAATTGTGGGTCTATCAATCACTTCTGCTTTTGAGAATTACAAACAAATGCACAAATGCATAACACTCTGTACCACAGTGAGTTGTAGGGTATACATATTCGGATGTGAGCAATGATTTGTTTAGAAAAACATATTCCCAAACATATAATATTTGTTTGTCTGAAATATCATATATATTTCAGGTGACCCTAAACATACACACAGAATACAGTTGGTTGCCTCAACCGAATTTTGGTAGTTATGTCTACTATCATGCGATTCCAAAGGGACAACCAACATTTTGGTTGTGGTACACTTCTGCTTCCATGTTGACAACAATCATATTTGGTTGCGCCAACTACGAAAATGGTGGCTAAAATTATCTGTTGTATGTTGCCACAACCAACTGTTTTAAAAAATTGGTTGTTCTGACAATTTGTCACTCATATACTATGGACAATTTATTAAAAACAGTTTTCATTAATTTTTATTTTATTTATTGAACAAAAAACAAAACAATTCATAATAAAATTAAAAATCCCATTTTACAAATTCATCACTATTATGAGATGTGGAAATATTTGACACAAATTTTAGTACACGAACACAAAACTTTTATGAAAATATCGCTTAACCTTGTGCTTTCAATTTCATGATTGTTGCTTTTATTTTTTATTTATGTAAAACATTTTGCAGAACATATTCTTCATTCCATACATTATTATCCACACGAGATTATTTTTTACTTCATATACCGTTTTTTGAACAAAATGTTGAAGATTTATTTATGTCGAGTAATTTTATTTTTTGTTTGTCATGTATCAGCAAAAGAACAGTAACCAATCTTTCGGTTGTATTTCCCAAAATACATTTAATTATTCTAAATTTGGGAAATTATTGGGATAACCAAAAAACGATTATTTAGTAATATTTTTTCTGTTGTAGTAACCAATTATTCGTTGCAATAATAATCTTTAGTCTATTGATACAATTTCTGTTGTCAAGAATAAAACATTGGTTGTCACAACCAAAAATCGATCATATGGTATTATAATGAAAGTTTGAAATTGGTTACCACAACTAACCGAGTGTCAATGAAAAAACAATCTTAACTCGATTGATAGAACCATCGATTTAGTTGCAAGCATTTTTATTTGATCGTATCCATGTTATTATTGTTGTTTCAACCATTTATATATAAATACAACCGACACAGGCACCGCTTTAGTTCTAAGTTTGTTTTTAGTTTTTAAGTCTGTTTTTAGTTTTATGAAGACACCATTCTAGTTTTAAGCACACACCAACCTAGTTTTAAGTTCTTGCTATTTAGTTTTACTTTTTTTATTTTGAGAGACTGGCTCCATTTAGATGATCCTTTTTTTTTGGGGCATATAGATATTAGTGTTATTTTATTTTATTTTTGTATGATGATGTGCTTGCGGCGATGCTGCAACACCCTTTATTGATGGACTTGTGAAGGCCCCGATGTACCTTGTACTGGGCATGTTTATTTATAGTTTTAATGTTAGTATTAAACTGTCTATAGTTTAGTTGTAAGTGTTTTGGATTAATAAAAACAGCCTTTGGCAAAAACGAACCTTTACCACCTTTGACCGCCAAATTTAGACTAAATATACTATAGAACAGCGATGCACACACATTGAATGAGAGTTCACTATCATTCAGTCGCGCTTGGACATTCGATCAACGTGGTTGTGTCGTCGCTTGTTGCTTAGCGTGCACATAAAGAAAAAAATGGATGATACAATTATTACGCTACATACTTCAAGTATAGGAATAAAGTTTAGTATGTATTGTATTTTTACCGAAGAATTTATAAACATTTCTAAATACAAGTTTAAATTATTTATTATATTACTGTAGAAATGTGTATATTATTTTCTTTTTGTTAAATTTAAAATAGTAACGAATTTTTTAAAATAATTTTAAATGTATTTATTATCTTTTAATAAAATTTGTATAAACATCTTAATATACTAACCAAAAAAAAGTTGGACACTCGAAAACGGTTAGTAGAAAAAATAAAGAAATTAATTAAATAAAAAATATGGCATAATCAATACGAGTATGCTGATCTTTTCTTTGAAAATTTGGATTGATTACTTACATATCATAATAAATATGTATGTGGCTAATCATAACATATTTCGTGTTCGATATAAGAACACGAAATATACTTCATGATGATCGTTGTCCACTTTATTTATTATCTTACCCAACAAATATATGTTAGGTAAATGCAAATACCATTTCTCGCAGTGCATAAAGAGAGTGTTAAAACTTCTCACAAATACATAAGCATTTTGTAGAAGTATTGTGTGCCCATCGCTGCTATAGAATATTTAGAAATTAAAAATGCAATTTCCCTAAAAACATGCTAAGTCGACTATCGCAATTTTTTTTTGGAAATTTATGTTATTGATTTGTCACTAGTATTTTCTCCGATTCAAAGACCGAAATAAAAACAAACGAAAATACAATAGGAAATTTATGTATTTTTACACCAATAAAAACTTAATTTGCACTTTTATTTGAGTGGTCTACTGAAATTGTTGCAGCAAATGAACATTTGAATTCCATATTTACGGATTTCAGATATAAGATTGCGATTTAGAAATTTTGTTCTCCAAACATCTTCACGACATTCCCTAAATTCATATTGATCAACTGAATTCTAAATCTGAATTCAGTCATTCTAAGGGCAGACTTTTATGGGCCGCTTCTATTTCCAGTCGCATGCAAATGCCAATTTAGTAGATGGGGAGAGAATCCACTTTAATCGAAAGACACTTATCATAAAAAAAAGAATTCTTTCAAAACAATGAAACTTTTATGCATTTTTGGATTTAAAATGGGGAAGGAGGTCGCGTCGCTTGGTGTTCTGTTTTCCTAACACAATATGGATCGGATATTGAGTACTTTGACTTGTTCTGCGCATATGTTTCCAGATTTATGTTGTGGTTTATTTTTAGTTACTCGTACTGACGCCCCCTCCCCTTACTCGCGGGCTGTGGAAGAGTTTTTAACAGAATGGAAAAAGGTGCTTATAAACAATTTTCTCGGCTGCAATTTGATTTATTTGGACATTGTTTATAGTTTGTTCAAATGGCTTAACACGGTTCGTACTTTTGGGGTGACTGAGTGAATGGAGGAAAGGAAGACAGAGCAGTTGCCGGCGTTAATCCAAGTCGCGACATTTGCTCTGATCCTGTAAAATATGGAATTCTTTCGTAAAACACCATTTGTCGACAACACCACAAATCTTTGATGACGGAAGAAAACAGCACAAAGTGGGCGTATAACTCATTCAATGGATGTATGGACGGACGGACGAACGAACGGACAGACAGACAATCGCATTGATTACGCCACTTTTGAGTACTCATACGAGTATGAGTACTCATGATCGTAGTCGTTCTCGTACGTTTTTGTTGTGTGTATCAATCGATCGAATTGAATTGAATTGAATGGTATTGAATGGCATCGAGTTGAAAAATAAGATTGTTTTGGAATTATTTTGTGCGGGAATGCACGGACAGACACATGGACGGTCGGTCGGTCTGTCGGACGGACGTGTGTTTATCCGAGAATTGGATTCGGTCTGTTGTTAAACTAGTTTGTATTCACAACATATTAATTGTACTGAAATATGATTAGAGATGATTTATGTGTGTTGGTGTTTTATCTGTCTGTATGCGAAAATGTGACAGGTTTTGTCAATAACAATTAAAACAAAATTGTATTGTATTCGTCCATTCCAAAATTCTTCCGAACAACGACGAAGAGAACGGAAACATTAAAACCACAAAAATTTCTAGGAAAAGTTGGGTGTAGCATTTCTCTCATTCAAAAGGGGCAAATGCGACACAATTTTAAACTTGATGAGATGGAATCGTCACATCCAAGTCTCTTGCGATTTCAATCCAATTATAATAATGCACCATTTCAAATGTTTTCACAAATTTTACGTTTTAGGGCCTGTTTCTGTAACTTATTTTCGTTCGTCTACGGCGAACGATCAAAAATCACTCAATTATTACTTGAATTCTGTAAAACGCAGGTTAGATTTCCTATAGACACAACGAATTATAAACTTCTGTGACTTATAGATTTCTCGAAATAATTGAGTGATTTTTGATCGTTTGTCGTAGACGAACGAAAATAAGTTACAGAAACAGGCCCTTACAATCGAAAATGGATTATGGCATCTACATATGTACAATTTACATACACATATCGACACCTTCATTCCAAAGAATGCTAAGTCGACTTAGCATGCTTTTATGGACATTGCATTTGGTGTTTATACATCAACCCAATCGAAAGTTATTCACAAAACAGTACATGTCATTCGATTTGCATTATAAAGGTATTCCACAAAAATTTTAAAAATTCATAAAAATTTTATCGCTTGTCCTGAAAGACTACATGTTTCCATGATGATGTTTTGGAGATGAAAATCACAACTGTAGCTAAAATGTGCAAAAAATCTGTTGTATATTATAAATCATTTCTTAGATATAAATAAATCCCAATACATAATTGTACACTGAAAAAAAATTTTTTTCTTAAAATTAAAGAATGGCTCCAAAGACGTCATTAGACTTTAAAATAAGTACCTTGTGTACCTAAAATGTAGATAATTTCGTTAACATTAAGTAATTTAATTAATTTTAAGTAAATATTCTTAATTTTAAGTACAAAATGTACTTACTATTTTAAAAGCTATGGACGTCTTTGGAGCAATTCTTTAATTTTATGAAAAATTTTTTTTCAGTGTACTTTAAAATTTTACAATAAAAAGCATATATCGTTCATTCCATGTCAAACCGAACACCTTTTTTGGGTCACCATTCCCGATTTCAAAATAAATTGGCATATCGATTCTCTGCTCAAAACAAAACATTTTATTGTTGGCGAAAAAAAATACCAACAATTTTTCCAGATGTTATTAGCATCTGAAATCTGAGAAAAAAGAAACATATTCTCAAAGGGCGTACGTTTCGAGTTCTGTATTTTGGGACCGCGTGGACGGATTTTTACAAAAGAAGGCTCATTTTAAAGGTCGTAAGTTCTATTTTTCATAGCGGGGATTTATGTTCGCGCCGTTAACGTTTTTGAGTGCATCCGTTGTGTCTGCAAATTTAATTTGCATTTTACACATCAATGACACCAACTTAAAATTCTGTGAAAAATATAGTTATGTAACCCCATATATTCTAAATGAACGCTGAAAATTTGAAGATGGTGTTCTGCCCCGTTCCTTTTAAAAAAATATTTATTAAGAAATTCTTGAGATGTAAACATTGCATTTGTTATATTTTAAAAACGCGTTTGTAGATAAATACCAATTAGAGCTCTTCTTGAAGGTCTTGACTAGGACATCCTCGATATATGCGCAAATTCGCCAATATTTTCGTTATTTATTTTTCCTCTTACATTTTAATTTGCATAGTGGACCAGGAAAACACCAGTATAGATATGTGAAATATATATAGGCATGGAGCCCTATGTAATCTGTGCAGATTCTGTAAAATTTAATCTCGTGTTTTCTTCAGTTTCTATTTAATAGCATTTTTACTTAAATATTTTAGAAATGGAAATTAGTTTTTATTGAAACGATTCTGTCTATTCTGTAATTTTGTAATTTTGTAAATATTGTTATAGAAAAGAACGACGCTGAACACCATCTTAAAATTTGTGGGCACAGTTAAGGACAAATGAGGCTACATGACTATATTTTTCTCAGCATTTTAAGTTGGTGTCATTGATGTGCACTATGCAACATAAAGTTGCTTATGCAACTGATGCATTTAAAAGCTTTAAATTAGCCACAATTAATATTGGGTGTTTCCACAGAAAATGACCCGTTACAGCTCAAAAATTAAATTATTATTTTTAATTTATTTCTCCGCTAATATTACACAAAATAAATGTATCTGGAGCGCCCCAGTAGGCGAGTTGGTAGCGTACTCGCCTATGAGTTTGGGGGTCGTGGGTTCGATTCCCACCAGAGGCTCTGGTCTGTCGCTGCAAACATTTAGCCATATGGTCTTTGTAACCCGGCCTTTCCCTGGACCTTAAAATTAGAATATAAATTTACTTTGTATTGTAATTCATATAAATAAATAAATAATAAATAAATGTATCTGTCATTTTCCGAAGCAGTAACTTTAATTTTCTTTATACTAACTAAAATAAGCTACTTTGAATTTAATTCTCCGTGCTCGTTTTTTTTCCGTGAATTTCACGGCCACTTCTGAAGCCCTTTGGAAACACTGTTCTTACGGTGGTTTTTAAACAAAACAAAAGCAAGCTGAAAGTTGAAACTTTTCTTCTTCTTGGAAACAATTTTAAAGGCGACAAGTTAAAATTCAATGTTTTTTACATAGTTCAAAAACAACCTCACCGCCTGTAACGACCGTTACCTCAAAGGCACAAAAGTTTATTTTTTTCGTAATTCATTCAAACGATTTAAATTTATAGTAGCATCAAAAGCCAATTTTGATTTTTTTAAAATTTTTTTAAAGATGTAACGACCGTTACCTCTTTTGGCGTTTTGCATTTGAACTGTTTTCGTCTTACTTAACTGGATTCTTACAGGTTTTAGCTGAAAAATCATGGAACAACTTACCAAGATGCAAAAATACAGAAAAAAACGAAAAGAAGACACAGGAAAGCATGAGGCTTCAAAAAAACGAAGACTGGATCAAAAAAAGGTGATGACGGACGAACGCCAAAGTCAGGAACGAAAAAACAAACGCGATCGCATAAGAAAATTTCGTGAAAAAAAATCAAAAAACGTTTAACTTTATATAATGTAACGACCGTTACGTTATAAAAAAAAAATTTTTGGTAACTGATTTTCTTTGGTTTCAAAATAAACCCATTCCTTAAACAAAACATTTCAAAGAATTTAATCAGATTTTTTACTTGACACATCCTGTGCAAAATTTTACAATACATGATATTTGTTTCCGAAATTTGAAATCAGCACATTTATAAAGTATCGACCGTTACTTTTTTATATTTTCTATGAATTCTTTCGGTTGCTACCGATGTTTGTACTTTCGTAAGTCCAAAACTAGGCAATCCTTGTGGCATATTTGCTTAGGTTAGAATTTTATTTAAATAATCTCGGAAAATCGGTAACGACCGTTACTTTGGAAACACCCTATATGCACTTTAAAGTACAAGTCAAGACCTTACGAACGAGCCATCATTTATAAAATTCTGTCCACGCGTTTACATAACACTTAACTTCCAAAATACACCTTTTCAGATATTTTCCCAAATTTTTCAGATTTCAGATGCTTAAAACATCTGAAAAATTTTTGGTTTTTTTCGCCAACTACAAGATGATTCATTTCCATATTAAAACTCATATAAAATTTTTCAAGACAATCGGCAATGTCGACCAGATTTTTTTACTAGACAGCGGAATATATTCAATTGCATATTTTTATTGGATGGTTGTACGACAAAACCGATAACACTCAATTTTTTCATCAAAAAATACTTAAATATACACCTATTTATTTTAGCACATTTTATGCAATCTGCATATATCGTGCATATGCAAAAAATAGGCAAACACATTTATGTTTAATTCGATCATTTACTATTGTTCCATTTGACCTTTATTTTTCTTAAAACTGATTTTCGGATTTTTTTTTTAATTTTAATATGTCAATGTGTGACGCCTAAAATCTGTACGTGGTTACCTTAATTCTGAAAGGCGTAACAGACAAACGACTGAAGCTTGATGCGAGAGTAGTTCTTGTCGTTATATAAAAAAGATGTTTCAAAACTTTGTTTCATTTTTGAAATTCGAAACACATCACTTGATATTCGAAACAAATCAATTGAAATTCGAAACAGATCAATTGAAATTCGAATAACATCAATTGAAAATTGAAATTTAATTGATGTGTTTTGAATTTCAATTGATGTATTTCGAATTTCAATTGATTTTTTTTCGAATTTCAATTGGCCGTTTTCAAATTTCAAATGCTATCTTCGAATTTTAATTGACAGTTGAAAATGGTGTAGTGTTTTCGATTGCTTTTTCTTCAATATTTAGTAAATAATTTTTATAAAAAAAACCGGAAAAATAGTTTTTCGAATTTTTGTTCTTGTTTTTTTCGAATTAAATTCGAAAATTTTGTAGTCTGGCTAAAGAACACTCGTATAGTGCCAGGTATTAGGAAATGATTCTGATGTTTGGGTTGGACGGATCCGGATCGAATGCCAGCGAAATGTTATAACAAGGATCAGTAGAATATATGTGCACAGTTCAGGACATTTAAAATAATAACTGTTTTTACATAAAGGTACCGATATGTATAGACCGCGCACGAAAAAAATGTTACCTATTTTTTTTTCAATAAAATGTTTTGAGTGGACTGATTAATCAAGAATTTACTCTATTTTATATAGAGAATTTAAAATAGCGTACATTTTTATACCCTCACTTTAGTGTGACGAGGGTATATATCATTTGCTACGGAAAAAAGTGTAACACATCGAAGGAGTGATCTAAGACCCTAAGTATGTTCGGAGGAAATCCGTTTTGGGTCATTTTAAGTCGAATGAGCAATGTCCGTCCGTCTGTCTGTCTGTGTGTCTGCTGGCTGGTGCGCACGATAACTCTCGAAAGGAGTAACCGATTGACTTCAAATTTGGTATGTGGTAATATTTTGATCTATCTCCGGATGAGTTCGAAGATGGGCCATATTGGTCTACTCCTTCTGGTACCTCCCACACAAAGGGTTAAAATTTAGTGAAATATTGATTCTTTAATAACTTCTATACTACTTATTCGAATCTTTTGAAATTCTGCACATAATATTAGTATATTAGTCGCTATTAACTCGAGAAAAATGGGTGAAGTTGGCATGCCCCTTTTGGTACCTCCCACACAAATGGACCATTTTGCATCAAAATTTAATTGCTTATAACTTTAATACAAGTGCATAAAAATGCTTGACATTTTCTACAGTATAATGTTTTTGTAGCGCCTATAGTCCGGTAAAAAATGGGCATTATTGTACAGCCCTTTTTGGTACCTCCCACACAAATGGACCGTTTCGTACCAAAAGTAAACGGCTTGTAACTTTAATACCAGTGCATACAAATACTTGAAATTTTGTACAGTGTAATGCTGTTATAGTGCCTATAGTCTTGTAAAAAGTGGGCGTTATCACCCCGCCCCTTTTTGTACCTCCCACACAAAATGACTAAATCATACCACA
The DNA here is from genome assembly GCA_963930755.1 of Eudasyphora cyanicolor. Lineage (NCBI taxonomy): Eukaryota > Metazoa > Arthropoda > Insecta > Diptera > Muscidae > Eudasyphora > Eudasyphora cyanicolor. Next base: position 272,869,159 of record OZ005737.1, read on the forward strand.
ATATAATATCTCATAATGTTTTTACCAGTGCACATAAATGCTTATAATTCGGCACAGTGCAATGAATTTAAAGTATCTAATGTTCAGCGAAAAATAGGTGTATTTGATAAACCCCTTCTGGTACCTCCCACACAAATTGATAGAATAATTCGAGTAATATTCAATATTACATTACTCACAAAGTGAGGGTATACCTTAGTCGGTTTACCCGACTGAAACTTTCTTACTTGTTTTATTATAAATTTTGAGTTACATTTGGTTTAACTCCGCGCCAGAGTGGCGGGAGTTAAAAAAAAGAACAAAAACACTTTTATTTTTATTTAATATATTATTTTTGGCCGTGAGCCTGGCGGTTTGGCAGTGTGCCAAAAACGGGTGAGTTGACACCTAATGTAATGCAACACTGACGGCGTTGCCATCACTTATGGTGATTTCGTTTGTGCAAAAAAATTTAAAATTTTTTATACATTTTACACTGAAACCGCATTTTTAGGTTCGTTTGTAAAAATGGTGCAGCCGTTTGAACGGGTTTTGATTTCGTTTGTAAAATTATTACAATCCGCAAATGCGAAAATATCGCAGCCCACGGTGTGGAGTGTTGCACCGTCAAAAAGCAAACTTCAGAACCAAACCTAATTGAAAGCGTACATTCTTAATGCACTATCAAATGGTTGGGCCATAATATAGGTATGGTTTTTACTCACCGCACGATTTTTGTTCGATTGTTCGCATGCAAAATGCGAAATTATCAGTGGGTGCAATATGATGTGGTGATATTATTTTGCTGAAACGAAATCACCATTAGTGAGTTCTGCGGCGTTGTTAAATGAACGGCTCCAAATCGTATGCAGGTGGTGATGAAGTCGAATGTCAGCTGTTGTGACTTCAAAACATCTATTAACTATTTTTTAGACAAATTATGAGTTTTGCAGAAATCCCAGCCATCAGGACTTTAATAGTTGTGTTTGGTACTTTATTGGATCATTTAACACAGATTCTTTTCAACTAAGTGACATAATTTGCTTCTCTTTTTGTGGCCTTTAACTTCCTTTTAATTAAGGCCTAATACCTTTTGTTTGGATGTACTTCCGGGACGTTAGGTGGATTAGCCTCCTTTCGTACAAATAAAATGTAATACGACTGATACCACTGAATAGCCCTTTTGCTGTAAATACAAGACAGAAAGAGAGAGAGAGATCGGGCCAGAAAAATGTAGACGTCGTATTTTTTCATAAGTGGAAGGAAATCCTTTGACAGGCATTCTTTGAGATACCCTTCAGTATATTTGGCTCCAATTTCTTTCTCCATGTGTGAAAATAGCTAGCTATACTAAAGACTTATTGGGAATCTTTGACTTATTTTGTACACGTAACTCTTCTGCAATATCCCCCTGCTATCAGCAATACAAAACTGCTGTCATTGTTATTGCAAAAATTTCATCATCCATGATTCTGCAATCATTCTTTGACAGAAAATTCCTTTGCAATTTTCGAACTCTTAGTACTGCTTCATAATTCTTTTTTGAATTTGTACCTTGTACCATTTTCACTTGTAGGTCTTTTAAACAGTCTCGTTTTTCAATTTTTTTACAAAAGTCTCCGAACAATTTGGCATACGAGTATATGCATAATTTCCGAAACGTTAGGCTTCCCTTTCAAAATGTCTATTATTTTCTTAACCTTTCTGGGGTCTGAAACCTTTTTCTGCCACTGGCAGGCTTCCTATTAACGGTTAAGAGTTCCTTAAGACTTCTTGTGACTCTGTAAACTTAATGCGGGATATCATTAAGTTACGTTCGCGTACTTTTTATCCATATTTAAATATACAACTGGTCCGATGAGCTAATTTTACCCTCGTGTTTTTTTGATGACAACGAAAAATTACAGCTTTAAAAAAGGAATAGGAAAAAAGTTATTTTTTTCGTGCGCAGTCCTTATTTTACTTTGATAAACATTTCAAAAAACTACGCCATGAAAAAAAGGTCCAAAGAATCATAGTAAGTTTTTGTTTAATTTAGTCCAAAAATTAATTTTAATTATTTAGTATACAGACAATTTTACATTTATATAGATACAATAATATTTATTTGGTACATACCCTGCTGGCGACGAGCCCTGACTAGCGGACTTAATATTACCAGTTGTCATCTGTCTTTGTGGCATGGGATGGCAGTGATGCAGAGGCGACGACGTGGGCGTTTTGCAGTCGTCATCGTCATTACTGCAGCTTAATCGCTTTGGCGAAGTTTCCGAATGCACCGACTCCCGCCTCATTGAGTTATCTCCGTTGCCGGAGAGATTATCTAGCATTTGAACTTTTAGCATTTTTGGTTTGAATACTTTGTCGTACAGCGGCGTCGTGCTCCTATGTATTCTTCTTCCTCCTCTGCTTCTCTTACATTTAATGACTATTATTAATTTTTGGCATAACAAACATTTGGTTTATTTAGAATAGTCTACATTTAGATAATGCCGCTACTCTGGAAAACACACCATCTCCACAGTCACTGTCACTGTCAGAGTCACATTCACATTAGCGGTAGCGGTTGTTCTTCTTGAACTTTCATATTTTCAGAGTTTATCGTTTTCCTTCTTTGCTTTTCGTCCTCTTCCTCTTTCTTTCGAACTTCAACAAAAACATCCGATTAAGCGAACCTTTGAAATATATTTGTAAATATATTGTTAACCGTTTCTTTCAAAAACAACAAGAACAACAACCACAACAGAACAATAACCAATTACATCATGGCAGACATCGTGGCCAATACTCGTATGTATGTATATATGACTGTCTGTCTTCTTTAATAGCACTTCATCCGCTTTCCACAATCTGAGATGGCAATAAACAAAAGTTGTTTTGTTACACACTGTGCGACGTAAGCAGACTTTGTGGCACCACTGTCCACTGTTTGTTTGGTTCACTTCCATAAATTACAATTGAAGTAAAATGAAACACGAGTTGGGGAGTCATTAGACGACGACATACTCATAACTACCCCAGACTACATTCCACATTTGGCATTTCTCTAGATCCACATAATAATGGGCGCAGAAGCATACCCCAGAAATTCATGGCGATGCTGTAGGATCTTCTCTCTCAAATCAGGGTAAAGGGTCAAAGTGACACCAGGAGATGTCTTACTGGGACTATTAAAATACATAGTATATAACAATAACCAACATAAAAGTAAAAATTTGTTAGTGGCACCTACAAAACTATTTGTCTATATCGAAGATTATTTTTACATAAAAACTGTGACTTTTGGAACAGTGGGAAAACTAAGTGATAGGACCATTAACAACTGACAACGATCCGCATATTGTCCTTTTTATGAGAAACCAACGGTTAACATTAACATGCCTTTTGCCATTGGAGGTGATGAATTGCCAACTTATGACATATTCAAGTACTGGTGTAAAGAATACCTACGGCAATTGACCATTCAATGTCAGACAGGGTAAGTCACATTTAAAACCAAATGTTTACAATTTAATCGTCTGCTAAGTATTTGATAAAGCAACTCGTGTTGTACTGAAAGACAGATAACCAAACTGGTCTTCTACCAAAGTGTAGATAACCCAACTAACCGCCTACTTAGGAGTAGATAATTCCAAAAATAATTTACTACGAAGATATTCCTTCAGACTGAAATGTCAAAATCCGTCAGTTACGAACGAATAGGAAAGAATTGTCACTCGCGAAAAAACAGTTTTCCACGAACATAGCTTGAACTTTTTTTGCACTTATCGATTAATATTAATTTTTTAATTGTGACAATTACAAAAAAATCGGGAAAAACGGTCTGAAAATCCGCGAAAAACCTCACTCGTTGGAATCAAATTCCTATTCGTTCGTAACTGACAATTACTCGCTACAGGAAGGAATGTCTTCTTAAATTATATTGTTTTTGGATAATTCATCTCACCGACTACTAAGGAGTAGATAACCCAAATGGTCATCTCCGAAAGAGCAGATAAACAGGTTGCTCCTTAAATAAGGACAAGATCACCAACTACTTCTCTATTAAGAAGTAGATAAACCAACTCGTTCTCTTCTAAGGATTAGATAACAAAACTGACCACCTTCTACGGAGTAGATAACCCAACTGGTCTTCTACTAAGGAGTAGATAAAACAGCTGACCGCTTACTAAGGGTTAGATAACTCAAATGGACATCTACTAAGCATAGGTAAAGCAATTCGTCTTCTACTATAGAGTAGATAACCCAATTGGGCCTCAAATAGACCAGATAACCAAACTCGTGTCTGCTAAGGAGTAGATAACAAAACTGGCCACCTTATTCGGTGTAGATAATCCAACTGACCGCGTACTGAGGGTTAGATTAATCAAATGGACGTCTACTAAGCATTTGATAAAGCAACTTGTCTTCTAACAAAAGGTATATAACCCAACTGGTCTCTACTAATGTGTAGATACCCTAACTAACCGCCTACTAAGGATTATATAACTCAACTGACCGACTACTAAGGAGTAGACAACCCAACTGGTATCTACTAATGTGTAGATAACCTAACTAACCGCCTACTAAGGAGTATATAACTCAACTGACCGACTACTAAGGAGTAGATAACCCAAATGGTCGTCTGCTAAAGAATAGATAACCCAATTGGCCCTCAAATAATGAATAGATAACCAAACTCGTTTCTACTAAGGAGTGGATAACCCAATTCATGGCCTATTAAAGAGTAGATAACACGACTAACCGCCTATAAGAAGTAGATAACTCGACTAGCCGACTACTAAGGAGTAGCAAATGGTCGTCTACTACAGAGTATATAACCCAATTGGTCCCCAAATAAGGACTAGATAACCCAACTCGTCCTCTACTAAGGAGTAGATAATCCAACTGGTATTCTACTAAGGATTATGTATATAACCCAACTGGTATTCTACTAAGGAGTAGATAACCCAAAGGGTATAAAAGTCAACTGGTTGACTACTAAGGAGTAGATAATCCTATTGGTCGTCTACTAAGGAGTAGATAATTCAACATGTGTTAAACTAAGGAACATATAACACAACTAAGCGCTTACTAAGGGATAGATAACCCAACTGACCGCTTACTAAGGGGTAGATAACTCAACTGGTCGACTACAAGGAGTAGATAATTAAACTAACCGAGTACTAAGTAGTATTTAACCGAAATGGTCGTCAACTAAAGAGTAGATAACCAGGTTGGCACTCAAATAAGGACAAGATAACCCAACTAGTATTCTACTAAGAAGTAGATAACCTAACTGACCGCTTACTAAGGGGTAGATAACTCAACTGGTCTTTTACTAAAGAGATAATCCAACTAAACGCCTACTAATGAGTAGATAACCCTACTGACTGATTACTAAGGAGTAGATAAGGGAACTTAGTGCTGAATAACTGACCGCTTTCCAAAGGGTAGATAACCCAACTGGTCGACAACAAGGAGTAGATAACTCAAACGGTCGTCTACAAAAGAGTATAACCCAATTAGCCCTCAAATAAGGACTAGATAACCCAACTCGTCCTCTACCAAGGAGTAGATAACCCAACTGGTATTCTACTAAGAAGTAAATAAGCCAACTGACCGCTTAATAACGGGTAGATAACCTAACTGACCGCTTACTAAGCGGTAAATAACTCAACTGGTCGACTACTAAGGAGAAGATAACCCAAATGGTCATCTACTAAGGAGTTGATAACCCAAATGGTCATCTACTAAGGAGTAGATAACCCAACTAACTGCCTATCAGGGAGTAGATAACCCAACTGACCGCGTACTAAAGGGTAGATAACTCAACTGGTCGACTACAAGTAGTAAATAACCCAGCTGACTGCCTACTACGGAGTAGATGCGGTGTATGATGACACACGACATCCAGCAATATTCTTTGGTGCATGTGCTCCCGATTAACTGATACCAACCATTCGCTACGTGATCAGATAAGAGGTAGGTCCAAATTTAACCAGTATTGGTTTAAGTCAGCTTATTCGATCTCTCCTACTCGTATAAGTTATGTAACAAATGTCGTTATTTTACTATTAATAGTCCGTGGGAATATTTCACTAAATGTTAACCCTTTGTGAGGGAGGTACTTGAAGGAGTGGACCCATATGGACCATCTTCAAACTTAGCCTTAGATAGAAAAAATATTATCACACAATACATTTGAAGTCAAACAGTTACTCCCTTCGAGAGTTACAGTGCCCAGCAGACAGACGGACGAACATTGCTCAAATGTCTTAAAACAGATTTCCGCCGAACATACTTAGGTTAATTCCTTCGGTGTTTTACTCTTTTGGTCCGTAGCAAATATGAGGGTGGAAACAAAGTTTTTCAGAACAACATCTTACCAAATGTATAATATTTGTTTGGGTCAAATAGTTCAAATTTCATATGGTCAGATTTCTAGTGCAACCTAAACATAGGTATGTTTTAAGCAGAATAATTTAGGACAATATACTACATATCATAGCTTTTTAGCTTTTTTACCAATTCTTCCCACTGTGCTACGCATGATTCTATTCGTTTCAACACTGTCAAAATATATGATTGGCTGAGAAAAAAGTGCACAATGATTAAATTTTACATACTCGTATGAGTGTAGGTCATACATGTAAGCGAATAGAACCCAGTATTCCACAGTTATGTCTTTTTACATTTCAGCGGATGTTGTAGTTTACACAATTTCGGGGGAAAGATGTTTACATCAAGGCAGACATTGGGTCGCCGTTCGTTTGTCACTTCGACATCGGTTACATTTATTTGAGCATCATACTCGTATTACGTGGCCAGTGACCTCACTCCTACACTTGCCGCCCCGACCTCCCGCCCTCAGCAAACGTTACTCATTTGGCCCGCTTTCCATAATGGGTAATTTTTTTGTCTAAATTGGATTGGATTTTGCAATTGGCGCTTTCGTTTCGTTTGTTTCCCACTGAGATAGGGCAGTCTCTGGTGGAATTTGTAACACTTTTTCGTTTCGTTTGCCCAGTCCAGTTCAGTTTCCACACTGAGTGCTGGGCGATGGAGGGATGGATGAGCCATGGACGCGAGAAACCCCAATGCCAATTGAAATGCTTCCGTTCGACAGCAGTGAGTAGTGGTGCAAAATTAGGCAGGAAATGTGAATTGTTTGGAAATGTACACGACGACTACGTATTTACCTGTGTACTCCCCCTCACACACTACACACAGAACTGCCTATTTATATTTGAGTTGTCCGTCCGAATGTCCCACCGTTCGTTCTATGGGCCAGAAAATCACATATTCGCTATTTCGTATCAGTGGCACTGTAAGTTTGGAATTAATCGCCATTTTTGGCGATAAGATTGCTTTAGCTTCCGACTGCAAAATTGATAAACAAACATTTATCTGGGTGACGTCAAATGTCGCTTCGATTCGATTTGACAGAATAATCAAATATTATTTGCATTGAAACTAAATTAAATTAATGGCCACCAAAGTAAAATAATATCTGTAGTTTATGTATGTTTTGAATGCAGATATGGTGTGTACGGAAAACGCCCACCGAAGCATTGGCGCTCCTTTTTAAATTCAAAAACTACTCTTTGGTCTAGGCGAACATTTTAAAGAAAGGAGCAAGTGTTTGCTCTGTTGATTTGTCAAATTTACTTTATAAAATTTAGTTTGCAATAAAAATGGAAAGTATTAGCTATTTCAAAGATTTTTGTGGTTTTATTTTTAAAAAATTAAAAATTGTTGGCAGAGTTCGAAGATGATATCGGTCAACTCTTTCTAGTACCTTCCTCACAATGGGTTGAAATTTAGTGAAATTTTTATTCTTTAATAGCTTCTATATTACCTATCGGAATCCTTTGTAATTTCACACATAGTTATACAGGGTGGCCCAAAATGACCGAAGGGGATCTTTTCATATTCTGTATTTTAGACAACTAGACCATTTTTTAGACCTTTTTCGCTCCCACACAAAGTACAACAATTCATATTACATTACTTACAATTTGAGGGTAAACCTTTTTTCGATTAATCAACTGATATTTGCTTATTTGTTGTACATTTATCGAGTATTGAAGATATCGACAATTGAAGGTAGATAGCCGTATACCTTATCAGAGCTGATTGTCCAAATAACAATAAAGCCCTGCGGAGATGACATTCGAAAATACTTATCGGTAACCTACAAACAACCAAAAAATTGTGTTTTCTGACAGGTCTTAGGTATATATATGCTTAACCTTCAAATTTTGATGGTATTACATTTCTATTACAATAATAAAATTTTAAACTATATGTTTGAATACAAAAATCTACACACTCAACATTTTCTCAAATATTTGTACTTTGTGCATTTGTTTGTAACACACAAAAGGAGAAAAGATAGACCCATTGTTTATTATACCGATCGACTTGTAATCACTTTCTAAGTCGATTTAGCTATGTCCGTCTGTCTGTCTGTAGATGTATTCTTGTAATCAAAGTACAGGTCGCAATTATGGTCCGATCTCAACGAAACGTTGCATATATCTTTCTTTAGGCACAAGGACGATCCCTATTGAATAAAATCGGTTCAGATTTACATATAGCTACCATATATATGTACCTCCGATTTGTCATATATGCACTATATAAGCAACATTTTTGAACCGATTTGTACAAAAATTTACAGAGTAGTCTCGTGATACACTTACAGACAATACAAAATTTGGGAAAATTCGGTTCAGATTTAGATATGGTCCCTATATATATGTTGCCCCCGATTTCACATGTAAGCGCTGTAGAAACTGTATTTTATATCCGATCAGTACGAAATTCGGCAGAAAGAGGTTTCTTATTACATGAAGGAATACTGCCAAATTCGGAGAAAATCGGTTAAGATTTAGATATTTCCCCCATACATATGTTAGCCCCGATTTGACATCTAAGCGCTGTAGAAACTGTATTTTATTTCCGATAAGTACGAAATTCGACAGAAAGAGGTTTCTATTTTACATGAATAAGTATTCAGGGAAAATCGATTCAGATTTATATATTACCTCCATATATATGTTCCTCTTGATTTGGCTACAAAGCGCTATAGAAGTTGTACTTTACTTCCGATCATTACAAAATTCCCCAGAAAGATGTTTCTCCATTTAGGAACGAATATTGCTTAATTTAGCGATTATCGGTTCAGAATTAGATATATCCACATATATATGTTCTTACCCATTTACCAATTATTCCAAATTATTATCGCAATGACCCTTATTGCATTGTTAGGGAGGTGTAGAGTATTATGTAGTCGGACTTTCTGCCTTTCCTTACTGGTTTTATTTCGATTCATTCCATACTTTGATCAAAATAATTGGAATAAGTTACATTTTTCATACGGGGGATTTCATGTCAACTGAGTGAAATTTTGTTTTTGTGAATGCCTAGCTGCTACTTTTTAAATTATGCATCGATTTTCATCGAAATGGTCTCATTTTATAAATGCCGACTTTACGATAGAATAATAAAAAGAGGCTTTAATTAACAAAATTAAACAATTTTCTCAAAAAATATAATTTTTCGCAATATCTTGTAAGATGTTTGAAACCGCTGTTGGGGTGAAAAATTATATTGGAAGAATTTGAAGGCTACTCAATTTAGTATTATTTAAAGCTTTCCAGAACAAATTTCGATAAATGGTTCTCGAGTTCTGCTAATATATTGTTCCACCTCTAAATGGGATGAAAAAATGTGAATTTTTTCGATAACTCTCTTAGTTATTGGAATTTAAAATAAGAAAAATATAAAAAAAAAAAAATGTTTAGGTAAAATGAGCTCAATATGAGAAATAAAGAAATCGACAACTTTCTTAGCTATCGAAATATCGATAATAAAAATCGATAACTACCTTAGATATTGAAATTGATTTGTTCCTCTAGTTTTATCTTTTTTTTAACTTTAAAAAAATTGCGATTGCTTTCGAGTTATCAAAATGTCCAAAGCATGTTATGTGGACAAAAGTACATGTGAGTGGACGGCCTTCGGCCGGGGTTAAATATTTTCTCCTCTAGAGTATGTCCAAAGACGGCTATGCGGGCCAAAGTGTTTTAGGAATCGAATCTATAGATTACTTAAAAATTTATCGATTTTTTCGCCAAAAAATCTTTTTTTTAGATTATAGTCCGATAACTAAGCGAGTTATCAACAAATTCATATTCTTTTATTAAGTGGTCAGATCGAGGGACCTAGGATATCATACTTTTGCCGATAAATATCTAAGAAAATAGAGGTCCCAACAATACATTTTAGCATAACTCGAGAACCATTTATCGTAATTTATTTAGGAAAGCTTTAAATAATCCTCAATTAGATTGAGGGGCCTCGGGTATAATTCTCTCCCCGTTTATCTTTATTTGGACAGATAAACAAGTCTGTCCCGCTAATAGACCTCAAAACTCTTAAAGGAAATGACGTGAGCTTTCTTTTGAACAAAAAATCAAAATATGTTGAGCGCCCCAGTAGGTGATCTGGTAGCGTACCCGCCTATGAGTTTGGGGGTCGTGGGTTCGATTCCCACCAGAGGCTCTGGTCTGTCGCTGCAAAATCTAGCCTCATGGTCTTTGTAACCTGACTTTTCCACGGACCGTCAAATTAGAATAAAATTTACTTTGCTTTATAAATAAAAAAATAAAATAAAAATATGTTTTTTGACAAAAATGCCAAAACAAATTTGAACTTGGGAAAAACATTTTTCCGAAAAGGCTATCGAAAACACTTTGGGCAAAATTTTTTAAATACAATAATTTTAAATAAATTCAACACTCGGACAGTCGGTAACCGATCTCGTTGAAATTGTCTGTCATAACTACTATCCAATAGAACTAAACTTTGTGCAAGTATCGTCTCGATCAGAAGACATCGCTTTTAAAATTGACTCACTTGAGATTAAATCTGCTATATCGCCCACTTACTTCAAGAGTGTCATAACTCAAAATTGAAAATTGTCAAGATGTGTAACTTTAAGTCCGTATAAAAAGATAAATAACATGAAATAAGACGTTTAACAAAGGTGGAATAATCCGAAATATAGTTGTTTACTTATAAACTAAATATAGTTGAGATTAATTTATGAATTTTTGCAAAATTCGCATTTTTGTAAGACAACCTCAAAAATTTTAAATTTTGAGTTATGACACTCTTGAAGTGAGTGAGCGATATATATATAGGGTGATCCAAGTAGAGATACTTTTTTCAATAGCCTTTTTTTGACAGATCACGTGTGAGTCGTTTCATGTATGGCATTTCATCATGGAAAGACCTACGCCTGGAAAAATAAGATATCGCCATAATTTATTTCTGAAAAAAAAGTTACAACATTAATGGGGATTTGAAATTTTACAAATGGAGGAAATTGCATTTTTTGGTATTACGAAATTTTTAATTGCTCTTGAAACAAGCTTTAGAAGTAATTTTTTATGGAATTATTTAAAAAATTTTTATTTTTTTTAAAAACGTTTTCTAAATCTCGTTTCAGTCGTTCAAGAGCAATTAAAAATTTCGTAGCAAAAAAAAATAATTTTTCTCAAGTTTTTCAAATTTCAATTACCCATATTTTATTCAAAAAATAAAACATGTCGATATCTTAGTTTTTATTTCAGCAACTTTTTGTAAAGTTTTTATTAAAAAATTTTATATAAACCTATAAAATTTATGCAAAAATAAATTTCATAGGATAATATTAAAAATTATGATCCATATTTCGTGTGTAACGTTGTCCAATAATTTATCGTTGATGACTTGCTGGGTGACATTGTCGCTCATGGTTTCCGGTGACACTTGTCATTGGCGACAATGTCGTTAACGATCCCTTTAAGGATTTATAATGGTCTTGTACTTGTCTGCAGGGATGTTTTTACGACATGGCCAAACGGGTAGTCTAATATGCTATTGGAAAATGGATAAGGGGATACCCAAGTACATTCGCAATCATTTATTTCATTGTATCTATCGACTATTTGAACAGTTTTATATTTTGGGTTGTTTAGTTTTGTCTCAAAAGAAAATATTAGTTCACGTGCACAAATGTCTTCTCCGGGAACAGACGATGCAATGACCATATTGAGTACAATAGAGCAGAGGGTCACATCCCTCCTATATATACATACATCAAAGAGAATGTGTGTTCGTCAGAGAAAGGAAGGGTGGGGGGGAGATGTTGTACAGCCAAAAAGATGCACACATGTCGCATTGTCAAATGCTCCCAGAAATGTAATGTTGTTGCTTGTTTTCCCCCATTTCCTCTTTTCGGGCACGCGATACGTGATCGCGTGATCTACAGACTCCTGAGAAACATCTGAGAATTTGATGGAATTGGTCCGATCTCTCTACACACACACACACACATCAACTACTTCTTTTAACAAAAACTGACAATCTGGAATTGATTGTTCAGAGAAGTTCGAGAAGTAAATATCCACAAAAGTGATTCGATAGTAGAGGTTTGAGTTGTGGTGGCACATTCTTTCATATAATGACACATAGATTGAATAGTGAAGAAAGCGCTTGCCGCAAGAAAGTGTAAAATTAGAAACATTTACTAAGCAATCATCAGGTCTCACCACAGATAAGAATTCGAGAATATAATGAAATGGGCCTCGTGGCCATTAGTCACTCTTCAATGGCAGTGTCATCGATGAAGTAGGCTCCATACAATATTTATATATGTTTTAATGAGAAAGTGTTTTTATTTGGAAGCAGTTCAGTAATCATAAGGTGTTGATCTGATCGATCGGTATACATATATACAAGGAAAGACCAGAATGAAAGTAATAATGTTTTTTAAGTGAAACGTGTTTAAACAAGTAAGGAAGGCCTAAAGTCTGTATAATAGCCTTCACCATTATTAGCAGAGCAATTCACGCAACTATACGAAAAAGGGCGTAACAACAAGAAAAATGGAAATTCAGTTTTTGATGGATTTCGGTACACTGCATCAAAATACACATCCTGACAAATGTTTAGCGACCTACTATTAAAAATGGCGAATTTATTAACGAAATTCAAAAGGGCCTAACAACAAATTATTTCTTTTTTCATAATTAAAAATTCCTATTTCACGCAATTCTCACAAACCATTTATAAATCATGTCTGTGTGAATATATATATGCGTCATTATGTTCAGGTATTAGCCTGAAAATCCCGTTTTTCTAACAACATTTTTCATTTTATTTAATTATTTGCTTCTCCTGTAAAATGTTTAAATATGATGATAGGCCCTTTCTCGTTTCTGATGACGATATGTAGCTTATTTTAACTAGAATTGGTATTCCATAAAAACTACTCTCTAAGGCATCAACAAGTCAAATCGAAAGGGACCTTCATATGAGGGCTATATTCACCCCGAGAAATTATTTATTGGAAATCGGTAAATGGAACAGAAAAAATATAAGATAAGTATTGTTTTTATTAATTGTTGACCTTCCTATTTCTATTCGTTTTTTCCTATTGTATGGCTCAAGGACCTTGATCAACATTTTTATTTTCTCAATATCTCGACAACAGCGTTAGTCGTCATCAGGATATCTAATACAGAAAAACACAAATATTTAAGTAAAAAACACATTACGCACACGGAAAAATTTATGTATAATTACATTGAAAAATTGCTGAACGTAAAAGATTTTTTCCGACTACCCTTCGCAAAGCTGTTCACACCAATACTGGTTTATTCGTCCGTGCTTTCTTACTATGTGTCGGTATATCTGAGAGCACCTGTCAGTGTCCGATATGAAGTTTAATCTCTTCTCCATAGGAACGACAATAATAAGTAACATCTCTAATGTATAACGTCTGTAGTAATATTTAGTTAGTAGTTAGTATTTCTACATTGTCAATGTCTGGTCTATGCTTTGTACGCAATATTAACTTTTCCCTTATCATATATGTCTAATCGTATAAAAATCTTTCAGATAACCCCGAATAAATGTCATTGACTTGTATCTCCTACTGTCATTAGTTTTGTCCTGTTTATACTTTGGCTTTCACTGTCTTCGTCGGGAAGTCTTCGAGAAATTTTAAGATTATTTAGCCAGTTTGGCTAAAAGGAGAAATTAAAAATTTCTTGAAACCCAAAAATTTAATGTTTTTAATGTAAACGACAGCGTTTTCTTATTTTGCCATTTAACAACTATTTATAGACTTTTTATGGTAAGTGTATGATATCAGAGGCCCTTCGATCTGACTATATATTTGGATATATATATATATATATATATATTTTCTTTAACTCCATGTGGAGCGTAGGGTCATTACGAAAGTACGGTATTCAATCCTGTTTTTGGATAGTTGTTTTAGTTCGTTCCATTTTGTATTCATTTGGCGGATTTCGTTATTTGTTTTTCGTCGCTATGTTGTTTTTGGTCTTCCTTGGAATCTGGTTCCTTGAGGGTTCCACCATAGGGCAGATCTGCAGGTTTCTTTGACATACTTTCTTAATGAATGACAAATCCATCTCCACTTTATCCTTTGTATTTCAATCTCGATTGGGATTTCATTTGTAGTTTCGTAGAGTTGTTGGAAGAGATCACTTTGGGCCACCATATTCGTAGCATATTTCTTAGACAGCGGTTAGAGAATGTTTGCAGTTTCCTACTAAGGTTTGCTGTCAACGTCCAGGATTCGCAGCCGTACTCCTGTACTGATTTGACATTCGAGTTGTATATTCTGAGCTTCGTATTATTTGAAAATTGTCCTGATGCCCATATATTACGCAGTTGGGAGAAACTGTTCCTAGCTTTGTTTATCCGGGAGTTGATGTCTTCGGCGGTACCACCAGTAGGAGTTAGTATGCTTCCTAGATAGCGAAACCTTTCAGTTTGACAGATTGGTTCATCGTTTTTTTTGAACGTGGGGGGATTTTGGGACGTTGACATGAATTCTGTCTTCTTCACGTTGATGCATAAGCCACAATTTTCAGCTTGTTGATTAAGACGGTAAAGCTTTATCTCCATGTTCGATCTTTTTGTTGATAGAAGCGCGATATCGTCGGCATAGGATAGATCTTCGAGGATTCCAAATATTTCCCAGTATATAACTCTATTATCAGTAAGAGCTTTGTTCAGAATGTCATTCAATACTACTAGAAATAGGAGAGGGGACATTAAGCAGCCTTGCTTAACACCATTCCTGGGTTCTATGTCTGGTGACAGGAGTTTGTTGTGCAGTACTTTGCATTTGAAACCATCGTATTGGGCTTTGATGAGTTTTATTAATTCCGGTGGGACATTTCTCGAACGCAGTGATTGCCATATTGTTTCTCTGTAGATGCTGTCAAAATCAGTGGTGAAGTCTTTCATTTACTTGCTCCAGTATGATCCGCAATGTTATGATGTGGTCCAAGCAAGATCGGTTTGTTCGAAAGCCAGCTTGATTGCGTCTAAGATATCTTTCTATTTTATTCTGAGTACGGTTTAATACGAGTAGTATTCTGGAAAGTATTTTGGATGGTATCGATAGGAGCTTTATACCATTATAGTTCTTGCAAAGGGAGAGATCTCCTTTTTTTAGGACTTTGATGAGTATACCCTGTAGCCATCATCAGGTAGTTTCTCCTGTTGCCATATAGCACTAAACAGTGGATGTAGCGCTAAAGCTGTTGTGTTTGGGTCGGTTTTTAGGACTTCAGCAAAGATATTATCGATCCCTGTGGATTTGCCACTTTTTAAAACCATAGATTTCCTCAATAGTTGGTGGATTTGTGCAGAAAGAGCTATCGTGTGTGGTATCTATGAACTCACTATCTGTCGTTGGAGAGGTTGTTAGGATATCGTTGCTCAAGACGTTCATAAAATGTTTGTGCCAGCATTGCAATTGATCTGCTTTATTTGGTAAAATTTTGCCGGAACTATCTTTGATTCGTCGAGATGTATTTGTAAATTTCCCAGATAACTTTTTGGTATATATTTGGATAGAGCAACTCAAAATAAGAAGACAAAATATTGTGAATTTTTCGATAACTCGCTTAGAAATCGAAAAAATGAGTTTGGGGGTCGTGGGTTCGATTCCCACCAGAGGCTCTGGTCTGTCGCTGCAAACGTTTAGCCATATGGTCTTTGTAACCCGGGCTTTCCCTGGACCTTAAAATTAGAATATAAATTTACTTTGTATTGTTATTCATATAAATAAATAAATAAATTTTTCGATAACTACCTTAGTTATGGAAAATAAAAATTGATATTCTACTTTTTGTTATTATTAATATATATATATATATATTTCTGCGTGGCCGGCCTTTGGCAGGGTTTAAGGACTTTCTCCTCTTCGGTATATCCAAAGATCTTCGGCCGGGATTACATATTTTATCCTCTGGGGTATGCCCAATGCCGGCAACGTGGACCAGTGTTTCTGCGTGACCGACCTACGGCCGGGGGTTAAGGATTTTCTTCTCTGGGCTATGTCCAAAGACGGCTCGTGTCTTTGGAATCAAAGTTATCTAATTTTAGAATTTAAGCCCATTGGAGTGAAAAAAATCGTTTTTTTTAACTTTAACGTCCGATAACTAAGCGAGTTATTGAAAAAATTTACATTATTTTTTCTTCTTATTTTGAGGTGAACTATCCAAATATGTATGTGGTAAGAACGAGGGTCATCGGATATCATACTTTCTTCCTATTTAGGCAAAAATAAAATGCATAGGTTGATATTAAAAATTCAAAATATATGCATAGGTTGATATTAAAAATTCTGGTCCTAATCTAATATGGTACACCGAAAAGAAATTTGTCATTAAATTAAAGAAATGCTCCAAAGACGTCCTTAGTCTTTAAAATAATTACATTTTGTACTTAAAATTAAGAAATGTTATCTAAAATTAAGTAAATTACATTATATTATTGAAATTATCTATATTTTAAGTACAAAATGTACTTATTTTAAAAACTAATGACGTCTTTGGAGCATTTCTTTAATTTTATGACAATATTTTTTTCAGTGTACTTTTGTGGTAGCCAGCAAGGTGGAAACAGTTTACTTACTCTACTGTCATTGCAATAGTTCTCTAAAATACAGAAAATTAAAACATTTAGATGATTGATACATAACAAATACACCTGTTTTGCCCTGAACGGTAAAAACCTCAAGGACATGACACTGTACCGAATTGTATTTGTTCATTAGGGCGGGTCAGGAAAAATTATCGCGGTTGTCCACAACTCAAATTAAAGCTGGTTTCGTTTAGGAAATTTCCCCAAAATATTTCGGCTATATCTTGAGTACTCAGTGAGCTAGAGCGATATTAACCTTTAAAATACATGTTTTTCTTGCAAATATCGGACAACTTGGACTAAAGCGCTACTTTTATGTGATTCTGCCTAAAACAGTACCAATATTGTGATTCTCGCGCTAATAGAACCAAAGTTATTCACGATTTGAGGGCGTTCCATAACTGAAACAGGGGGCAAACCACGGCATTCGATATCGAGAACTTTAAATCGTTAAAAAAGTATTAGCTTCTGTCGAATTCACGAAGCTTGTTTAAATACATTCCTATACAGCTTATCTGGAATGCAGATTCTGGATAGATTTAAATTAATTCCAATGTTCACTTTTTCTTATTTATAAAAACTAAAAAGAATTTTCGATCGAAAAGGTATCGATATCGAATGTCGTGATTTCATCCCAGCATCGTAAATATGGGTTTTCATAGGTGTTTCAAGTTTTCTCCAAAAGTCATCCTGACACACCTCCTTCTCTGTTCTTCGATCCTATTAACCAAGAAGCGGTCTACTTTCGGAGACATTTCGGATATGCAAATGATGATGCCCAACAACACATAACGAAAGTGGACGGATGGTCGGCTGAAAGCTTTTATCCATTGTTGTTGCATTCGAGAATATTTACGAGTACAAAATATACGCCTGAAAGAGAACTGGAAAGTAGAAATTATGATGACGAGACGAGGCTGCCGTCAAGTTGGCAATCTGTTGTGAGATCTTTGCTGCTGTTGATCTGGTTTCTTCTGTCTGCTGCTTGCTGACCCCCATCTCCCTCCTACCCGACCCAAATTCTTCATGGTTTGCGCACTACAGAACCGTTATTAACGGCAAACGAACAAATCTACATAATCTACTTTCCGCATTACTGTTTTGCTTTTTAGATTATTTGTTTTGAATGTTTTCAGTTTTCGTCAAAAAGAAGAACATTAACGACGAAAATTTTATTTTATCGACGTTTTCTGCATTGTGTTCTTCGGCACTCTCGGGTGAGTGATGATCCGAAATGGTACGTCTGTCCGTTTCTCTGATGATGGGTGAAACGGTGAAAATTTCTCAATTAAAATTCAGTGCATAATACCTATTTATTATGTATGAAATGTCTATAACAATGCATGTATGTGCGTATGAATGCACAACACACACATACATACATCACCGCATGTTATTGCCGTAGATATGGTTTTCATTGTTGTTGTTGTTTCTTTAAGAAAGGTCAGTTAGTTTCGATAGTAAATGATTTGTACACTAATCACGTCTCATGTTAATTTTGGACATACGCACACACACACACACTCAAACACTTGATTCTACCAATCGGCCATCAATCAATCGACGACTAATCGCGTATTATTTGCGTAAACGTCAAAGACACACTTTTCACTGGTAGACATTTAGAAACATATTCATATTCACATATACACAACATAGATACATATGTTGTACATACACACAATATTTGGCGGCTGTTGTTACATTCATCAACCAGCCAAGTACGACTGCAACTGCAGTTGCTAATTTTTTTTTTGTTATACCGTTATTTTTTACGCACGTCTGCTTTGCGGCTGTTGCTTTGTTGAGGAGCAACGGAAAATCGTTCAACGATTCCGCGATTTTAGTAGTTAACACTTTTCCTTGGCGTTTATACAGGTTTTTGCCTGTTTTCTTTTTTAAATTTCATGAAGTAATAGACTTTTTTCGGCGTTCACACCTCTACGTTTTTAATTATGTATTTATTCGAGTATGTAAGAATGTTTATATTGCGAAGTTTTTTCTTTGGAGATTTTCTTCCATTATTCCAATTTTGTTGTGTTCACGAACGACGAGTTTAACCGACCGGCCATCATCTCCGTTAGATTTATCAAATGGAACTAAAGCGAGAAATTGAAATGCAACCGCAAAATGTAAAGCACAACCCAATTCGGTGGTCATATGCTCTGAGATTCCAATTTTAGTTTGGAGAAAATACAAACGACGGCCACTGCTCGTCGCTGCTCTTACTCAAACAAAACAACACAAGCCGCACTCACATGTTCCACAAATGCTGCGCGACGACAACCGGCACATTTAAAATTTTTATGTTATGTTTTTTTTTTCTTCTTCTCTTCGCTCAGTGTTGTGAGTTATATGGAACGTGAATGGAAAAAGTAAACAAAACACCATGTAAGTAAAGTTGACAACAACAAATCTATGTATAAAAATCCCCACATGTTGGCCGAGAGTAGTTTGTACGAAGAAGTGTCCCTCGCAATTCCAAAGAGAAGAAAACGGCAGAACAAAAAGCGGCGCATAATAAAAGACTGTCAAGAAGCATAAACAAATGTAAACAAAAAATTAAAGCAGTGACCGGCAAAAAGAGAGCGTGCCAAAATTCCATTGATCTGTGTGCCCTGAGCTGAATTTATGGTTTATTCATATAACGGGTTATCCAAAAAGAGGTTTCATTTTGATATGTATGATGTGTGTTTCATTTTAAAGAGGAGGATATGCCAGGGATATAATAATAAACAATAAACATCCCTACAAACATTTTTGTGCGATACATTGTTTGGCGATGATTACGCGATCTTTCTCAGCGTATAAGAATCGCCAACCATCACCTATGCCTTATACATAAGCGATGAATACGCGATCGTGCCCAATTTACTCGACATTGTTGTGAAAATAATTCAGTTCTGACAAAATGTTATGACACCAATCGCGTACCATCGCCTACGCTTTACACATAAGCGATGAATACGCGATTGTGCACATGTAACGGCATATTTTTTAATAAACAAACCAGGTCTGACAACATTTGATGGCATGCATCGCGTATCATCGCCTAGGCTTTACACATTTGAATATTTACACGATTAATATGCGATCACACATAGGTAACGATACTTTTTTCTCATTCGCGAAATGCGATTGGCACACGATTCGCGAATCGCCATGGGCACACAGGCGAACGTTTTGGTGAATCGCCTGAGAGATCGCGGGAGATTCATAGCCTCGATTGCACACAACTCGTGGACGATAGCAAAATGTTTGCAGGGATACGTCAAATGGGCGCCATGTCACGATTTCGCCTATTCCCACATTTGCGGCTGTATGTTCTCGATAACTGCGCGAACTCTATCTTTGATGTATTAAATCGATTGTTCACGTAGCCTCTCCCACAGACTCTTTATTATACAGATGTGCCGTCGCGACTTTGTTTACATTTTCGTGAGTTACGAACGAATAGAAATGATTTTCAAACTCGAAAAAAATAGTTTTCTGTATCATTTTTTTACTTTTTTTGTACTTAACAATCGATATTTATTTTCTAAATGTGATAATTGCAAAAAAAAAATCTGGAAAAGCGATCTTAAAATACGCAAAAAAATCACTCGCTGAAATCAATTTCTATTCGTTCGTAACTGATAGACTACTCGCTACTGGACGGAACTTCTTTATAACTTTATTTTCTTTGGCCCCTCCCTCCTCAAAGAAAAAGTCTACAGGTTTTAATTTGAATGAATGATACTATGTTCCATTATTAAATGACAAAGTTCAACATTTCCAATAAAGCCAGAAATTTAAATAAAATATCAGTACTTTTTTATAGCCAATTCAAATTTTAAATTGCCCACACTTTTTCCCTGGGCTGCTCAAAAAATGCCTTAAAATTTTGCAACTCTTTCTTGAGTATTTCTTTTTTAGCAATGTACTCAAAGTTTATGCGTTGCATGAAATTATTGCTTCAGATGTTTCTACGTAAAAAATTTAATAAAATAAATATTGTAACGGGGTTTCCAATAGGGATGATATGATTTTGAAGTGACGTTTCGGCCATTTGTAATATCTCATGATCTGTCATTTGTTTTTTATTGTATTCAGTAGTGTTTATAATTTCATCATGGAGAGATATACGCAAGAACGACGTTTACAAATTATTCAGTTTTATTATCAAAATAATCGTTCTCCAATTGCAAATTTTCGTGCGCTAAGTCCATTTTTTTTAAATCCAAAAAAAAACTTTCCAGTCGACCTACGACCTTGACCCCCATGGGCAATATTTTAGCTCTCGTTAAGAGCTACCTTTTTGCCTTTGACCGATCCGACGTACCTCTGAGGAGCTAGAGCATATCAAATAAACTTTCCGTTCACATTTGAAAATTATGCTGTCTATTTTTTTTAAATCCAAAAAAAACACTTTCCGGTCGGCCTTCGACCTTGACACCCATGAGCAATATTTTAGCTCTCGTTAAGAGCTATCCATTGACCGATTGTGGCTACGTGCCACACTGCAAATAAAACAATTGAATTGTTGCGAGAAAAGTTTAGAGATTCGATTATTTCAAGAAATTGTGATATTGAAAGGCCTCCAAGAAGATGTGATTTAACACCACTTTCGTTCTGTTCTTTCGAAATAAACAAGACTCTCTTCAAGCTTTAAAAGTCAATATTGAACGTGCCATTCATGAAATACGACTTGATTAGGTGGAAAAAGTGTTCGAAAATTGGGTTCATCGAATTCGCCATTTGAATGACGTATTATTTAGTACTTAGTTGTATCGATTGTACTTCACATTAAATGAAAAACTTTTGAATTTCCTTAACAATAAGTGTGTTTTTTCAAAGAAATCATATCACTCTTATTGGAAAACCCTTTATAATATTGACATTAAAAGACATATTTTAATAACCCCATTTCTATATGAATTTCGTGCTGTCCGGAACATTCTGTCCAGAATTCAACAAAATTTTAAATATCTCAAAAATTTTGCATTTTTACAGTAAATGGTGAATAATACTTAAGAAGCATTGCCTCTAGTATATGCAAGCCGTCCATCACGATGTCCATTTGCCAATTTTTATGCAAACTAAAAAAGTTTTAAAAATTCTATGTATTCAGTGTTATTAAGCGCTATAGGCTTTACAAATTAGAAAATAACAATAATATTCCTAAGATCAATATTAAGGAAGTTATGGTGAAAAAACTAAAAAAAATCCTGCTGTACGCAACGCAGGAAATGCATATATATATAATAATTATATCGCTAATTTGCCACAAATTTCAGTCTAATGAAATAGGAACACATCATGTCGTAATTTTGTATAGGGTCCTTGATATTGCTGTCAAATACATTCATACTACATTTAGGTGACTGTAATGGAAATGGTTATCCAGATATTTTGATTTCACTGATATAGTGTGGTCCATTTATTGTTTGGTTGGTGAGTATTTCTTTCAAATACACCAAAAACAAATTGGAAAATAATTGGTGAATTGGTTCTGCAGATATTTCGTTGTCAATAATGACATCATGTGGGCTGCGTCACACCCGCCTTTACAATATTGCAGTGAAATAGTCTCGTACAAAACTCCAAGATGATTGGTGCAATGATTTTCCGACATCTCCCACTTTATGTTGAGTCAGGCACAGTGCTGTCAAATCCATTCACACCAAATTTCTGATATTTGGTTCAGTAGATATATCGTTTTCAAAAAAGGTCCATTGGCCCGATCGCGATCAGTTTTGGACCAATCACGTAGGCTACCACCAGATACATATGCAAAAATTACAGCCCTCTCGCTAATAAAGGGTGTCCCAAGAAGAGCGCAATTTTTTAATTACTGATGCAGCAATTGAATTGTTTCTCTGGCTGTATGACATGTGGCGCCGTCTTGTTGGAACCACATGCCCTCCACATTCATTTCTTCAATTCTAGGCAAGAAAAAACTGGTTATCATTTCACGGTACCGAACACCATTGACTGTTTGCGCTTGACCTGCCTCAAAGGTCCAATGATTCCTCCAGCCCAAAAACCACACCACACAGTGACACGTTGAGGATGCATTTGCTTCTCGTGAATCACTCGAGGATTTTTCGCACCCCAAATGCGACAATTCGTCACTGAAGATGATTTTATCGGCAAAATCAGCATTTTCATGTTGTCTCTCCAATACCCAATTAACGAACTCCCTTCGCTGTCCTTCTCCATTTTTACTAACCTCGTACCTTCTACTAACAAACAATAACAATTATTCAAATGTCAAACAATGACACTTCGAATGTTGCGAGATTTAAAAATTGCGTTCTTCTTGGGACACCCTTTAAATTGTGCAACACACCAACCGAATTTTGGTAGTTCTGTCTACTAACATGCGATTCCATCAGGACAACCAACATTTTGGTTGTGGTATGCTTTTGCTTCCATGTTGACAACAATCATATTTGGTTGCGCCAACTACGGAAATGGTGGCTAAAATTATCTGTTAGCCACCACAACCAACTGTTTTAAAAAATTGGTTGTTCTGACAATTTGTCAGTCATATACTACCAACAATTAAAAACAGTTTTCATTAATTTTTATTTTATTTATTGAACAAAAAACCAAACAATTCATAACAAATTAAAAATCCTATATTACAAATTCATCACTATTATGAGATGTGGAAATATTTGAAACAAATTTTAGTGCACGAAAAAACAACACAAAACTTTTATGCAAATATTGCTTAACCCTGTGCCTTCTATTTCATGATTGTTGCTTTTATTTTTTATTTATGTAAAACATTTTGCACAACATATTCTGCATTCCACACAATATTATACACACGAGATTATTTTTGACTACATATACCATTCTTGAACAAAATGTTAAAGATTTATTTATGTCGAGTAATTTTATTTTTTGTTTGTCATGTATCAGCAAAAGAACAGCAACCAATCTTTCGGTTGTATTTTCCCAAAATACATTTAATTATTCTAAATTTGGAAAATTATTGGGATAACCAAAAATCCATTATTTATTAATATTTGTTCTGTTGTAGAAACCAATTATTCGTTGCAATAATAATCTTTGGTCTATTGATACAATTTCTGTTGTCAAGAATAAAACATTGGTTGCCACAACCAAAAATCGATCATATGGTACTACAATGATAGTTTAAAATTGGTTACCACAACTAACCGAGTGTCAATGAAAAACAATCTTAATTCGATTGATAAAACCATCAATTTAGTTGCAAGCATTGTTGTTTCAACTATCTATGTATATATAAATACAACCGACGCACGGTTGTAGGCAATATACATTTTGTTGCTAGTACTATTTTTTTTGTGACAATCGAATTCCAACCAATTATTTTTCTGGGTGTGGAAATGTCCATATAGGCATGTTTTCGTTACAAGCTAGCACTCTTAGTTAGCACTTTGCAACGAAAACAACTGACTTCCACTAACTGGCACATAAGCAATAAGTCGCGGATTTTCACTATCTGGTAGCAATGGTGTCATGAGTTGCGAAGAAAGAACAGTGCGAAACAGACAAAAAATTCGTGAAAAGTATTTATAAAACATATATTTACTATTCTATGTTCAATTGTTTACACTCTTTTGCAAATATTAAAATAATTTCCCATTTTTGTTCTTCTTCCCGTTAATTCACAATAATTGATAAAATCTCTCCAAAAATGGGATGCCATATTGCTAAATATAGGGTGCCCAATCTGGCACATTATACTCGATTAAGACATGAACACAAGCACCAAACTTCATCGGGAACTAATAGTGCTTAAAAGTACTTAGCTCCCCATACAAATTAAGCACTTATGGTGTAACGAAAACACGCCTAATATATGAATATTATGGGTTATCTATGTCAGCACTAAAAACAATGATAATAACACATAAAAAATAATTTTTTATAATAACTTTAAGAGATATGATGTTGGGAAGCATTTCTTAATATATACTTTTTGTATTAATGGTCAACCAAAAAAATTTTTTAACATCTAGTTGCACTAAAAAACTAAGGTTGGATCAATTTTACATTTTTTTTTTTGGTTTCTGTTTCTGGGATTTGCCTATATCTGTATTAGTTCAGAAAAGTTTTAAAGCATTCGTCCGTTTCGACTATATCTTGCAAGATATTGCATAAAATCCTATTTTTTGAGAAGAGATCTATGCCATTAACATTGCCGCGAAAGAGATTTTGGAACGGGATATTTCTCCGAAAAAATTCAAGATCTACGTCGACAGTATAGAAGCTCTCAAGGCCTTGGGCTCTAGAACTATCAAATCACGCTGCACGATGGACTGCTTTCTATGCTTAACCCATATTCAGGCGCACGAAATCACGCTCTGCTGGGTGCCAGGACATAGCAACATACAGGGCAATGAATTAGCGGACGAATGTGCCAGGATAGGATCCGGCGCACGAAATGAAACCGCGACTCTGGACGTGCAAATTCCGTTCGTGGAATTTAAAAACCAAATCGACGAACGCGGAGCAGCACTAACCAGATCGAGGTGGGATATCGTACAAAACTGCAGGACTTCAAGAACCCTTTGGCCATCCATTGATGTGAAACGTACCGAAGAATTGCTGTCCTTCAGGAAGAACACACTTAGCATCCTCACTGGTGTCATCACAGGGCATTGCGTGATAGGCAATATGGCTGCACGCATGAAGCTTCCTTACGAAGACTTCTGTAGAAGCTGCTTGGACGAAGAAGAGGAGGAGTCAGTACAGCACCTGCTATGCTCATGCAAAGGACTGCAAGAGTACCGTTTGGCCTTTTTAGGGCACAGGCTCTTTGAAAACCTAGGCGACCTAGCAGATGCACCGCTCAAAACCCTTCTCAATTTCATCAGAAAATCTCTCTGGTTTAGTAAAGCCACAAAGACAAACGAAAACACGAGTCACTAGATCTTCTCTCCCTCTTCCTAAATCTTCTCTCCCTCTTCCTAAACCTTCTCTCCCTCTTCCTAGTCTGTCAACCTCCAACTATTTCTTCTATTCTGCTCACGGGAAACACAATGGACCGAATTGTCGGCCCCGAGTGAACTCGTCAGTTGTATTTTGACGGGCGTCCCTTTCAACCTAACCTAACCTCATCGTAAAATCTGATCGATCTTGACAGTGATGCCTGCCATTGAAAAACAAAATGCGCGGGCGCTGCCTGAAATTGCGACAAAACTCAGAGACACAAAATACGACAAAAGGAGCCAAAGCTCATTTCATTAAAAGTCTCCAAATTTTTTATGAGTGTATATAACATACAATTAATTTGTTCTTTTAAGTAGCATTTTAAAAACACTGGGAAGTGTTTTTTTTTAATAACAATGGGCATAATTTGTCTCAACAAATATAATATATTGCAAAAAATATTATATTTGTTGAGACAATTTTGATAATTTGTCATAAAAACATAACAAAAAGAGCGCCCCAGTAGGTGGGTTGGTATCGTGCTCGCCTATGAGTTTGGGGGTCGTGAGTTCTATTCCCCACAGAGTCTCTGGTCTGTCTCTACAAAAATATAGCAAGCAAAATGGTCATTGTCATCCGGCTTTTCCTGGACCTCAAAATTAGAATACAAATATACTTTGTATTGTAATTCGTATAAATAAATAAAATAACATAAAAAAATGCAACGTTATTTTCTTTTCATAATTGTTTCGCAAGGTTTCATCGACGATGAATAAAATGAGCCAGAAGCTCGAAGAAAATCGAGACATAATTAAAAAAGTTGTCGCTAATTTAGCGTATGGCTTTTCTTCTAATTTGCGCCAAATATTGCTGTTCCTCAGGATCGCCCAGGCATGAATTATCCAGTTGATATCGAAATGTAGGACAATTTGGTGTGATCAACTTAATTTCAATTTGGAGTTGTAAGGCCATTGCACTAAATGAGCGATATTACGGAGGGAATAATTGTATAAAGTTGTACAGAATTTCTGTAATTAAAAAAAAGCGCTTTTTATAAATATGACGCTTTTCGAGTATTCAAAAAGGGCTAAATATGGCGCTAAAACAGCCAAATCGGCAACACTGGATCTTAAATATATAGGATAATATTTACAATTCTCATGCCTATATTCAAATCGACTGCAAAACACTGTCAATTTTCCATAGAATGTTGATGCTGAATTTATGACAAGCATTGCTTAAAACGACACATGTTCCACTGTTTGACATTCCTCATCACCGGAATGTCATCATACTATACTCACTTACCGTAGAAGAAGAAAAGCTCCCCTTTGCCGGAAAACAATGTTTTTATCGAACTCTCTTGTGTGGATACTGTTAGAAACCAGAGATATGGCAATGTGGATACCATTCCAGTGTTCTCTTTCTCTCTCCAGCTTGCTCCAACAAAGTTTGTATGTTTCTCTTCGCAAAGAAAACTAAAAAACACAAACACTCACCAATCCCCCTGCCCCAGGTCGCCCGCGAGCAGCTGATAAAGTTGTTGTGTTTTTTGTGTTGGTGTCATTCATGGCTTTCATTTTTTGCATTCCCATGTGCCATGTGGGGACAATGATTCGCAGCCGGAGAAGTGTTGATAACGAGGTGATGATGATCATCATTTTCAGCAAAATCCTCATTAACTTAGTGGTTGTGCCGATTTCTTCTTGTTCTTTGATTTTGGTTGTTGCAATTCTCGATTTGGCTATCCAATTAGCAATCATGCCATCCACATGCACATGTACAGTGCACTCCAAAAGAGGGATTGACGTGCATTTTTTAAAATACACCCTATGCTGCGGGCAGACACATACATATAATAAGTCAAGAAAGTGTTTTTACCTCTTAAAAAAATTGCCAATTTTTGTATTATTTTATAAAAATATTTTATTTTAATATTTGTAAAAAATATAATTATTTTCTATCAATAAGTTAACAAAAAAACAAAAAATTTAATTTTCTCATAAATGTTTTTAAGAAAGTCTTTTGCCGGGACCATACTCCTATCTGGAGTAAATTTATGGAAAATTTTTGATACTATTGTCGACTACATAATGCAATTTAAAAAATAACATAAAAAATAATGGTAATTTTTTAACCTGAAAAAATCTAATGTGAAAACACTTTATTGACATATTATTTGCCAATGTGGTGGATTACGTTGAATTCCGTACGTTTTCCCTAAACTTTCGAAGCATTTCTGAAGATTATGTTGAAATGCGACGAATTGTACCCTTATAATTAAGTCCTTTCAAATTGACAAAAATTTATTTTTTTTTAGAAAAATTGCCTAAATTAATGCTTTTGTGGAAATTTCATTAAAATTTTATATTTATTGCAAATTTAGTAGAAATTACATTTTTATAGCAAATTTCAGCAAAATTTATCTTTTATAACGAAAAATTTAAATCGAATTTTTAAAAAATTTTGTCAAAAAAAATTGTAAAAATTGTGTTTTCCTAAAAACTTTTATTGAAATTGAATTTTTTTAGAAAATTTAAAAAAGGGAATTTCGTTTTTTCTAAAAAATTGTGTCAAAATTATAGTTTTATTGAAATTTACTTGAAATTTAATGTTAAATTTTTTCTTGCAAATTTCATCAAAATTGCATATTTATAAAAATTGCATTTTTATAGAAAATTTCAGCAAAATTTTATTTTTGGGTAATTCCAAAAGAAATAGACCCACTCTGAAAATTTATGAATTTCGATATTGCTGAAATTTTGCATGCGCATACTGCAAGATGATACGAAATTATGACAGTTTACCGTGTGTCAAAATTTGTAGCGGTTTAGATTTTATAGGGTGACAAAATAGGACATCTACATTGTTTTGTAAAAAATTAAGCTATGTTCAAGTCGCCATAACTTTTGAACGGAATGTCAGATTTAATTGAAATAAGTTCCATCTTAAAGATATTAACGATATTTCTAAGTATTATACACATAAGGATAACTATATGTGTATTAAGGATATCAAAAGGACGAAAATGTCCTTAATCCTTAATTATCCTGAAAAATGTATTTTCAATTTTTTTAATTTTATTTCTGAATATTACCCGCATATTGCTCCATAAAATATAAAATTTTCAGAATGGGTGCTCAATGGGTTCATAAGATATGACTTATTTAATGTCCGTCTGTCTGTCCGTTTGACTGGTTTATGTTAGTGATATCTCTGAAAATGAGTGACCGAATGACTTACAAATTAGTATGTGGTAATATTTTCCTCAAACCTACTTAATGTTTTGAAGTGGCCCATTTCGGACCCCTCCTTGTGGTACCTCCCTCACAAACGGTTAAAATTTTGTGACATGTTAAAACTGTTATAACTTCTGTACTACTCATGGGAATCCAATGAAATTTCATACATAGTAATTATTTCACCGTATTTATAAGCTGAACAAAAATGGGCGAAAATGTCACGGCCCTTTTGGTACCTCCCACACAAAGGGACCAATTTTTACAATAAGTTCCCAGCTTATAACATTAATACCAGTCCATAAAAATTCTTGAAATTTTGTGCTGTGTAATATTTTTATAGTACCTACAGGCCAGTACAAAGTGGGCGTTATTGTCCTTCCCTTATTGTAAAAATTGGTCCCTTTGTGTGGGAGGTACCAAAAGGGGCGTGATATTTTCGCCCATTTTTGTTCAGCTTATAAATACGGTGAAATAATTACTATGTAGGAAATTTCATTGGATTCCCATGAGTAGTACAGAAGTTATAACAGTTTTAACATGTCACAAAATTTTAACCGTTTGTGAGGGAGGTACCACAAGGAGGGGTTTGAAATGGGCCACTTCAAAACATTAAGTAGGTTTGAGGAAAATATTACCACATACTAATTTGTAAGTCATTCGGTCACTCATTTTCAGAGATATCACTAGCATAAACCAGTCAAACGGACAGACAGACGGACATTAAATAAGTCATATCTTATAAACCCATTGAGCACCCATTCTGAAAATTTTATATTTTATGGAGCAATATGGGGGTAATATTCAGAAATAAAATTAAAAAAATTGAGAATACATTTTTCAGGATAATTAAGGATTAAGGACATTTTCGTCCTTTTGATATCCTTAATACACATATAGTTATCCTTATGTGTGTAATACTTAGAAATATCGTTAATATCTTTAAGATGGAACTTATTTCAATTAAATCTGACATTCCGTTCAAAAGTTATGGCGACTTGAACATAGCTTAATTTTTTACAAAACAATGTAGATGTCCTATTTTGTCACCCTATAAAATCTAAACCGCTACAAATTTTGACACACGGTAAACTGTCATTATTTCGTATCATCTTGCAGTATGCGCATGCAAAATTTCAGCAAAATCAAAAATGTAAAATTTTCAAATCGTAATTTTTGGGTCGATTTTCTTTGGAATTACCCTTTTATAAAAAAATTTAATAGAAATCGAATTTATAAAGAAAATGTTTGTCAATATTGGTATGTATATAAAAAACAGTTTTCTAAACATTTTTTTGGAAATTTTATTTTTGTGTTTTTATGTCCTTCACAATTGACGATATTATTTTTTTCTAAATAATATAGCCGAATTAATGTTTTTTTTTTGCAAAATTCGTCAAAATTGCATATTAGTGGAAATTGCATTTTTATATTTATAGGAATTTTCTTTTTATAAAAAATTTAATAAAAATCTAATTTATAAAGAAATTTTTTTCAAAATTGGTATTTATTTAAGAAAAATTGTAAAAATTGTTTTTCTACAAAATTTTGTTGAAATTTCATTTTTCCATAAAATTTAATTTTTGTTGAAAATTTAGCTTTTTTTTTAAAAAAATTATGTCTAAATTAAATTTTTCAGAAAATTTTGTTGAATTGATTTTTTTTCATTTTTTAAAAATTAAATGTTTCCAAAAAGTCTTATTGTAATTATGTCCTTTAAAATCAATAAAACTGTATTTTTCTAGAAAATATGGGCTAAAATAATGCTTTATTTATTGCAAATTTAGTAGAATTTACATTTTCATAGAAAATTTCAGCAAAATTTAATTTTAAAGAAAATTTTGTCAAAATTGGCATTTCTAAAAAAATCGTCAACATTGCGATGTCCTCAAAACTTTGTAAAATTGTGTAAAAATGAAAGTTTTATTGAAATGTTCTACGTTTCCACAACTCTACGTAAATTGCGTCGATTTGCAATTTATAAATTACGCCCCTCAAAATTGTTGATATTTTTTAAAAATTTCAGCAAAATTGCATATTAAGTGAAAATTGTATTTCTATAGAAAATTTCAGAAAAAATTAATTTTTATAACAAATTTCATAAAAATCGAATTTATAAAGAAAATTGTCAAAATTGTTTTTTCTAAAAAAATTTCTTGAAATTTCATTTTTCCATAAGATTAAATTTTTTGAAAATCTAGAAATCAAGAAATCTAGAAATAATTCTACAAAATTATGTCAAAATTAAATTTTTCAGAAAATTTTGTTAACTTTTTGTTTTAAATTTCTTCCAAATTAAATGTTTCCAAAAAATTTCATTTAAATTGCAAATTTAATAGAAATTGAATTTTTATAGAAAATTTCAGCAAAATTTAATTTTTATAAAAAAATCAATAGAAATCGAATTGTGAAGGAAAATGTTGTCAAAATTGGTATT
Organism: Eudasyphora cyanicolor; assembly: GCA_963930755.1. Lineage (NCBI taxonomy): Eukaryota > Metazoa > Arthropoda > Insecta > Diptera > Muscidae > Eudasyphora > Eudasyphora cyanicolor. The sequence goes on from OZ005737.1 coordinate 272,900,737, forward strand.
TCTAAAAATCGTAAAAGTTGCGTTTTCCCAAAATCTTTTTCTAGAAAATTAAAAAAAGAAACTGCAAATGTTCAATTGATTTTTTTTTAATTTCTTCGAAATTAAATTTGTCCAAAAAGTCTCCTTTATTTTTCTAGAAAAAATGTAATTTCAAGAAATTTTGTAGAGAAATGCAATTTGAACTACAATTTCGACGAAATTTTCAAGAAAAATTTAATTTTAATATAAAATTTAATCGAATTCTACTTTTATAATTATGTCCTTAAAAATTGACAATATTGTATTTTTCTAAAAAATATTGCCAAATTTATGTTTTCTTGAAAATTTTATCAAAAATTGCATATTTGAGGAAATTGAATTTTTATAAAAAAATTCAGCAAAACTTTATATACAAAAAATTAATAGAAATCGAATTTATAAAGAATATTTTGTCTAAATTGGTACACGGGGGAAAATCGTCATTTTTGATATGTTTGAATTGAAAGAAAATATATTTGCAAGCGATTTTTTCAAATACTATATATTTGTTAACAAATAAATTTTATTTGAAAATCAAGAAATCTTGTTTGGAACGCATATATTAATATATTAGAACATAATATATTTGCTAACTGACTTTCACAAATAAATTATGTGTGTACCCACAAACAAAGTTATTGTTTAAGAAGTTTTCCAAACATATTTTATTTAAAAAAATTTTTAAAACTTTGCTTATTTTTTCGAATTTTAGTTAGTTTTTCCTAGTTTTCGTTTTAAACTTTATAGCTAAATATGTCTTTTAATTAATAAATATTCCAATTCATCACTTTTTGTCAATCCATCAATGCAATTTATATTCACGAAAGATATACGATTTTAGTTTTATTTAAATTTTAAAAACATTTAAAATTTATAAAAAAAAATATCTTTGAGCACCTGAAAATCAGAACACTTGTCTTTAAATCAAGGCATTGATACATTGCCAAAATAATTAAATACAAATTAATCTTTGTTTCGGAAATACTAGTTCCAAATAAAAAAATATTAGAATGGGAACATATTTTTGTTTAAAACAATATTCTCCCAAACATATAATATTTATGTGTGTCAAATATTATATATTTTGAGTGTACTCTAAACATATGTATATTTCAAGCCGAATATGTTTGGGGCAATATACTACAGAAGCGATTTTTTTCAGCGTGTATTTAAAGAAATTGTATTTCTAAAAAATTTCGTTGAAATTGAATTTTTCCATCAAATTTTACTTTTGTTGAAAATTTATTTTTTTCCTAAAAAATTATTAATATTAAATTTTTGAGAAAATTTTCGAAATTTTATAGAGAAATGCAATTAGAACAAAAGTTTCTAGAGAATTGCAATTTAACGGTTTTTCTAGAAAAATGCAATTTCCACTAAACTTTGCAGACAATTTCGACGAAATTTTCCAGAAAAATTTAATTTCAAGGAAATTTTTTAGACAAATTAAATTTAAACATATTCTACACCATTTTCAATTGTAATTCGAAAAAAGTCAATTGAAATTCGAAGATCCCATTTGAAATTCGAAAAAGGTCAATTGATATTCGAAAATTTAAATTCGAATTGGTATTTAAAGAATCAATTGAATTTCGAATTTCAATTGATATATTTCGAATATCAAATGATGTTTTTCGAATTTCAATTGATGTATTACGAAATTCAAATGGAAAAATTCGAATTTCAATTGATGTATTACGAAATTCAAATGGAAAAATTCGAATTTCAATTGATGTATTTCGAATTTCAATTGATGTTTTCGAATTTCAATTGATGTGCTTCGGATTTTAATTGATGTTTTTCGAATTTCAATTGATGTGTTTCGAATTTCAATTGATGTATTTCGAATTTAAATTGATTTTTTTCGAATTTCAAATGGAATCTTCGAATTTCAATTGACCTTTTTCGAATTTCAATTGATCTAATTCGAAATTGAATTGATTTTTTTCGAATTACAGTTGAAAATGGTGTAGAAAAATTCAAATTTAAAGGAATTTTCTAGAAAAAATTAAATTCGAAGGAATTTTCTTAAAAAGAAATTTCAAGATTTTTTGTAAAAAAAATAATTATAATGAAATTTTCATTAAATTTTTGTCAAAATTGGTATTTAAAAATGCAATTTCGACGAAATTTTCAAGAAAAATTTAATTTTAAGGAATTTTTTAGATTTAAAAATTTTCTAAAAAAATAAAATTTTAAGGAATATTATAGAAATGAAATTTTAAGAATTTTTGTACAAAAATTTTATTATAATTATATTTTTATAAAATAGCAATTTTCATTAAATTTTCTAAAAAAATTAAATTAAGAAAAAAAAAAATTAATTATAATGAAATTTTCATTAAATTTTTGTCAAAATTGGTATTTAAAAATACAATTTCGACGAAATTTTCAAGAAAAATTTAATTTTAAGAAATTTTTTAGATTTACAAATTTTGTAAAAAAAATAAAATTTTAAGGAATACTATAGAAATGAAATTTTAAGATTTTTTGTACAAAAATTTAATTATAATTAAATTTTTATAAAATAGCAATTTTCATTAAATTTTCTAGAAAAATTTAATTTTGCAGAAAAAAAATCAAGATAAAATACAATTTAACCGAAACCTTATTATTTAGTTATTTAAAAAGAAATATAATTTACAATAACCTCTTTGTGGGAAGGGGATATGAAGAATTTTTACATGTTGAAATGAATTCTTGCCAAAATAGAATACAAACTGCAAAGTTTCAGCTAAATTTCTTAGAAAATATGCTGTTTATGGCTTAAATAAGTCTTTTTGGGAGCGACATCTATAGGTGGACTATAACAAAATATGAACTGATTTGTAAAATTTTTTGCCACCTCTATAGAGGAGCTACATCAAAACATTGACCGAAATTGCCTATTTGGAATCCTAAACAAGTTGCAACTTTAAGAAATATTTCTACCAAATTTGGTCAACCTAGCTCTATTATTACGGACTGTAGCGTAATTACAACAGACGGACGGACGGGCGGCGTCTTAGAATTTTACGACGTTTAAGAATATATATATATAGGTATATGCATTATGGGGTCTCAGACCAATATTTAGTGGTGTTACAAACGGAGTGACAGAATGAATATACCCCCCATCCTATGATGGAGGGTATAAAAACATAAATATGCTGGGATTTTTTTCCTCTTCTATAAAATTGTTAGCGCCTTTACACTCTTAGGTCACGATCTCATTCTGTTATAACGGAAATGTCCGAGACAGGAAGAAGCGAAAAAAACGCTCAAAGAATCCACAGATGTTATATATGTATGCTCTACAATTTACCCTCCCGCGTACCCATGTATACTTATATATAATTATCCATATATTTACAATGTTCCTAAATTCAAATTAATATTTATATAATCGCGTCGTGTACATATGTATATACGAATATGTTGGTACTGATCTGTGTAAATATGTATGTAAGTATTTAGGTATAGAGGACACCTCTCAGATAAATACCGCTCCGACAAAACAAACACAGATGCTTTGGTCGTGGATCGGCGTTTATCTAAAAGAAATGGAAGTAACAACAACAGATTATGATGACACCAATGAAGATGTTCACAGTTTGCATCCCAAAAGATATGTATGTACATATGTATGTATGTATGTATGTATGCACACCTGAGTAAGTACCCAACCAAGTACCCGGCAAAACAAATCTTGTTTTGATAAAAAAATATACTTAACTATTGTTAGCACTTTTGTGCGTACAATAAAGTCAGCATTGCTGAAACTCTATACGAATCGAGTTAAGTTTACTTGAACTACCTTGTTCCAAGGGATGCTTATGATACAGGGTGTCACAATAGACCTCTTTTGTTATGTCGAACATTCTAACGTCTGTAGAATTTAACTACTAAATAACTCTCCCGATTACAATGACATTTTTCAATGATAATTTCCCAGTCAAGACAAACAAAGAAACCTCTTACAATTGCGAAAATATTTTAAGTTAAAAAAAATGTTTTTTTTTTATGTTGTATTCTTAATTTTGAAGACAGTACTACAAAAATGAATTGTGAATATATCTAAAATCGGTTTGCTAGCGATCTTCCAGGGGAGCCGTGAAATATAATTTTATTGAAAATTTCATATAAATTCCAAGTTTATAGAAAATTTCATAAAATTAATATGTTATAGAAAATTTCATCGAATTACACTTTTATAGAAAATGTATGTCAAGTTAAATTTTATTGAAAATTACTTCAAAATTTTCGAAATTTAATATTTCTAGAAAATGTTGCTTAAATTGATATTCGATATTTTTATAGAAAAATTCAACCTAATTTAATTAAAAAAATGCACCAACACCACATTTTTCTATTTTCTATCGCATTTTTCAAAGACATCTTACAAAATATTGCGAAAAAATCAATTTTTTTATGAAAATTTTAAAAATGTTTCATTTAGACATCTCAAACACATCGACAAATTCATAATTATTATATTTTAATTTTTTTTTGTTATTTTTATATTTGTCATAAAGTCCATGCCGAAGAAAATCGATGCATAAATTAAAAAGTTGTATTTAGCTAATTTAGCAAATCTACCAACTCCAAAAGTTATCCAAAAAAAAAAACCAAATGGGTGATTCCAAGTATACTGACCCCATTCCATCACATACATATAAAAAATATAAAACAGATTTCTGCAAAAAAATCCCGCATGTGATATCTCGAATATTTTAATTTTAGAAATTCATAATGAGTTGATGAAATTTAGTAATAGTTTTTTAAATGCCAATATATTTCCATGGATTATTAAAAAATTGTTGGATGCAGTACTTTATAAACCATCCCAAGTATCCCCTGATTTTGAAATTCCCTATATTTACAAATAGGGGTTAAAATTTTATACATTTATCCATAGACTATTTGCAATTAGGCATTGTTTTAATCGTTAGGATGCTATTTTCTATGGTTTTTTTCGTGCCAGCAAACAATTTTTTCTAATGGTTTTAACGACAGTTACTAAACATCCTTTTCTACGTGAACGTGATGTTTTCAGCATTTTTAGCCCTTATAATTTCCTTTAATTCAACCGGTATCCCGCCCCTATTGAGCTTGTACTTCAAAAATATGGTCCACATACTAAAGGTAGATTCCATGAAAATTGGAATTTTAGAAAAAAAAATTTTAAAAAAACTTTACCATAAAAAAGTTTGTTTTGCTTTCATAAAATTGTATGCCTCAATCTAAAGGGTTTTCCAATTAGGATTATATGATTTTGAAGTATTTAGTAGTATTTACAATTTCATCATGGATAGATATACGCAAGAATAACGTTTACAAATTATTCAGTTTTATTATCAAAATAATCGTTCTCCAATTGCAAATTTTCGTGCGCTAAGTCAATTTTTTTAAATCCAAAAAATCACTTTCCAGTCGACCTACGACCTTGACACCCACGAGAAATATTTTAGCTCTCGTTAAGAGCTATCTTCTTGCCATTGACCGATAGTGCTACGTGCCACACAGCAAATTAAACAATTGAATTGTTGCGAGAAAAGTTTGGAGATTCGATTATTTCAAGAAATTGTGATATTGAATGGCCTCCAAGAAGTTGTGTATTTTTGTTAACAAATAAATTTTATTTGAAAATCAAGAAATCTTGTTTGGAACGCATATATTAATATATTAGAACATAATATATTTGCTAACTGACTTTCACAAATAAAATATGTGTGTACCCACAAACAAAGTTATTGTTTAAGAAGTTTTCCAAACATATTTTATTTAAAAAAAATTTTAAAACTTTGCTGATTTTTTCAATTTTAGTTAGTTTTTCCTAGTTTTCGTTTTCAACTTTATAGCTAAAAATGTCTTTTAATTTATAAATATTCCAATTCATCACTTTTTGTCAATCCATCAATGCAATTTATATTCACGAAAGATTATACGATTTAAGTTTTAATTAAATTTTAAAAACATTTAAAATTTATAAAAAAAAAAATGATCTTTGAGCATCTGAAAAACAGAAAACTTGTCTTTAAATCAAGGCATTGATACATCGCCAAAATAATTAAATACAAATTAATCTTTGTTTCGGAAATACTAGTTCCAAATAAACAAATATTAGAATCGGAATATATTTTTGTTTAGAACAATATTCTCCCAAACATATAATATTTATTTGTGTCAAATATTATGTATTGTATATTTCATAAACATATGTATATTTCAAGCCGAATATGTTTGGGACAATATACTACAGAAGCGATTTTTTTTCAGCGTGTGGAGTCTAACAGATTTGACCGATACCGATATTCGTATTATTGACAACGGTGTATGCAACAGATTGGCTCTGATGAGGGGCAATAGGACCCTTTGTAGTACTAGGGACCTCAATTGGTCTGTGTGAGCTGGTAACTCAGACTGTCCTTTAACCTGAACCTAAACCTAAAACATCCACAAAAATGCATTGTTTGTTGTGGTTTATGGTCTGCTGGAATCATAATCATGATCGGAAATTGGACCTTTCGAATGGACCACATATAGGGCCACAGAAATATCAACCTCCATGATGCAAATGTTTATCTTTATTTTGATAGATATACAAGTCTCATCTCACTATTATACAGGATTTTCCAACAAGAGGTGTTATTTTGAATCACCCGGTATTTCGGTAGCTATCAGTTTTGAAGCATTTATTCTTTGATATTTGACAAGTAGAAACTACGCCATTACTAAAAATGGAACGACGCACGATTCCACAAACCCATTGAAATTATTAAAATTCGAAAATCATCGAAAAATCATCTTGACTGATGAGGCCCATTTCCACCTCGGTGACTACGTCAACAAGTAAAATTGCCGCATCTGGGGCTCGGAAAACCCCCGAGTTATTGTTGAGAAACCTCTCCATCTTCAACGTGTGACTGTTTGGTGCGGTGGGGTCATTGGACCTTACATTTTCGAAAATGAGGTTGGATCAACAGTTACGGTGGATGGATTGCACTATCGAGAGATGATTAATGATTTTTTATGGTCGGGGTTGGATGGTATTGATCTGGGCAACGTTTACTTTCAACAAGACGGCGCTACGTGCCACACAAGCAACGAAACCATTGCTCTGTTACGGGAGAAGTTTCCGGACCGTGTTATCTCTCGAAGATGTGATCACAATTGGCCACCGAGATCTTATGATTTAACACCTTGCGACTTCTTCCTTTGGGGCCACGTGAAAGATAGGGTCTACGCCAACAGCCCAGCGTCGATTCAAGACCTCAAAGATAGAATTCGTGAGGCTATCGAGGACATAGGGCAGCCACTTTGCGATTTGGTTATGGAAAATTTCATGGAAAGGATATGGTCCTGTAAGTGTGGTCGTGGTGGCCATTTGGCTGATGTTGTTTTTCATTACTAACGGCATACCTTCCTCTTTATTATGAAATAAACATCCGATCATTTACCACAAAAAATTTAATTTTTCTTTGAATACCAAAATAACACCTCTTGTTGGAAAACTCGGTACAAAGCTCTTAAAGGAAATGACAAAGCTCTCGTTTGAGCAATAAAATATATATAAATCTTTTTATACCCTCACTTTAGTGTGACGAGGGTATATATCATTTGCTACGGAAAAAAGTGTAACACGACGAAGGAGTGACCTAAGACCCCAAGTATGTTCGGAGGAAATCCGTTTTGGGTCATTTTAAGTCGAATGAGCAATGTCCGTCCGTCTGTCTGTCTGTCTGTCTGTCTGCTGGCTGGTGCGCACGATAACTCTCGAAAGGAGTAACCGATGGACCTCAAATTTGGTATGTGGTAATATTTTTTTCTATCTCCGACTAAGTTCGAAGATGGGCCATATTGGTCCACTCCTTCTAGTACCTCCCCCACAAAGGGTTAAAATGTTGTGAAATATTGATTCTTTAATAACTGCTATACTACTTATTCGAATCTTTTGAAATTCCACACATAGTATTAGCTTATTAGTCGTTATCAACTCGAGAAAAATGTGCGAAGTCGCCACGTCCCTTTTGGTACCTCCCACACAAATGCACCATTTTGCACCAAAAGTTAACAGCTTATAACATTAATAACAGTGTATAAAAATACTTGAAATTTTGTACAGTATTATGCTTTTATATTGCCTACAGTCCAGGGAAAAATGGGTGTTGTTGTCACGCCAGTTTTGGTACCTCCCACACAAAGGTACCTCTTTGCACCAAAAGTTAACAGCTTATAACATTAAAACCAGTGTATAAAAATACTTGAAATTTTGTACAGTGTAATGTTTTTATAGTGTCTATAGCCCTGTGAAAAATGGGCGTTATTGCCACGCCCCTCTTTGTACCTCCCACACAAAATGCCCAAATCATACCACAATTTAATGTCTCATAACGTTTATACCAGTGCACATAAATGCTTATAAGTCGGGACAGTGCAATGAATTTAAAGTATCTAATGTTCAGCAAAAAAAAAGTGTATTTGATAAACCCCTTCTGGTACCTCCCACACAAATTGACAGAATAATTCGAGTAATATTCATTACATTACTCACAAAGTGAGGGTATACCTTAGTCGGTTTACCCGACTGAAACTTTCTTACTTGTTTTTTTACAAAAATGTTAAAACAAGTTTTAATTTCGAAAAAAAAATTCAAACAGATATTGAATAAAGAGCTATCGAAATCTCTTTTGGGCAAAATTGTCTAAATACGATAGGTAATTAGTTATATGGATGGGAAAAAAGGGCGGTTTGACCAAAATGTCCATATTCCACACCCTCCAACTCGGACAGTCCGTAAGCGACCTCGTTGAAATTTTGTGTCATGACTACTATCCACTAGGACTAAACTTGGTGCAAGTTTCATCCCGAAATAATTCTGTCGTTCCTTAAGCTGGCAGCTGATTGCTACAGAACATGACATGTCTATATAAGAGGTATTCGGAAATATAATTTAATATAGGGCCGGTGTGGCAGGGCCTCAAAGTGGGCCTCCACCAGCGCATTATTTTTAGTATTTAGTCGCAATTCATCCTTAAATTATCTCAAGTTATCCGTGAGTTAGAACCCGTTCAACTCTCAAAGTGTTAAAATAATAGGATTCATGCCTACTATTGCTATTATTATACCCTCACTTTAGTGGAGGAGGATATATATCATATGCTACGGACCAAAAGTATAACACATCGCAGGAGTGAACTAAGTAAGACCCTATGGAAGTTCGACGAAAATCCGCTTTAGAACATTTTAAGTCATTTGAGCAATGTGCGCACGATAACTCTCGAAATTGTAACCGATTTACGTTAAAATTTGTATTTGGTAAGGTTGTTTAGACTCAGGTTAAGTTCGAAGATGGGTCACATGGGCCACTTCTTCTTGTACCTCCCCCCACACAGGGTGAACATTTAGCGAAATATTGATTCTGCAGTAACATAATTGTTACTGCAGAATGTGTAATCTTACATTCTAGGAAGTGTAAGATTACACATGATTATCGTGTTGTCGCTAGTCTTTTCAGAAAGTGCAAAATCATAGGTAGGAAATTGTCCTTCTGTTTGCTGCTACTATGCTGCAGGTGGTCCATTCGGAAAGTCAAATTTTCAATCAATCTTGCCGACATGATTATGATGATTTTGTAACCGATGATTCTACCAGCCCATAAACCGCACCAAAAGGTGAATTTTTGTGAATGAAACGGTTTAAGGTCTAGGTTAGAATGGCAGCCACAGTTATCAGCTCATTAAAGTCCACAATGCTACCAAGGGCCCAGTTTCCCCTCTTCGGAACATATCTGTTTTGTACACCAAGTTATCGGTAATACGATAACAAGTTATCGGTAATAGGACTAACGATAGTATATCCAGACGTCGTTTATCCAGTTCTATTTTAAGTGTTTAATTTAAAACTAAAACGGGTGTAAATGGATCAACCATTATAGTATGTTCTCAACAACGCTCCCTAGGGTGAGCATAAAACTCTGCTAACAAAACATATCATTTTGCCACTTAGAAATGGCCAATCCATTAGATACCTCGAAATAATTGGACGACACTTTCTTCCTCCACCTTCATGCTTACCTTAATTGTTCCAATTTGGATTCATCATAGCTTTCCAGGCGTTGATAGACTACATTGGAGTGATGCTTACGATATTCAATGAAACTGGAGCTTTTCTTGAGACCACCCACTGTTCGCGGCGTATTGCGCCAATATTTAATCATACGATGAAATGTCCCACTTTTTGAGAGACTCTCCGAGTTCGTCTGCTCATAATCCGAATTGCACAAGGTGTTATAGGAACTCATTGGGGGCACTAATCTCGACTATCGTCGTACACTTTTCACGGGTCACACAAAGAATGTTAGAGAAGGACTGTTTTCGTACTGTTTTCTCCGCAACGGTTTACTTTTTTTTAGCTGTCTGTTGATACCGAGTCGTAGTCGTAGGAGCGACGGATGGTTACTGATTGCAATGCGAGCGAAAACAATAACAAAAACAAAGACGGAGGCAAACATCATTCGCTGGACTTATTAATCGGGAAAGACCGAGCAAAGTCATGTGTCCAACAACACAACCGCATTGTCGAAAGCCCCAGACCATTTGGCTTTGTTTTTCCTCTTTAAGATAAACCGCGACGCAATGCATTGAATCGAATGACATCTTGAGATGAGTCGCCGGAGCAGTGCTCGAGCTTAAGCAACTGTTGTGATTTTGCATTAACTATCGATGTGGTCCAGTGTTGCCAAATGTTTCTCTCAAAAAAGGGCAATAAATACTCGTTTGCTGTAGGCGATAAGAAAGAAAACTTTATGGAATTACATACGACAGTGATGTACAAGTCATTTCATAGTATTGGGTTTTCCAATAAGAGTGATATGATTTCTTTTTTATTTAATGTGAAGTACAATCGATACAAATAAGTTATAAATAGAACGTCATTCAAATGACCTCCACGACATCTTCTGCAGGAACGAATTCGATGAACCCAATTTTCGAGCACTTTTTCCACTAAATCAAGTCGTATGTCATGAATGGCACGTTCAGTATTGACTTGTAAAGCTTGAAGAGAGTCTGGTTTATTTCGAAAGACCAATGACTTCAAATAACCCTAAAGAAATAGTCTAATGGTGTTAAATCACAACTTCTTGAAGGCCATTCAATATCACAATTTCTTGAAATAATCGAATCTCCAAACTTTTCTCGCAACAATTCAATTGTTTCATTTGCTGTGTGGCACGTAGCCACAATCGGTCAATGGCAAAAAGATGGCTCTTAACGAGAGCTAAAATATTGCCAATGGGTGTCAAGGTCGTAGGCCGACTGGAAAGTGTTTTTTTGGATTAAAAAAGAAGACAGCATAATTTTCAAATGTGAACGAAAAGTTTATTTTTGCTCTAGCTCCTTAACGGAAGTTAAGGTCGGATCGGCAATCGGTCAATGCAAAAAGATAGCTCTTAACGAGAGCTAAAATATTGCTCATGGGTGTCAAGGTCGTAGGCCGACTGGAAAGTGTTTTTTTTATTTTAAAAAAATGGACTTAGCGCACGAAATGTTGCAATAGGAGAACGATTATTTTGATAATAAAAGTGAATAATTTGTAAACGTTGTTCTTGCGTATATCTCTCCATGATGAAATTGTAAACACTACTGAATACAATGAAATTACAAATGACAGATCATGACATATTACATATGGTCGAAACGTCACTTCAAAATCATATTATCCCTATTGGAAAACCAGTTACTTGAGCTAGGTGGCTGAAATTTGTAACATATGGGTAATTCTTATATATACAAGTATGTTAGGAATGAAAATTGACAATATCGGTCCATTTTTGGTTATAGCCCCCCTATATATAATATCTCCCCGATTTGCCTTCTTACCATCATAGAGACCACAAATGTCAACTGGTCCGGCTAAAAAATTGGCAACTGGGATTTATTTATACCCGTAGTCCTTCACATCAACAACGGTAGTCATAGAGCAATGTTTTGATATAGCCCCCACACGCTGAAAAAAAATCGCTTCTATAGTATATTGTCCCAAACATATTCCGCTTGAAACATATATATATTCAGGGTACACTCTAAACATATAGTACTTGGTATATACAAAAATTATATACTTGGGAAGATGTCGTTCTAAACAAATCTTTGTTTACATCCCAATATGTTATTATTTGGGACTATTATTTCCGAAACAAATATTTATTTGCATTTAAGTATTCGGAAAATACAAAAATTGTGTTAAATTTTTCAGTAATTCAAAGTTAATTTTTTAGAAATGTTAAATGTTCGTAAAATAATAATAATTGAAATCGTATAATCTTGGATTAAAATAAATTACTTAGAGGATTGACAACTAATGATGGCTTGGAATACTCAGAAAATTTTAATGATCGATTTAAAACGGAAGTTAATATGGTATCATAACTGGGAGGTCTAATTCGAAAACAAGGAAAAATTAAAACTGAATTTCGAAAAAGTCAGTAAATGTTTTGAAAAATTTTTTAAATAAAATATATTTGGAAAAATTCCTAAACAATAATTTTATTTGTATTTAAACACATATTTTATTTGAGAAATTTAGTTTGCAAATAAATGTTGTTGTAATATATTAATATATGCGTTCCAAATACATTTTATTGATTTTCAAATAAAATTTATTTGCTCAGAAATATATAATATTTAAAAATTTGTGTTCCAAATATATTTTCTTTCGATTCAAACATATCAAAAAAGGTGATTTTGCCCCGTGCATACAAAGATCCCCCTAGATTTGACTTCGTAACGCCACAAAAACCTCAACAACAACATCTTTTAAATAAAACCCCTTAAAAACATACAAAAATTCACTATTATTATTTCAAGAAACTCTACTCTAATTCCATAATTATTGGATTTAAATTGCAGCCTGTATAGAGCTTAGACACCAAATTGAATTGGTTTTAATTAAAAAAAAATGTCTTCAATAAATTGGTATTTGTTGTTGAATCCGCTGTTAGGACGAAAAAATTATATTAGAAGAAGATGAATGGTACTTAATTTGGGATTATTTAAAGGTCTTCCAGAACCAATTACGGTATATGGTTCTGCAGTTATGCTGAAATATATGGTTAAAACTCAATTGTTTTTACACGCTTCTGTAGTATATTGTCCCAAACATATTCTGCTTGAAATATACATATGTTTAGAACACACTTCAAATATGAAATATTTGGCACACAAAAATAATATATATTTGGAAAGATGTTGTTCTAAACAAAAGTATGTTTTTCATCCAAATAGTTTTTTTTATTTGAAACTAATATTTCCGAATCATTGCCATAATTTGAAGGCAAATTGTCTGTTTTTCATAAGTTAAAATTGCAATTTTTTAGAAATTGTATATGTTTGCAAAATTCGATTAAAATTTAAATAATTTATAAATTAAAAATGAGTGCTGTAAAACAAAAGATAATGTTGTTTATGACATTTTTAACTTTAAAGTATAGCACGATCTCTAAGAAAACTTAAAACAAAAATTCAAAAAAGTGGGCAAAGTTTTAGATATCCTTTTTAAAGAAAGTATATTTGGAAATAATCTTGAACAATAACTTTCTTTGTGAGTAAAGACATATTTTATTTGTGAAAGTCAGTTCGCAAATATGTTTTGTTCTAATATGTATATTAAAAAAAGCGTCCCAAACTAAATTTTTTAATTTTAGAATAAAATTTATTTTTTCACAAATATATATTTAACTAGTAAGGAAAGGCTAAAGTCGGGCGGGGCCGACTATATAATACCCTACACCACTCTCGTAATATTGAATAACTCTGATAACTGAAACTCTACCATTCTAAATTTCAAAATGATTGGATGTAAAATACAGCTTCTACAGGACTAAAGAGCAAAATCGGACGAAACATATTTATGGGAGCTATAGCTAAATCTTAAAAGATTTTTTTCAAATTCGGTATTTGATTTTCTTCAAATTCGGCAATGTTGGTTCATGGATCAAGAAACTCTACCATTCTAAATTTCAAAACGATTGGATGTAAAATACAGCTTCTATAGAACTAAAGGGCCAAATCGGACGAAACATATTTATGGGAGCTATAGCTAAATCTTAAAAGATTTTTTTCAAATTCGGTAGTGTTGGTTCATGGATCAAGAAACTCTACCATTCTAAATTTCAAAATGATTGGATGTAAAATACAGCTTCTATAGAACTAAAGGGCCAAATCGGACGAAACATATATATGGGAGCTATAGCTAAATCTTAACCGATTTTCTTCAAATTTGGTAGTGTTGGTTCATGGATCACGAAACTCTACCATTCTAAATTTAAAAAAAAAATGATTGGATATAATATACAGCTTCTACAGGACTAAAGAGCAAAATCGGACGACATATATATTGGAGCTATAGCTAAATCTTAACCGATTTTCTCCAAATTCGGTAGTGTTGGTTCATGGATCAAGAAACTCTACCATTCTAAATTTCAAAACGATTGGATGTAAAATACAGCTTCTATAGAACTAAAGGGCCAAATCGGAAGAAACATATATATGGGAGCTATAGCTAAATCTTAACCGATTTTTTTCAAATTCGGTAGTGTTGGTTCATGGATCAAGAAACTCACCATTCTAAATTTCAAAATGATTGGATGTAAAATACAGCTTCTACAGGACTAAAGAGCAAAATCGGACTAGTGTTGGTTCATGGATCAAGAAACTCGACCATTCTAAATTTCAAAATGATTGGATATAATATACAGCTTCTACAGGACTAAAGAGCAAAATCGGACGAAACATATATATGGGAGCTATAGCTAAATCTTAACCGATTTTCTCCAAATTCGGTAGTGTTGGTTCATGGATCAAGAAACTCTACCATTCTAAATTTCAAAACGATTGGATGTAAAATACAGCTTCTATAGGACTAAAGGGCCAAATCGGACGAAAGATATATATGGGAGCTATATCTAAATCTGAACCGACTTCAACCAAATTCAATAGCGATCTTAACAGCTGGGAAATACTCTAAACTGCAAAATTTCAGAACGATCGGAGTGAAATTGCGACCTGTAGTCGACGAACAACTTTACATGGACAGACGGACGGACAGACATGCTTAAATCGACTCAGCTAGTGATTCTGAGTCGATCGGTATACTTTAAGGTGGGTCTAGCTATGTTATTTTCAGGTGTTACAAACATCTGCCGTGAAACAAACTTATAATACCCTGTACCACAGTGTGGTGTAGGGTATAAAAATTTTGTTTCCAAATATATTTTCTTTCAATTCAAACATATCAAAAATAGCGATTATCGCCCGTGTAGAAGTTTCTTATTATTTTGATAGATAAACAGGTCCCATCCTACTAATAGACCACAAAGCTCTTAAAGGAAGTGACCTAAGCTTTTCCAAAGATATTTTGCTCAAAAGATATATCTTAAAAATTAAAACAAAAATAAAACTTCACAACAAGTTTGAATATCGCAAAAAAGTACAATAAAATGTTTTTTCGATTTTTTTATTTTTTAAAAAAATTTTCTCAATACAGTAGGTAATTAGTTACATCGATGGGAAAATAGGGCCGTTTGACCAAAATTTCAAAATTCAACACCCTCCAACTCGGACAGTCCTTAATCGACCTCGTTGAAATTTTGTGTCATAACTACTTTCCAATAGGACTAAACTTGGTAGAAGTTTCATCAAGATCAGAAGACATTACTTTTAAAAATTCACTCACTTGACAAGAAATCCCCCATATCTAAAACTGAACTGATTCAATAGGCTTCGTCCATGATGTGAAAAAGTTATTCGAGGCCAATTTCATTAAGTTCGTATTGCGATCTGTACTTTGCGAAGAACTTAAGATCTTAAGAACTTATATCGCAGTATTTCGTAGGGTATAAATTCCATTTAATTGTAACTATGTAGAAGTTCTCATTTTAAATTATTAATAGTAATTATACAGTACAAAAACAAAAAACTTTAACGGCCAAATGGCAACTCTGACTTTGCTGAATAATTATGCTCACTCTCTCTCTCTCTCACTATATAAGTAAACAATGATTAATGCCGATTGCTGTGGTTTCCCGTCTATTATAGCTCCTGTGGTCAGTGTTTCTTGTTCTTAAGAACTATAGGGTTTTCTAATAGGGACATAACAATATCGTATCTTTATGTCAAAGCACCCTCAAACATTTTTAATGATCTTTCAGTGTCTAAACGTTAGTCGAAGTGAACATTTTCATCATGGTAAAGTTCACTAACATGCAACGTTTGGAAATCTTGAAAAAATTTAATTAAGAACGCTTACTACAATTTTCGACCGTAATAATCGTCCCACCCGACAGTCTAAAGTACATAAATTTGAATCAAAATTTTCACTTTTAGATCTTCCGCCGCCAAAGAGACGCCGTACTGCTCGAAACGACAAAAATATAGCAGCCGTATGTGTATCCGTTCACAACGAGCCAAATCGGTCGATTTCACGTCGTTCTCAGGAATAGGGCATCCCTCAAACCACACTGTGGCGTATTTGCGAAAAGATCTTGGCCTTCATCCTTATAAGATCAAACTGACTCAAGAACTGAAGCCACTTGATCATTTGAAACGCTGAAACTTCTCCGATTGGGCTCTGGCAAAGTTATTGTTATGTCCTTAATGGAAAACCCGGTACAAACCACTGATGGAATTTTCAAATTGTACCAAAACAGCAAAAACATGGTACCAATGAAACAAAAGGCCTGAAATATTATAAACTTTGACACTAAAAAATTAAAATGAATTGTGGTTGTGACCGTGTATAAAGGTGGGTTACAACAAATTATTATGCGAGTCATCTGCATTTGAAGCACATCAAGAGAACATTTAAACAATATCGAAAAAAGTTGTTTTGAAATAAAAATAAATAAGAAAATTTCAGACAAAATAATTTTTTTTTTGTTGCAGAGTGTATCCTTATTGGGAATTAAATTTTCACTCGGAATTTGATACGCAAAATTGTTTAATAGCTATTCAGATGCAAACTGAAAAATTGATCGAGGATGTTCTGAACGCCCCGGGAACAAATGTTCATCTTATATTGGCGAAATGAACATACAGCAATCCATTAAATATCCAACAATTTGAAAAGGAGGAATATGTAATTAATTTGTACATTCTTTAAATAAAAACAAAACCTTTTGGGAGTTATATTTTACTCTTAATGTCAATGTACTCATCAAAATGATGCCGATTGAGAAAACACCTGTCAACGTGGATCTTTAGTCTTTGGCACAACATCATTTGCTTCTGCCACTCGGATATACGAGTATGTAGATAACAAATATTCCTGTTGACAGCAGAGTCTTCCCGCCCATCTCGCCACTCCTGTCGATGATAGTTGCACCACTTTTGTGTTTATTTTCGTTTACCTGGCCTAAACGATTCCATCACTTTTAAAGGGGAAATGATTGCTTGTCATTTCTTCTCGATGTCCTTGTTGTGTACGGAAACATATTCGTTTATGTGAGTGTGACTTACTCGTCCTTTGCAATTAGGTTAGGAAATGTGTAAACATTCGTCTTGGCACTTGACAAATTCGTCACACACCGTTTTACCCAAAAATACAAAATGGGAAAGGTGACTTAAGCCGAAGACCTTTTGGCAAATTGGTTATCTCCGAAAGGTGCCAATGACAAGTGAATTTATACATCTGTACCTGTCACATGACAAATTTTATGTGCAATGGCCCGCTTCTCATTTAGAACGAAAGACTAATATAAACTAGAAAAAGGTGGATCGATACCCAACAATTTTCTTCAATTCCATCACTTTATGGAACGTGGTATCGGAATATGGAAACATATTCTTGACTTTTCAAGTCAAGACCAACACTGCAATACCAAAAGGAGCAAAAAATGAACGATTTTTGTTGTTATCTAGCTTCCTATGTCCATAAAAAAAATAAAAATTTAATTCAGTAAAAAATCAAATATGGGCATTTCTTCAATGTCGAATGGTATTTTGTGCTCGAATATTTCAAAATGTATTATGAATAAATGTAATTTTTGTTTAAATGAATTTTTGTTTAAATTTAAATTAAAATTTTTTTAGGGTATCTATTAAGATACCCTAAAAAATGGCAAAACAACATATTTTTATTGTAAAACAACATATTTTGTGTGGAAGGTACAAAAAGGGCTGTAGTGATAACGCCCATTTTTCACAGAGCTATTGGTTCTTTAAAAGCTCTTACTCTTAGCAAAACTTTGTAATATTTCTGTGCATTGGTACACACGCTATAAGTTGTTAAATTTTTAAAGTTCGTAAAAATAATAAATAACAAATCGTATAATCGTGGATCAAAATAAACTACTTGGAGGATTGACAAGAACTGATGACGTAGAATACTAACTCAGAAATTTTGAAATGATTGATTTAAACCGAAGTTAATGTTGCATATGGTATTGTAACTCGGAAATACAATTCGAAAATAAGGAAAAGTTTTATCTGAAATTCTAAAAAGTCAGCAAATCTTTTTTCAATAAAATATATTTGAATAAATTCCTGAACAAAAATGTTATTTGTATTGAAACACATATTTTATTTGAAAAATTTAGTTTGCAAATATATTTTGTTGTAATATATTAATATATGCGTTCCAAATATATTTTATTGACTTTCAAATAAAATGTATGTGCTCAGAAATGTATGATATTTAAAAATTTGTGTTACAAATATATTTCCTTTCGATTCAAACATATCAAAAAAGGCGATTTTGCCCCTGTAGGTACTGTAAAAATATTACGCTGTACAAAATATCAATTATTTTCATACACTGGTATTAAAGTTATAAGCTGTGTGGGTGGTACCAAAAGAGGTGTGGAAAACTCGTCCATTTTTTTAAAGTTTGTAGCGACTAATGAACTAATAGTGTGTGTGGAATTTTAAAAGATTCCAATACGCAGTACATAAGTTATTAGGCAATCAATATTTCACCAAATGTTATCCCTTTGTGGGGAGGTACTAGTAAGAATGTAAAAATAAGGTCCTTAGATCGAACTTACCCTGAGATAGAAAAAAAAAATATCACATACACAACATGAAGACGGTCGGTTACTCTTTTCGAGAGTTATCGTGCGCACCAGCCAGCAGGCAGACAGACAGAAATACAGACGGACGGATATTGCTCAAATGACTTAAAATTACCTATAATGGATTTCTGCGGAACATACTTGTGGTCTTAGATCACACCTTCGTTGGGTTATTCGTTATACTAAAGTGAGAGTATAACAAAGAATCCCAAATAGGACCTATGATACGAGGTTAATGAAGTTTAATTCGAGTTCAATGACCTTTAATCATGGTCATTGACTTTTAAACAGAGTCATTTTATCGGTGTCATTGACATTTAATCCGGGGTCAATGACCTTTAATCCAGGGTCATTAACCTTTAATGTAAGGTCATTGACTTTTAATCCAGGGTCAATTGCCTCTTAATTCGATATCAGTGACCTTTAATGCGAGGTCATTTACCTTTAAACGGGGTCAATGGCCTTTAGTCGGAGTTATCGACCTTTAATCCGGGTTCACTGCCATTTAATCTGGGTTCAATGACATTTAATCCAGGGTCATTGACCCTTAATCGGGGTCATTGAGGTTAATCTTGGGTATGGAACTTTAATCGGATGTCAATGACTTTTAATCCGGGGTGAATGACTATAATCCGGGGTCAATGACCTATAATCCGAGGTCAATGACCTTTAATCGGGGTTCATTGCCATTTAATCCGGGTTCAATGACATTTAATCCATGGTCATTGACCTTTAATCCGGGTCATTGAGGTCAATGACATTTAATCGGGGTCATTGAACTTTAATCCTGGGTCCATGACTTTTAATTGTGGTCATTGACTTTTAATCGGGGCTATTGACCTTTAATACTAGGTCAATGACCTTTAATCCGAGGTCATTGAGCTTAAATCGGGGTTATTGACCTTTGATCAGGGGCATTGACCTTTAATCAGGGTTACTAACATTTACTCCGGGGTCATTCGTCTTTAATTCGGGGTCAGTGAACGTTAATCCGGGTCAGTGATCTTTAATCTGAGGTCAATGACCTTTAAAAGGGGTCATTGAACTTTAATCGAGGTCATTGACTTTTATTAGGGGTAATTGAATTTTAATCGAGGTCATTGACCTTTAATCCGGTGTCAATGAACTTTAATCGGGGTCATTGAGCTTAAATCGGGGTCATTTACGTTTAATTCGGGGTCTTTGACCTTTAATCGGGGATCAAAGCCATTTAATCCGGTTTCAATGACATTTAATCCATGGTCATTGACCTTTAATGGGGGTCATTGAAGTCAGTGACATTTAATCCGAGGGCAATGAACTTTAATCCGGGGTCCATGACTTTTAATTGTGGTCATTGACTTTTAATCGGGGTTATTGATCGGGGTTAATACTAGGTCAATGACCTTTAATCCGAGGTCATTAACCTTTGATCGGGGTTATTGACCTTTGATCAGGGACATTGACCTTTGATCAGGGACATTGACCTTTAATCAGGGTTACTAACATTTACTCCGGGGTCATTCACCTTTAATCCGGGGTCAGTGAACATTAATCCGGGTCAGTGATCTTTAATCTGAGGTCATTGACCTTTAAAAGGGGTCATTGAACTTTAATCGAGGTCCTTGACTTTTATTAGGGGTAATTAAATTTTAATCCAAGTCATTGACCTTTAATCCGGTGTCAATGAACTTTAATCGGGGTCATTGAGCTTAAATCGGGGTCATTTACGTTTAATCCGGGGTCTTTGACCTTTAACCGGGGATCAATGCCATTTAATTCCCGGTTCAATGACATTTAATCCATGGCCATTGACCTTTAATCGGGGTCATTGAGGCCAATGACATTTAATCCGAGGTCAATGAACTTTAATCTAGGTTTCAGGACTTTTAATTGGGGTCATTGACTTTTAATCGGGGTCATTGACCTTTAATACTAGGTCAATGACCTTTAATACGAGGTCATTGACCTTTGATCGGGGTTATTGACCTTTGATCAGGGGCATTGACCTTTGATCAGGGGCATTGACCTTTTATCAGGGTTACTAACATTTACCCCGGGGTCATTCGCCTTTAAGCCGGGGTCAGTGAACGTTAATCCGGGTCAGTGATATTTAATCTGAGGTCAATGATCTATAAAAGGGGTCATTCAGCTTTAATCGAGGTCATTGACTTTTATTAGTTGTAATTGAATTTTAATCGAGGTCATTGACCTTTAATCCGGTGTCAATGAACTTTAATCGGGGTCATTGAGCTTAAATCGGGGTCATTTACGTTTAATCCGGGGTCTTTGACCTTTAATCGGGGATCAATGCCATTTAATCGGAGATCAATGTCATTTAATCCGGGTTCAATGACATTTAATCCATGGTCATTGACCTTTAATCGGGTTCATTGAGGTCAATGACATTTAATCCGAGGTCAATGAACTTTAATCCGGGGACCATGACTTTTAATTGTGGTCATTGACTTTTAATCGGGGTCATTGACCTTTAATACTAGGTCAATGACGTTGAATTCGAGGTCGTTGACCTTTGATCGGGGTTATTGACCTTTGATCAGGGGCATTGACCTTTGATCAAGGGCATTGACCTTTAATCAGGGTTACTAATATTTACTCCGGGGTCATTCGCCTTTAATCCGGGGTCAGTGAACGTTAATCCTGGTTCAGTGATCTTTAATCTGAGGTCAATGACCTTTAAAAGGGGTCATTGAACATTAATCGAGGTCATTGACTTTTATTAGGGGTAATTGTATTTTAATCGAGATCATTGACCTTTAATCCGGTGTCAATGAACTTTAATCGGGGTCATTGAGCTTAAATCGCGTTTAATGTTTTAATATATCTCCATATAAAGGTCCCAGTCGATGGGACTTCGCATTTTTGGAACGCATTTTTTACAGATCTGAAAACTATTATTTCTACTTTATTAATTACCCGGTGTGCCTGTATTTAGACATTTGGTATATGCAACCTGCAACAATTCATAGTAATAATGGTTTGATATGGACCCTACATACGTATTTATCCGTACATTGCTTTGTAAATAGTGGTGAAGGGTATTATACTTATACATTCTGCTTCGGCAGACTTTAATCTTTTCGTGCTGGTTTTTAAAAGATATGTTGGCACTGGATGCACTTTTTTCGGGTAGGTTTGGTCCGCATTCTCATATTCAATATCTACAACTTCGCTTCAAACACAAAGAGATATTCCGTACGGTATACCGAGAAAAAAATATAGAAAAAGTGTAAAAAATCCACCTTGAGCAAAAAAATTCGTATGGCCATTAGATTATTAATTGAGCCAACTTAACTAAACGAAAGATGCAGAAGTTCTTATTTTTGGGGTTACTTTCACGTCCAATTCTCAGAATTGAGTCTCAAATCAATGAGCTAAAAAATGCTGTACTGTGTAATATAATTAAAACCTGGCGTTGCATCATTGTTAAACTATACCGAGAGGTTTAGCGTTAGTCAACACTAGAAATAAATTTAAAATTTGTAGACATTTTCGTTTGGCCAAATCTATATTTAAAATGTCACAGTAATTAATTTATGTGATTCGAAATAAATATCAGATTTTTAGGAAGGATTATTCTCTAAATATTCATATATTAAGTGAGCGGTCAAAATTATGTTTCAATATGTATAAATATACTTCTCTTTAAAAATGTTGCTCCTAAGAAATTTTAATACATAGATGCAAATAAATCTTTGTTTCGGAAAAATTTAACTAAATAAAAAATATTATAATGGAGAAAAAGATTTGTTTAGGACAAAAACATTCGAGCACAAATAATATTATTCTATCTCAAATATCCAGTGTACATTAAACATTGGAATGGGACAATATTCTACAAAAACAATTCTTTTGAACGTGAGGGATATTTATTATATCGATAGGATGAGCGTTACTTACTAATAAGCGGAAATGTTTATTTATTTTGTATGTATAAAGTCAGACATATTATTGGAAAAGTAAATGTTGTCAAAAGATGTCACATTTGGACACAATACAGAAATGAAACGAACATCATTCTAAAGCCAAGCCGTATGCTGCATGCCGCACACCACTGCCCCATTCACACTGAGCTGAAAAGGCTGTCCAACATCTGACATCCAGCATCACAGAAAATGCTGACGGACCATAAGGTTACTATGAATGTAGGCCTGTTTGTTGCATTTCATCGTTGGCGCACACAAAGTGGCGACGGCTAATAACAGCCTTCCATTCTGATGGGTTCTTATCAGCTTGTTGGCCATACGGCGCTGGTCAAATGATTTGGCCGAACCCTTTATTGACACCCTGGGATATTGGCCTACTTTCGGCCATGCTGTGAACAGGCGCATTGCTTTGTTCTTAGCAGGAGGAGGCCATCTGTTTCGTTTAAATGCGATAATGATTTGTTGGCACACGGCATCCCTTCGAATGCAGATGTGATCGTGATTTAGATGTATTTAGATCTGATGCAGTGCCGACCATAAGTCAATTTTCATGCATATGATCTGTCTACTCTCACAAGTCGTGCCATTTACGGTAATTGGGACATCACATTATCCAGATAAATAGATCAAACGCTGTGATATGATTCCAAAAGTAGGTAATTAGGTTTTCATACATATTATTCTTGAAGGCAAAATAAAATACATATGTTTATGGAGTTTTAAGGACATTATGAATTCTGTACATTGATAAAACAGTTCTAAAATTATAAGCCATGTGCGCCAAAGAATGGCTTATTGCCACAGGAAGTTTTGTCCTAATCACCTAAAAAAATTACCTCAAGATATTTGCAGTTTACATTGGATGTCGCTCTGCAGAAAAATGTCGAATTTAGAGTGACGCAGTCTAGAGAGAGAAATAAATGAAGAGGGAGAGAGTGGTGCATATGTAAAAGACAGCTGTTTTACTTGGTCCGTTCTACCTAATAATGGTAGGCATCCTACAACATCAGAATTGCACCAAAACAAACTGAACTAATCCTCCGGTGGTGACTTAATAAAAATGTTACGTTATTCTTTTGTTTCCTATAAAATGGCTCACCTATTGTTAACGCATAATTGAGGGGAGCCGAATCCACAACCGTCAGACAGCGATGCGCCGTGTGCGGCAACAACACTTGTGGCTACTATGTTCCAGTCAAAATGATATATTTACATACTCGTATACACGAATTTCCAAATTGGCTTTAGGAAGTATTGTAGATTTGCCAATAGATTTCATAAACGTCTTTTCGGAGCAGTATACTGACGCTGCGATTAATCATTCATTTTAAATTAAAAAAAATAAGCTAAAAAATGGTAATTTTCTCCACTAAAAACCTTCTTGCAGTATACATTACTTTTGTCAATTTAAAAAAATATCCGAAATATTCCCATGTTAATTTGTTGCCAAATTTTTAAAGGAATCTCTATATTTCAGATTTGGGATCGTGATCCCGGGAAATCCCAGGAAAACGTAAAAATCGTTTTCACTTGACTATTCAAAATACCTTCCTTCTCTTTGGAACTCTTTGATCTTCAGCTCAACTCCACAGTGAGAAAGCCATAAAATTACATCAATAACATATTAACCCCACCTAGGGAAACATCAAAAAAGTTAAATTTTTCAATCCCGGGAAATCTGCGTGGGAATTCTCGGGATTTTTTGCCTCGTATCGTATATTGACAAAGCAGCTGTTTTTGTTCTAACATTTTGGCTATATGTTTTTGCGTAGAGCAATTTTCAAACAAAATTTTTATTTTTCAATGAAAAGCGGAAAAGAAGATTTTTTTAATGATTTTGTTCAATATTAATAACACATCTCAACAATAAAAAACGCTTTTACTGCGGCGCCGGGTTTTGCAATCGATTTGGACACATTTATGGTTCCCAGCCTATATAATTCTCGCAACAAACCGTGATATGCAAAAATAGAGAGTTTGAACCATATATTTTAGCGTAAATATAGAACGGAAATATAGAAATATAGAACTTACCCGAATTGGTTCAGTATTGGTTAAATAATCAAAATTAAATAGCTTTAATTTTCTTCTTATATAATTTTTTCATCTGTTCAGCGGTTATCTTGCCAGATATTGCGAAAAAACTAAAATCTTCATAAAAACATCGAAATATCCACAAACTATGTACTTTGTTTGTATTTTGTTGTAAAATTTGATAGGCTATGAATAAAATAGGACCAACACGAAGAAATCTATATATATACAAATGGAAAAATGTTTGTATGTAAAAATGTTTTTGGAAAAAAAGTGGGCGGGGCAGTAGTTGGCGTGGCATTACTTAAAATCCGATTATCTCAAAAAGTGTTGACCCTAGAAGAACGAAATTTGGAACACACGTTAGTGGAGTTATTTTCTAAATCTTCAATAAAAATGAACCGAATCGAAAAACTGATATCTGGGACAACGAAGTGGACCGGGTCCAGCTAGTTATATATATAACTTAAAAAAATGTAGATAGTTTCGCAAATCCAACCAACTTTATCACCCCCACTAATAACACTATGCAACAAAATTGTTGTCCATGGGATGTGGATAACAGTTTCTGGTGCAATTAGGTGTCACAAACACGAAAAAATATTAAAAAAAAATTTTATGGTAAATTTTTTTTTTAAATTTTTTTTTTACGGCCTGTTTCTGTATTTCTAACGAAAGTCTCTGCGAACGAAAACCAGTCACTCACTTTCGTCAGGAATTTGGTTTCTCTAACGTTCTATCGTTCGTTCGCCTGGCCTTACGTCAATGACGTTGGCAATTTACCAATTGGAAAGTAATGTAATTGCCAGATCAACAATTTCACAACTTCCGGTCTAAAAAACACACATTTTTGTATGGTCGACCTTAGCAAATACATCTCTGTACTATTTACAGTAGCGGTGGCCAAAAAAGCAACCCTGGGTGGTCAGCTAAGCTGCACCAAGACTCAAATTTCTTTCTCTCTCTCTCACGTCTCTCTCATTGTGCACTGATAATTTTTTTCCATCTTAGCGAGCAGCCAATATTGACTTCTTTATGCTAAAATATGTACACATATGTACACAATTTTATTATTATTTAATTGTTTTTGCCATAATTATATTAATATCTACTTATTTTTTGCTTTTAATAATGTTTATTTTGTCATTGTTCCTATCAGTCGACAAATAAAATAATGTGACTCGATCTGACATTTGTGTTCGCCGAGATGACAGCAAAGAGAGATAGAGAAACCAAAATTTGCACTGAAATGATTACGTTTTCGTACGAGTTAATTATCGTACGACTTCTCGTTGTGATGGAGGTTAGTGAAACCCAAATCAGCTGTTTGTCGTCTGGCAGGCGAACGAAAGCAAATTGTTAAGTTACAGAAACAGGCTGTTAGTTCCAGCTTTCATGGAAATCACATTCAGTATTTGGACCATAATTTTTCAAGTATAATCCTGATTGAGCCATGTTATGCCTCAAGTTAAAGGGAATTATGAGGGCTACATATGCTGCAAATATCGCTTTCACGTGGAATCTTTGGTTTAGTAAGAGTCGTCAAAAATATGAGAAAAAAATATTTTTTTTTTTTAAAAAAAAAAAACAATTTTTTCCTTGTACAAAAAAACACAAAAAATAGAAAAAGAAATCGAAAAAATTATTATATCACATTTTTAAAAAGCCAGCATGCTAACGGAGAAAACACTATCTATTTGAAAAAAAATCTATGGATAGATGTAAAAGTTGTGAGCCATTTTGTAAATGGGAAATTCAAAAAAATCTTGTTTCATATTTTTTCGTTTATAAATGATGTTTTTGCTTATATTGAATTCGCCATATGTGAGAGAATCATATAAGAGACATTGCACTTGCATTTTGTTTTATGAGGATTGATGTCAGACATTATAAAATTATAGAGAGGACGAGGTTTTATGGCCGTTCGTAACCCTCCATAAAACATGATATGCAATGTAAGAGCTATATTGGATGAGATCCGCTCAGATAGAGGGTCATTCAACAATATTTGTGGTTTTTTATTTATGAGGTTTCCATTCAGTTACGCCTTTTAGGGGCATGGAAATCCCAGTCGTATATACAGGTAGTAAAATTATATGTACGCAATACAAAGTAGTACGCGGCAGTCTTGAAAATATTGGGTGTCTAGTTTCGAAGCAAACTATGTATATGTCAGCTACAGGTACTGCAACTTATGAACCTTAAACCCGGAATTTGTGAATGAAATTTCTAATTAATAAATTAGTATAATTCAGCGCCTTAAAGAGATACGTCGATTTTCTGAAAAATATTACAAAGTTATATTTCGAAGTATGAGTAAAAGGCAAAGAACTTATCAATGTGTAACTGATCCCGACAATTTCTGCTACATCTGCGGAAAATATGTAATTAAAAAAATCGATGTGAGTTTAGTAAAATAATAGAAGAAATATATGTGCAATATTTTGGTATACGAGTTAAAAATATGAACGAACCGTGGACACCTAATATTTTGTGTAATTCGTGCCATGTAAATATTACTCGATGGACTAGTGGAAGAATGCGGTAAGTACTATAAAATTAATGTATTACAATGTTTTGTGGAATAAAACGTTTTAATTTTAGACTTCACGTGCAATTGGAGACAACCATTCATTTACGATACGGACTGCTATTTTTGTCTAAGCTAATAGATTGGAGTAGGAAGTGTCCAAGTGTAGCTAACAGCCTAATAACGGAAACATCATCAAGTTGAACTGAGTACTCAACTCTGAGCGATTAAAGTTTGAGTCAGAAGTCATCGCTTTTAACACAGTTTCAACTCATTGATCTAGTGAGAGATTTGGAACTGACCAAAGATAAGGCAGAACTACTTGCATCTGGGATGAAACAGTCCAATAGTTTGGCCTCAGATGTTAACATATCATATTATAGAGTCCGTGATATACCTTACAAACAATTTTATACAACTGTGGTTAACAGATGCTATTGCAAGGACATTCCCGGATTGTTCGAGGAACTTAATCAAACATACAATTCAAAGGAATGGCGGTTACTTGTTGACAGCAGTAAAGAAAGTTTGAAAGCAGTACTTTTACACAACGGAAATCAGAAACCGTCGATTCCCATTGCTCATGCCGCCAACACTAAGGAATCATACGAAACAATGGCTAAATTGATAAAATACATAAAATATGAACATGACTGGAAAATTTGTTGCGATTTAATAGTAGTTGGTATGTTATGCCTCTGGGATAGCCGATATTTTGCGCCACTGCATATTAAGCTGGGGCTCTTTAAAAATTTTGTAAAAGCCTTAAGGAAAGATGACAATTCACTCTCGTATTTAAAAAGTTTATTTAAAAGTCTTTCTTTTCAAAAAATCGAACAAGGAGTTTTTGATGGACCTAAAATAAGGAAACTGATGAAAGATGTAAATTTCGAATCATATTTCGGATGAAATTGCAGCGTGGAGATCGTTTAAGCTTGTAGTTTCAAATTTCCTTGGATCCAATAAAAGCCCGCAATATGAAACATTGATTAATGATTTGTTAAAAAATTATGCAAAAATTGGTATTTTCTATATTTATATATATATAACACATATATTCAGGGTGGCTGATATGTAATGCAACAAAGTAAAGCGCTATATTTTTTTAAATTTTATTGTTCAAAAGCAAAAAATGTCATAAATAACATAAAATTTTAGAAATAGTTTAGATTTGTTCGAATTGGCCACCTTTGGCACGAATTATGGCCTTCAAACGGCCGACAAAGCCATCACACGCTGCACGAAAGTGGCTCTGCGGTATTTTGGTCTTGAGATGATCGATACTTTGGTATTTTTTAGTGCGAACCTTACTCTCTAAAATGCCCCAGGCGCAAAAGTCCAACGGATTGAGATGCGGAGATCTTGGTGGCCATTGTGCGGTAGAAATGAAGCGAGGAACCTCATTTTTAAGCCATTCTTGGTTGACCCGTGCTGATTGCGATGGTGCTGAGTCCTGTTGGAATGTCCATGGTCTTTGGCCGAAATGTTTGTCTGCCAAGGGCTTCAATACTGTCTTTAGGACATTTTCCCGATAATATACGGCATTTATTTTGAGCGACCATCGGCCGTTACGGCGGCCCACACCATTACCATCGGCGGCGCTTGAGTTCTGGTGGCCAATCGAAGGTGTACATTTTCAGCTGACCCTTTGGCAAGTAAACCCGATCATTTTGTTTGTTCACAAACTGCTCAATTTGGAATGGCTTCTCATCGGAGAAAACCAAATTCGGTAACTGGCCACTTTCGTGCAAGCGAAGCAACTCCTTGGCTCTTTCCAGTCTAACTTTTTTTGTGCATCGGTGAGCTCTTGCACTTTTTGGAACTTCAATGGCTTTAGTCCAAGCTCATTTTTTAATATGTGTTGTATCCGTTCTCGCGATATGTTCAGCTCACGAGCAATTTTTCTACCACTGCGGCGTGGATTTCGATCAAATCTGGCCTTCACTTTTCGGATCATTTCTGGTGTTGTTACTGTTTTTTTTTCGTCCACTTTTTGGACGCGATGCAACACTGCCAGTATCACGGTAACGAGCAATGGTACGAGAAACAAAAGATTTATTCACATTTAAATGCTGGAGGGCTCTAACGATAACCACTTGTGTTTTTCCACCCAAATATAAAGCAATCACACTATCACGCTTGAATTCCATCACGCATAACTTTTTTCTGAATGCAATAGATCAAAATGCTTTTGTAAGCTTGTAAACAATAAAATGAACGGTCACTGAAATAAATCTGTCAGCTATCAGACTAGCGGTTTAGAAATGATAGCCACCTGAAGTTGGTTGCAATACATATCAACCACCCTGTATTTCATTAAAAAATAAATTATTGATAATTATCTTTGTATTACTATCAAAATTGCTATTTTTAATACATGTTAAGCGCCCTCTTGTGACAATAAAACGAATTAAATCGAATAGTGTTTTCCATATATCCGCTATATGGTTATTTGCTTATCAAAACGTTAAATTTTATCTATTAATATTTTAGAATTTTTATATGAGACGGCGGCTGAGTTTCAGCCGATTTTAGCCGCTAAGATAAGCTGGTGAAAAATGTTCGGCTGCGGCTAAAATCGGCGGATCGGCGCGGCGGCTTTGAACTCTTATAAGTACCTGGATACAGAGTAAGGGTTCTCGTTTACCCATGCCTTCTTTAAACCCGAATTGAGATTCTTCATAGCAGCTTCACATTATGCTGGAAGGGCTTATATTCGTGTGTGTATAATCCTGAGGATTACTTTTAATATGTGACACATCAGTGCAATAATTCAATATTTTAGGCACCATTTTTGGCAGTTAAAATTATTTAAAAAATAGTTTTGATATATTTATGTTAAATATTCTAATTATTTTTTTAAATATTCTTTTTTGGACATTTTTTAAAAATATTCTTTTTTGGACATATTTTTAAAATATTCTTTTTCATATATTCTTATTAATTTAATAACCAAAATTTGAGGTTAGTCGAGAGTTTACATGTTGAACTCGATTGAAAATGGTGCATCAATGCTTTTAAGTGTGTCTAAATAAAAGCTATAAAACATTCGGCTTCGGTTGAATTTTAGGATTTCAACCGATATTCGGCTTCGGCCAAAAATATCGCCTTCTATCGAATTAATGTAATGTATGAATGAAGAGAGCCTTCAAATTGATTGGAAAATAAACTTTACATATTTTGCATCATCTGAAAAAATTTTCATTTCGAGAAAAGAAGTTTTTCCTTTTGTTTGTGTGCTGCTTCTTATCACCGTGGCACTGTATGAGGGGTCCTGTATTCCCATGACGAATTTAATGAAATGTCACAATCTTGAAAGTCAATTGTTTGCCTAGTTTACACATTCTAATGACAAACACTGCACTGTTGCAGTTCCTCTTTAGTATTAACACTTTCCTAAGAATAATCGATATGCCTGGAAAGTACATATTTTCCACCCTAATTGCTTCTCGAGAATGTCAGAACAGGGAAATCTCACCATTCATTATTTGTCACAGTCTCTAAGTTTCATTGTTCTGATTCACTCAACAACAATGGGTCCAAGACATTTAGCAGCAAAAAGGTAAAGAATGCTGAATGCAGGATTCTCGCTGTTCCTTACAGTTTCTTCTTTTGAAAGGATCGATGCAACATTGAGCAAACAAAACAAGAAAACATGGAATACAAACAACTAGGCAAAATAATTAAGGACTTTTCGAACTACCGAAGTGAAATTTGAAACCAATACAGATGTCGCATATTTATACTTACATACATATGATATGTATGTGTGTATGCATCCATCGGGACAAATCTTTGAAAACAATGAAAATCGAAGTGAATTAGTGCGTCTATTGTCTATGACTCTCTCCTCTTGGTAGCTTAGCCAGTAACTTTTGTTGGGAAATATGTCATCCATTTTTTCGTGACATTTACAATTTAATGGGCTCATTAGCAGTTCCTCCCAACAGCCAGAGTTTTGAGCCACAATCTATTAGCGCATGAGTACATAAATCGTGCAGACAGAAAATCACCCCAATCAATGCCACTGTCCCACAGGCAGATCTGGTGCCAACGATGAAATGTTGAAATGTGTTTTCGCAAACATCCCCCTCAACCGATTTGCGCTGATTTGCATATGTCTGTCTGTCTCCTCCGATTGACGAGGGGTGTATCCGCGCAAATATTTACGAGTTTTTCCCTCAATTTGCCATTGTTCTCTGTCTGTGGCAGAAATGGGACAACATTTGGCCACATAAATTCCATTTGCGAAAAAGTGCATAGCTGTCGAAAATATTTCACAAATGTCATTATACCTTTGGGCCTAAAGTGGGCATAGAAAATTGCAATTGTTTTATGGTTTCAAGGACGATACATTTGCATATTTGATTATTCGCAGGCTCAAGAACCATCGCTAATTGTTAAAAAATATCATTGGAATGGTAATGCGAAAAAAACTTAATGTCATTTTGGTCAATGGGCGTCTATAGACACGTCATTAGCGTGACTGAAACTGAAACAATTTTTTTAGCAAATATCATAAATCTTCAATTAAAATGTGTTTTTGTGGCCAATGGTTTTTATATTAACATCGAGTGCTGCGCCACGAATGGATTGTGGATTGGCATTTCTTGGGAGCATAAATTGCGATAACAGGCAATAATAAATGCCTCAGTTTACAGGAGAACATTAGTAGTAGTATACCTGGTCGAAGAAGTGGCCTAACGACCAATATTGTTTTGGAGGAGAGGGGGATCATTTGAATCAGGAAAGTTTAAGTCATTTGAGCAATGTCCGTCCGTCTGTTCTTCTGTCAGTCAGGAAGATGTGTAGACAAAAAGGAATGGAATGTAAATATAGGGTCACTTTTGAAGCTTTTATTCTTTGACATTTGACAAGTAGAAACTACGCCATTACTAAAAATGGAACGATACACTATTCA
Source organism: Eudasyphora cyanicolor (assembly GCA_963930755.1). NCBI lineage: Eukaryota > Metazoa > Arthropoda > Insecta > Diptera > Muscidae > Eudasyphora > Eudasyphora cyanicolor. Next base: position 272,933,214 of record OZ005737.1, read on the forward strand.
ACAACGCATTGAAATTATTAAAAATCGAAAATCATCGAAAAATCATCTTGACTGATGAGAGCTACGTGGCTACGTCAACAAGCAAAATTGTCACATCTGGGGCTCGGAAAACCCAAGAGTTATTGTTGAGAACCCTCTCCATCCTCAACGTGTGACTGTTTGGTGCGGTTTATGGTCCGGCGGGGTCATTGGACCTTACTTTTTCGAAAATGAGGTTGGATCACCAGTTACGGTGAATGGATTGCGCTATCGAGAGATGATTAATGATTTTTTATGGTCGGAGTTGGATGGTATTGATATGGACAACGTTTACTTTCAACAAGACGGCGCTACGTGCCACACAAGCAACGAAACCATTGCTACGGGAAAAGTTTCCGGACCATGTTATCTCTCGAAGAGGTGATCACAATTGGCCACCGAGATCTTGTGATTTAACACCTTTCGACTTCTTCCTTTGGGGCCACGTGAAAGATAAGGTCTACGCCAACAGCCCAGCGTCGATTCAAGACCTCAAAGATAGAATTCGTGAGGCTATCGAGGACATAGGGCAGCCACTTTGCGATTTGGTTATGGAAAATTTCATGGAAAGGATATGGTCCTATAAGTGTGGTCGTGGTGGTCATTTGGCTGATGTTGTTTTTCATTATTAACAGCATACCTTCCTCTTTATTATGAAATAAAGATCCGATCATTTATCTCAAAAAATTGCATTTTTCTTTGAATACCAAAAGAAAACCTCTTGTTGGAAAACCCTGTAACAAAAGCTTTCTACCCATTCGATTCGGGTGCTATCTGAATATATGTAGGTGGTTCGTGTTGTTGATACAAATGGCTTTTGCATTTTTGGTCTTAAGTAACAAACCAATTCGTTACCCAAGGATTATCAATTCATGAATGCAGCAGCTACTCACAATATGAAAGATCTGTATCCATTGACAAGGAATCGGTCGGGATCGGCAATAAATCAATCCGTCCCATTAAAAGACCTGGAAGGCAATCTGCTCAGCACTGTTGATGAACAGTTAAAGAGATGGAGGGAACATTTTTAAAATGCACTTAACGTACAACGCGAAGGTATATAACGCAAACTCTGATCAACACTCCGATCTACCGACAAAACTCCAAGTACAGAATGCGATACTAGCTTTAAAAACTGGGAAAGCTGCAGGGGTTGACAACATAGCAGCAGATATATTAAAAGTAGATGTAGAACTTTAGCAAAAATCATCCATCCCCTATTTTTTTCAAATATGGAAACCGGAAATATTCCCAAAGGATTGGCTTCACTGTATTATTATTAAGCTCCCGAAAAAAGGAGATGCAACCAACTGTAACAATTGGAGGGGAATATGCTCCATTATGAACGTTTTCACGAAAATAATATTCAATCTACTCATTACAAAAATAGACACGAAACTTCGCCCTGAGCAAGCAGGTTTTCGAAACGGAAGATCGTACGTCGAACAAATAAATACTCTACGTATCATCAAGCAAGCGGTTGAAATGCGTTCCCCCTATATATCCTTTTTGTGGATTATGAAAAGGCGTTCGATTCAATACATCGGGACTGCATTTTGGCAGAGCTGCGAAATCTTGGAGTTCCACATAAAATTACGTCTATAATCCGCAGTAGCTATGAGAATTTTCAGTTTTCGGTACTGTACGAAGGAAAAATGTCTGAGCCATTCAACACGATATCTGGGGTATGACAATGCTGCCTCTTACAGCCATTGCTGTTCCTTGTTGTCATTGACGCGGTTTCAAAGAGAGCGACTGAAAACAAGCCTCGAGGGATAGTGTGGAATAAGACCAAATGTACGTCTTGAATCACTAGACTACGGTGATGACAAGTGCAAACTCTCACACAGACCAAACGATTTGCGTGTGAGTCAGAAAGGTGGAAACATTTTACTCAGTCTATGGTAAGGTTATTTTAAAAGGAGTAGACGTTTTAACGTCTCATGTCCATGGACTTTTACTTAAGACAGTGGATCGGCCTGTTGTGCGTTCCTTACACAGTACAGCATTTTTCAGCTCATTGATTTGGGACTCAATTCTGAGAATTGGGCGTGAAAGTAGCCCCAAAAATAAGAACTTCTGCATCATTCGTTTAGTCAAGTTGGCCCAATTAATAATTTAATGGCCATACGAATTTTTTTGCTCAACGTGGATTTTTAGCACTTTTTCCATATTTATTTCTCGGTATACCGTACGAAATATCTTTTGTGTCTGAAGCAAAGTTGTAGATGTTGAATAGGAGAAAAAAATCTGGAACAAACCTACCCGAAAAAAAGAGCATCCAGTGCCTTAAAAATCGCAAAAATGTTGTGTAATTATACGTATATCAATATTTTACTAACAGATATTTTATGACTTTGTGGGCGTGCATGTCCTGCATTCGTCATTATCTGTGTGTTGTATGAGGCGCAGGTGCGCTTGTAAGCTCGAGAGTCGTGTTAAAAAACTCATCATCTTACTAGTCAAGTAAACTACATTTATTCTTCTGTGGCCTTCGGTAGCTCAGTGGTTAGTGTGTTAGACTTGGATTCCGAAGTTGCTGGGTTCGATTCCCAGCCAGTGCACTGGCAAATTTAACATCAACATTTCATGTTTCATCATAATTCGAGTTTCTGCAGCTAAAATAACTCACGCCCAAGTCAACAGGGAAGCTAACAATATACATAATACCATGACGGTAGTAGCGCTTCTAGTGGAGAATAGCAACGGCAAAACTCAAACAACATCCATTCCCTGAAATTAACAGACAAATGTTAATTTTCAACCGGACAACATTGAGTAGATGGAAACAACATAAGGTTACCGCGATAATCGTATATATGCTGAAACGAAGTCTGTAATAGAAATAGACTTAAGGATTATCAACTAGCTGCTAAAACAACAACATGTTTTCTTCTCATTTAAGTCACTTCATAGTATCTTTGCAATTTTACCCGCTGTTTGGCTATCCCACATAGTGTTATGGGCCATCAGTGCACTTCGTGACAACGAATGGCTGCCTTTTTCCAAGTTTAATACTTGAACTTCTCTGCTCTTTGAGGGCAAGCTGTTTAACCATTCATTTCCAATCACTCCGCTATGTCCTGGCACCCAAAATATTCGCAAATTCAGTACAACGCAGTTCTGGATTTTGCCCTTTCGGACGTTATTGCTTTGATCGCCATTTGGCTATCTGTGCAGATGTTAGCATCTTTAGGCTTTGTGGTATTATTAAGCATGTTCACACACTCCGCGATTGCTTAAAATGTCGTGTTATGGTCTAGGATGCGAAAGTAAAATAGTTTACTACGCTACTCTAGCGCTGTTGTTGTTGTTGTTGTAGCCACGGTTGCTCCTGCAAGTATAAGATTAATTAATATTATTTCTTTCTTCTTCAGCTGACTCATCGACATCCAGTTCCAGGAAATGGGCAGCAACCTTAGGCTCAGTCCATAAGAAAATAAGTGTAAGATGAGTTGGTTTTATCGGGCAGTTGAAGAGATGTTGTGTGTCATGTGATCCTGTGTTGCATGCGGGGCTGAGATCGAGGATGGATCGGTATACGGCACCATCCCGATTTAAGCAGTGTCAAGGTGACTCTGGGTTTCTTTGGCAAGCTACGTTCCTCATCTGCTATGGGTGGAGGACAAACTCCAAGGACAATATTTGTTCTGTAGTTGAACGTGACGTTTCCTACGGTGCCCACGTGAATTTGTTGCAGACCTGCCTCATTAAAGACTGTGATGGTGTGTCCGGTAGATATTGCCGGATTTTGTCTCCAAAATTCCACATAGCCTGTGATGGTTCTGAGTGCTGCATTTTGGCAGGTCTTAAGATTTTCCCATTGCGTTTTACTTACGCTCGCTGTCCAAACTGGTGCTGCATAATTGACCACTGGCCGATCAATCGATTTGTACGTTGTGGACAATGTCTCTTTGTCCATTTCCCAAGTGCTGCCGGCTAGGGACTTCAGGATCTTGTTACGAGAACGTTCTTTGTTGCAGATTGCAGTGGTATGCGCCGAGGACGATAAAAGGCTGTCCTGAGTCACATCTAAAATTTTGGGATGGCTCAGGGTAGGAATTCATGTACCGTCGACCTGGATGGGCAGCTCGAGAGAGACTTCCTTTGTCCATGTTGTAAATAGCGTTGCTGATGACTTTTCCGGTGAAAGTTTCAAGTTCCGTGAACCGAAAAACGTTACAAGATCTGTGAGATAACTATTTAGGGTTCCGCAAAGTCTATCTCTTCCGTGGCCCTTCGTAAGTACGAGCGCCCACTGTTAACCGTAATGGTGTTTTCAACAGCATTTTCAAAGAAAAATTGGCCAAAGATGCCATCGCTCTGAAATCTGCACCGAACTGTCACTTTCCGAAGAAATATGGCCAATTTTCGAAGTTAGCGTGAGATAGAAAAAAATGTTACCATATACAAAAGTGTAAGTCATCTGACGGACGGACATTGCTGAACTGATTTAAAATATCCTAAAACGGATATCAGCCAAACATATTTAGGGTCTTAGCAAATGAGTGAGGTTTATTAAGGAAGTATGTTTTATTAACAATTATCTCAGAAACCACAAAATTGATAAAACTTTATTGAAATTTTTCCTTGTAATCACTACTATGAACTCATGTGAGTACATACACATTGAGTATCTATTGGACCATAATTAGTTGGCGTCTTAAATCTTAAAATTACTATCGCAAAAGTCCCTCTCCGCAGCACAAAAAAGGTGTTACAGTTGTTCCCCCATTCGTGTCGTTTTCTTTGATATTGACAATATGTATTTAGATTAATTAATTACTTTAATGGGATTGACTGACTTGAAAACGCCACCACTGCCACCACCATCGCAACATTGCTCCAAATGCAGTTTTAGCCGCGTGTTTCAGCGCTAAACAACAAAGGCAATAAACAAGATCTACATATATATGTTCCACGGCGAAGCGAGACGAGGGCAAGAAGTTGTGATGTCACCACCCACGCGAACGCAATGCTGCACAGAATTTTATTCGCCGCAGCAAGTGCACCGCGTGCCCAAGCACCGGACAACAGCCCACGAATCAGCGTTTTGCGTTGCGAGTACATGGGGGTGTTATTCTGTGGACAATTCTGTTTGTCGATTCTCGGCTACAAGTGGACAACTCCATGGCGCATATAATTGGATTTGATACGATGGTTGGCTTTTAAGTTTTGCGAGATGACAATAGACAATTGTAGTCAGACGCTAGAGTCGACGACCAGCAATATATGTCCTATTGATATTGTAAGACTGATTGCACCAGAAACAATTGCCACAAGAACTGCACCCTGTACAGTGGGTAATTTGCAAGATGAGGCAAATAACAGGACAAAAAAAAAACATGGGTAGTCATTAAATGTACTGCTCGACACATATTTCCCGGAGAACTCTCTAATTGAACCCGAGGATCAGCAGGACCAACAAGATTAATAGCTTTGAACGCTTCAAATCACCTGGACCTATGGCATCACTCCAGCGGAAACGTAGAAAATGTTGAAGTACATTATCCTCTGGCTGTATCAGGCTTTCATACATACCCAATCGATGGAGGGATACCGAAGTGGTATTTATACCCAAGGCGGGAAATATATTGTACACTAGGCCAAAAGACTTCAGACCAATTAGTCTATCCTCCTTCGTATTGAAAGGTTTAGAAAGATTTTTAGATTCTTTCGTTAGGGAAAACCTGAAAACAAAACTCCTGTCGGGGAACCAACATGCTTACAACGCCTACAGAATCTGCCCTACTCGAACTTGTGAGCACTATCGCATCGTGCCTACATTTCAAGGAATTCACTATGGTGGCATTTCTTGACATAGAAGGGGCTATTAACAACATTCACTCAGATGCGGTAAATAAGGCACTGTCACATCTAAAGTGAACGCTAGCTAGATTAAACTAATTCAAAGCCTGATCAACAGAAGACGCATAAAAAAAGTTATGGGTCTACAACTCTAACAAGGTCTGTAAACAGAGTGACTTCACAAGGACGAGTACTGTCTCCACTAATTTGCAACGTAGCGGTAAATGAAATCCTGCTAAATCTAGAACATTGTGGATGCAAGGTCGCGTCATATGCGGATGATGTGGCAGTTGCAGTACCTGGCAAATTCCTCAACGTCCCAAGAGACATTCTACAGGTGGCTCTGAACAAATTGGCTAGATGGGCCAGAAGCAGCGATTTGGATGTTAAACCAAACAAGACAGAATTGGTTCTCTTTACTAGGAAGAATAAGATCCCACATGTGGACCCTCGGATAAATGAAACAGAGGGTCCACTCCTAAAATTCCATTGGATATATATACATATGTAGCAGTGGTTCGCCCAATACTGTTGTACGACATTGTAGTGTCGAGGACGGTAACTAATAAACTATCCATTACAAACCAATTACACTGGTCGAATCGATTTTTGGGTCTGTCTTTTAAGTGTAAGTAAGAACCTCCGGCCTATGCTTAAGCGGAGCGTTGAGGACAACATTGACTAAGTCGCTACAACCCCTACTCCGTCTAGATATTGCGGAGAGAGAAGTTGCCACCAGAGCGACATTACCATTGAACTGTCTCTCAACATGGAGTTACAAGAACTACAGCCAAATGAGGATATCACAATGTGCACTATGGTAACCGACCGAGTGGACTACTCGTATAAAGGTGTACACTTTAGGGAGGAACTTCACAGCTAAGATACCTGCCAGAGAGGAATGGTTTGGCAGAACACCAGGAAATAGAAAACCACTTCTACCAGGGACGTATCCAGGATTTTGGTTCGGGGGGGCCCAACCTTTTTATACCCTACACCACACTGTGGTACAGGGTATTATGACTTTGTGCATTTGTTTGTAACACCCAAAAGGAGAAGAGATATATCCATTTTTTATTATACCGATCGACTTGTAATCACTTTCTGAGTCGATTTAGCTATGTCCGTCTGTCTGTAGATGTATTCTTGTAATCAAAGTACAGGTCGCAATTATGGCCCGATCTTGACGAAACTTTACACATATCTTTTTTGGCCCAAGGACGATCCCTATTTAATTTGGTTAAAATCGATTCAGATTTGGATATATCCCCCATATATATGTTAGCCCCGATTTGACATGTAAGCGCTATATAAACTTTATTTTATATCCGATCAGTATGAAATTCAGCAGAAAGAGGTCTCTTATTATATGAATGAACACTGTTAAATTTGGAATAAATCGGTTCAGAATTAGATATAGCCCCCATATATACGTTACCCCCGATTTCACATGTAAGCGCCGTACAAAATTTATTTTATAACCGATCAGTGTGAAATTCGGCAGAAAGAGGTTTCTTATTACATGAAGGAATACTGCTAAATTCGGAGAAAATCGGTTCAGATTTAGATATAGCCCCCATATATATGTTACCCCCGATTTGACATGTAAATGCTGTAGAAACTGTATTTTATATCCGATCAGTGCGAAATTCGGCAGAAAGAGGTTTCTTATTGCTCGAAGGAATACTGCCAAATTCGGAGGAAATCGGTTCAGATTTAGATATAGCCCCCATATATATGTGACCACAGATTTGACATGTAAGCGCTGTAGAGACTGTATTTTATATCCGATCAGTAAGAAATTCTACAGAAAGAGGTATTTTTACATGAATGAGTATTCAAGGAAAATCCGTTCAGATTTATATATAACCTCCATATATATGTTCCTCCTGATTTGGTATCAAAGCGCTATAGAAGTTGTACTTTACTTCCGATCATTAATATTTTCCGGAAAGATGTTTCTCAATTTAGGTACGAATATTGCTTAATTTAGCGATTATCGGCTCAGAATTAGATAATATGTTCCTGTCTACAAACCAATTATTCCAAATTATTATCGCAATGACATTTATCGCATTGTTAGGGAGGTGTAGGGTATTATATAGTCGGCCCCGCCCGACTTTCTGTTTTTTGTGTAGGCAGTGGAAGTTATGTTCCTTAGTTTTTTATTCGAATTTTATTCCTAAATATAAATGTGTAAATATATCAATTATTTCATCGATTTTGACTTCATCTTTGTATATAGACATCAAAGCCAGATAAGATAGCCTTTCTCCTTCCATTCTGTTCCGGAGATAAGTTTTTATTCTTCTTAACGTCGAGAAACTTCGCTCAGCAGATGCCGTTGTCACAGGTATTGTGGCCAGTATCTGCAAAAGGGTAAAAAAGCTTGGGAACATGCCCTCATCACAAACTGAAATAGCATCTAATGCATTTGATGGCTTATCATTCTTCTGCTTCCAATAATCAATCCATATACTTATTTCAGCTAAAACAGATTTTGCTGAATTTTTTAAATCGTTTTTGTAAAGAAGTGTGACTTCTTCGAAATCTTTCTTTATTAGATTTACAACTCGTATCGGAACGTATTAAACAGACTTGTAATTATAGCTTCATGTTCGGAAAATCTATTATTTAAATGTGATATTACTTCGTCCAGATATGGTATGAACAAAGTTGTCCTAAAATACACCTTGGCATCTGAACCAAGAATATTAGCCCTATACTTTTGAGTGCCTACTCTTCTAGGTAGTGCAGCTTCAATCCAAAACTTCTTGCAAGTTGTGTGGATTATTCAAACAGTTTATCAAACTCCTCATCTGAATTTCTACGCATGTCACTTAATTTAGTCGTTGCCAATTTTATGATTTCGTAAGCCTTTATTATATCTAGGTTAATCGTTTGCAAATACCGTGATAAGTTCTGTGTAATGGCCAAAACCGTACTACTTATTACCACACCAAATATAAAGTCAAATTTACATACACGGTTGTGCAAACTCATTCCATCACTGCAACCTACATGTTAAAAAGGTAGATAGATAAGAAATCATAAATGTAATTTTAACTTAAGTTTCGCCATATCTGGTTATCATAAATTTAAAGCCAACCAATAATTACACCGGTCGACAAACACAAAATTTTTTCTTGGGTTTCTGTTTTAATGCATAGATTCTGATTCTAGACGTCAAAAAACGTCAAAATCTGCAATCTTACCTTTTAAAGTTTGTTTTTCTAAATTTTACATCGATAAGAAAGTTTTAAAGTTCAGAACTTACTAAATTAGCTATAACTTTTTAAATTACGCATCGATTTTCTTCGGAATGGGCCCGTTTAATTCATGACCGAACAGACTTTACGGTAAAATCATAAAAATATAACATTTGTTCATTTTTAGATTGTTTTATATTTAGTTTTATTTTAAAAATATTAAAATTTTATCAAAAAAATCACATTTTTTTGCAATATTTTGTAATACTCGTATATCGTCGAAACCGCTGAACGGATGGAAAATGGTATTATATGAAGTTGAAGGCTACTTAATATTTAATTCTTTAAAACTTTCCTCAACCAAATCGGATAAATGGTTCTCGAGTTATGCCACTATACGTGGTTCAACCACTAATTTCTTTCCATATCACAGCTTATCGGCTAAGAAAAAAGAGAGGTTGATCCACATATTATGGCATAACTAGAGAACCATTCATCCGAATTGGTTCAGGTAAGCTTTACAAACTTCAGATGTAGCCTTCAACTTCGCACAATACAATTTTCCATCCGTTCAGCGGTTTCGACGATATCTTACAAAGTATTGCAAAAAATCATATTTTTTGAGAAAATTTTAATAATTTTTAAATAAAAGCCTCATAAACACATCTAGAAACGCATAATTGTTATATTTTTGTGATTTTATCGTAAACTCTGAAAGGTTATGAATAAATTGAGACCATTCCGAAGAAAATCGATGCATAATTTAAAAAGTTTTAGCGAGGAATCCATGCACTTTTCTTATTTTTAGTTGTTATTACTTTTACTGTTACCATTTTTTACGCTTTTGTATTGTTTTTTTTAACGGCCTTCCAAAATGTTTTCGTATTTTTTTGAGTGATTTCGAAAATTGTAAACAGTTTATGCCTATGTATAAAACATTTCGGGGGGCCCGGGCCCCCTCTAAATTATAATTTAAAATTTTTACTTTTCGCTTTTGTCATCACTTGTTTAATGACAAAAATCGATCAATGAACACCTATAAATACTACGTATTTATACCCTACACCACACTGTGGTACAGGGTATTATAACTTTGTGCATTTGTTTGTAACACCCAAAAGGAGAAGAAATAGACCCATCGTTTATTATACCGATCGACTTAGAATCACTTTCTGAGTTGATTTAGCTATGTCCGTCTGTCTGTCCGTCTGTGCATGTATTCTTGTAATCAAAGTACAGGTCGCAATTATGGTACGATCTCGACGAAACTTTACACATATCTTTTTTTTTGGCCCAGGGACGATCCCTATTGAATTTGGTTAAAATCGGTTTAGATTTAGATATAGCCCCCATATATATGTTAGCCCCGATTTTACATGTAAGCGCTGTAAAAACTTTATTTTATATCCGATCAGTATGAAATTCGGCAGAAAGAGGTTTCTTATTATATGGATGAACACTATTAAATTTGGAAGAAATCGGTTCAGATTTAGATATAGCCCCCATATATACGTTACCCCCGATTTGACATGTAAGCGCTGTATAAATGTTATTTTATATCCGATCAGTATGAAATTCGGCTGAAAGAGGTTTCTTATTATATGGATGAACACTATTAAATTTGGAAGAAATCGGTTCAGATTTAGATATAGCCCCCATATATACGTTACCCCCGATTTGACATGTAAGCGCTGTATAAATGTTATTTTATATCCGATCAGTATGAAATTCGGCTGAAAGAGGTTTCTTATTATATGGATGAACACTATTAAATTTGGAAGAAATCGGTTCAGATTTAGATATAGCCCCCATATATACGTTACCCCCGATTTTACATGTACACTGAAAAAAAAAATAGTAATAAAACTAATGATGACACATTCTTATATTAAGTATGCTACCTCGGCATCAATTCAATGACAATTTTCATTAAAATAATGAAAATTTACACGTTTTTTACGAAATTTTCCTTAATATAAAGTTTTTTGAATTTGAATTAATGTCTATCTAATCATTAGTTTTGTGTACGCGCTTCTTTAAATGTACGGATTTAAATTAAAGAAAAAAATCATTATTTTTGTGACAATCCGCATTATTTTAAGTAATATTTCAATACTTTTAAGGATTTTCTACATTAACACTACGACGTAGACATGTCATAGTTTTAATGCCGAATCGGACTTAATTAACAGTATGAGATATTTGAGTAATAAATTTAAGGCTATGCTCCCCTTAAAGGAAAGGCTGTCTTGGTAATAAATTTTATAACTATTGTCATTATTTTTAAGAATACATACGAGAGAATTATACAATCTCTCCCTCCCTCTCTCGCTCGGAGAATCAGTTTTGTTTGGTAATGTGTGAATCAATAATTGTTATGGAATGCTAGAAGAGAAAAATAGAGAACAGTTCTGTTCGTTTTCTTTTAAATCGTCAGTTATTTACAAGCGATGGAAGGAAACGGTTGTCTGTTTTCGGGACGCGGATTGTGAAAAATATTGATTGCTGTGAATATGTAAGTATACGTGCATACATACGTGCATATTGCACCGAAAATAATTTTAATATTGGCTGTTAACAGTTATTTTTGCTAAAGCATAGCAACAACTATAAATGAAACCGTCGCGTACTTGTGTGTATGCATGTGGTTATGCCGTCGGCGTCAACATCGATCTCTGTGATAAGGGAGTGCGTGTGTCATAGTTATTTTTGCTGTATGCTATTTATGGCGATGTACATGCGTTTTTGAAGGAGATCTTGTTTGTAAGTCTTGTGAAGAGATTTGTTCCAAATGGATGACAAAAATGTGAGTAATAGATTTTGTAATACTGAAAGAGACAATGGGAAAATGTTTAGGTACGTGAAAAATAATATTATTATCATGAAATAAACATCTTATTGGCAATTACAAAATTAACAAAACACATTTTAATTGAAAGTATTTATTTATTAAAAATACCAGAGCATAATGCAGAAATGTTAAATTATTTGTGACAATATAGAAATTTATTATTAATAATATGTTATACATACAACTATCTTTTTTATTTTTTTTAGTAAAACAATTTTAGAATGGGTCTTTTGTGAGAAGAGTGGCAACTTTTACAAAATATTTCAACGTAAGTATTATATATGAACGGTTGAAATATTTCTCTTAGTTTTCAGCGTTTTCCAATTGTGATATGATAAAATTTATTTATTTTTTTTTTGTTTATAGATAATTTTATTTGATTTATTTTCAGAAAAACTTTAATTATTTTAATTTAAATCACGCAATATTTGAATATAAATGTGATGGATATATGAAAAATGCAGTGCTGAATGCCATTTATAACTTGCAAAAAATAAGTGAGCATACACCTACATGGGAATGTTTGAATTGAAAGGAAATAGATTTGGAAACAATATGTGTAAGTATTATGTATTTCTGAACAAATATATTTTATTTGAAAATCAAGAAATTTAATTTGGAACGCATATATTAATGTATTAGAACAAAATATATTTGCGAACTGACGTTCACATATAAAATACGTGTTTTCACACAAACAAAGTTATTGTTAAAAAGTTTTCCAAATATAATTTATTTAAAAAGATTTTTTCCTTTTTTGAATTTTAGTTTAAATTTTCCCTTGATTTCGTGTTCATAATTGCTTCATAAGTACTTCATAATTAAACCTGCTGTTAGATTAGGCCCATTTGGTCCAATTTTTGTATCGTTTCCTTTATAAACGGTAATATATGTATGTATATATATTGCCTTATAATTTGGTCCAAGGGATATTTTTGTTTTACTAAAATCAAAATAATAAGCGTTTTTGCTCAAAAATAATTGTAAATAAGCTGCTTTCTTTTCACGAAGTATTGAATAAAAATAAATATAAAATATTGTCTTCCATATTCATTTTATATGAAAAATGTAATGTTGACCAAATGGACTCTTAATCTAGGATTCGTACAGATTTGCTAATCTAACACCAGGGTTAAGAATGTCATAAGCAGCATTAGCTTTTGTTTTACAGAAGTAATTTTTAGTAAGTTTTTGCAGTTTTGTAGTTTTGTTTGCTAACAAAACTTAAGATTTTAAAATCTAAGTCACGATTGATTTTTTTGAGAAAATTTTTTTTGATAACTCAATTTATATGAAAAATGTCACTTTCGCCACTTTCAAAACAATCAGTTTCTATTATTATTAATATCTTACATAAATATTTTTTTAACTTTTAGTACATCAAATTTTGTATGGATCTATTATGAGAATTGTGTCGTAGAAGAATGACAAAATATTTCAGTGTAAGTAAGCATATTCCAAAGATTTTAATATATCTCTTATCTTTCAACATTTTGTGACAGTTATATGATAAAATTTATTTTAATACTTTATCGTATATAAATCATTCTGTTTGATTTCTATTAAAATTATTTTTATTTTAGTTCGCGCAATTGAACTTTATTTGGATATATGAACAATGCAGTGGGGAATTAAAAATTTACAAATTGCAGGAAATGAGTGAGCATCCAAACTATATGATATAATAATATAATATTTGTTTTATATAATTTCTATTTAAATTCTAGCCAAATTCTAGGTTAAAAATCATTAAGGTCGGTTCCGATAAAAATTGTTCATGGACAACAAATAGAGAAACGAATCCCGCTATAGAATCGATACTTAACAATACAATATTCGAATAAAAGTCAAACTTCATAGTGTGTTGGCGATTTGTCTATATACAATTACATATTGTTTTAAATTATAAAATGTTCAAGGTTATCCGTGATATGTATTATATTTTTTTTGTATTTTCCAATATAAAATATAACAAATAAAATATTTATTTGGAAAGATAAAGTGTTGTGTTATTGAATTTTCTATGAATAGTAAATGATTTCAAAGAAAATGATTCATTTAAAAGAGTAACATTATAATCTATATAATGTAACGAATTTTCCATACATATTTAAAAAAACTGTATTTAAATTCATGTATGCCTTAAATTAATTACCAGTATATTCTTATATCAAGGACAAACATTTTAAATTTTATTACGATAATGTTTTAAATTATATGATATTTTACTAAAAATAAGCACGCGCCATACTTAAATTTACGCAAAAATGTGCTTATTTTAAGACCAAACTTAATTAGTTTTATCACCCAAAATTCTTAATTCTATGAAATGCATCCTCAAAACAAGTACTATTCACGTCTTTAAATTAACTATAAAACCTTCTTATTTTTATAGCGATTGTCTTTGGCTCGAAATCATTGCCGAAATCTTAAACTTTACGACAAATTCATTGATTTTCACTACGCTTTTTTTTTAGTGTAAGCGCTGTAAAAACTTTATTTTATATCCGATCAGTATGAAATTCGGCAGAAAGAGGTTTCTTATTATATGGATGAACACTATTAAATTTGGAAGAAATCGGTTCAGATTTAGATATAGCTCCCAAATATATGTTACCCCCGATTTGACATGTAAGCGCTGTAGAGACTGTATTTTATATCCGATCAGTACGAAATTCGACAGAAGGAGGTCTTTTTACATGAATAAGTATTCAGGGAAGATCGGTTCAGATTTACATTAAAGCTCCATATATATGTTCCTCCTGATTTGGTATCAAAGCGCTATAGAAGTTGTACTTTACTTCCGATCATTAATATTTTCCGGAAAGATGTTTCTCAATTTAGGTACGAATATTGCTTAATTTAGCGATTATCTGCTCAGAATTAGACAATATGTTCCTGCCTACAAACCAATTATTCCAAATTATTATCGCAATGACCTTTATCGCATTGTTAGGGAGTGTAGGGTATTATATAGTCGGCCCGCACGACTTTCTGCCTTTCCTTACTGGTTTTCCAAAACAAAGATAAACAATTAAAAAATTGCGTTTTTTGTGTAGGTAGTGGAAGTTATGTTCCTTAGTTTTTTATTCGAATTTTATTCCTAAATATAAATGTGTACTTAGTACGAGATCAGTAAAACTTTTTTTTAATAAAATACGTAAGAGTTAAAAATGTAATCTTCGATTTTCTGCAAGAAATATATCAATTATTTCATCGATTTTGACTTCATCTTTGTATATAGACATCAAAGCCAGATAAGATAGCCTTTCTCCTTCCATTCTGTTCCGGAGATAAGTTTTTATTCTTCTTAACGTCGAGAAACTTCGCTCAGCAGATGCCGTTGTCACAGGTATTGTGGCCAGTATCTGCAAAAGGGTAAAAAAGCTTGGGAACATGCCCTCATCACAAACTGAAATAGCATCTAATGCATTTGATGGCTTATCATTCTTCTGCTTCCAATAATCAATCCATATACTTATTTCAGCTAAAACAGATTTTGCTGAATTTTTTAAATCGTTTTTGTAAAGAAGTGTGACTTCTTCGAAATCTTCCTTTATTAGATTTACAACTCGTATCGGAACGTATTAAACAGACTTGTAATTATAGCTTCATGTTCGGAAAATCTATTATTTAAATGTGATATTACTTCGTCCAGATATGGTATGAACAAAGTTGTCCTAAAATACACCTTGGCATCTGAACCAAGAATATTAGCCCTATACTTTTGAGTGCCTACTCTTCTAGGTAGTGCAGCTTCAATCCAAAACTTCTTGCAAGTTGTGTGGATTATTCAAACAGTTTATCAAACTCCTCATCTGAATTTCTACGCATGTCACTTAATTTAGTCGTTGCCAATTTTATGATTTCGTAAGACTTTATTATATCTAGGTTAATCGTTTGCAAATACCGTGATAAGTTCTGTGTAATGGCCAAAACCGTACTACTTATTACCACACCAAATATAAAGTCAAATTTACATACACGGTTGTGCAAACTCATTCCATCACTGCAACCTACATGTTAAAAAGGTAGATAGATAAGAAATCATAAATGTAATTTTAACTTAAGTTTCGCCATATCTGGTTATCATAAATTTAAAGCCAACCAATAATTACACCGGTCGACAAACACAACATTTTTTCTTGGGTTTCTATTTTAATGCATAGATTCTGATTCTAGACGTCAAAAAACGTCAAAATCTCCAATTTTAGCTTTTAAAGTTTGTTTTTCTAAATTTTACATCGATAAGAAAGTTTTAAAGTTCAAACCTTACTAAATTAGCTATAACTTTTTAAATTATGCATCGATTTTCTTCGGAATGGGCTCGTTTAATTCATGACCGAACAGACTTTACGATAAAATCATAAAAATATAACATTTGTTCATTTTTAGATTATTTTATATTTAGTTTTATTTTAAAAATATTAAAATTTTATCAAAAAATCAAATTTTTTTTGCAATATTTTTACTTAATATTTAATTCTTTAAAACTTTCCTCAACCAAATCGGATTAATGGTTCTCGAGTTATGCCACTATATGTGGTTCAACCACTAATTTCTTTCCATATCACAGCTTATCGCGAGAATTTACGAGGGCGGTTCGGAAACTTCTTAGCCTATCAATGAAAGAGAATAGTTAGTTTTTCAGAAATATTTTTCAGAGATGGAAGTTTCCAAAACACTTAACTTTTTTCTGTTTATACCGCGCTTTTTGTGCTAGGCTAAGAAGTTTCCGAACCGCCCTCGTAAAGAGACAACCCTTTAGACTAAGAAAAAAGAGAGGTTGATCCACATATTATGGCATAACTAGAGAACCATTCATCCGAATTGGTTCTGGTAAGCTTTACAAACTTCAGAAGTAGCCTTCAACTTCGCACAATACAATTTTCCATGCGTTCATCGGTTTCGACGATATCTTACAAAGTATTGCAAAAAATCATATTTTTTGAGAAAATTTTAATAATTTTTAAATAAAAGCCTCATAAACACATCTAGAAACGCATAATTGCCATATTTTTGTGATTTTATCGTAAACTCTGAAAGGTTATGAATAAATTGAGACCATTCCGAAGAAAATCGATGCATAATTTAAAAAGTTTTAGCGAGGAATCCATGCACTTTTCTTATTTTTAGTTGTTATTACTTTTACTGTTACAATTTTTTACGCTTTTTATTGTTTTTTTCAACGGCCTTCCAAATTTTTTTTCGTATTTTTTTGAGTGCTTTTGAAAATTGTAAACAGTTTATGCCTATGTATAAAACATTTCGGCAGGCCCGGGCCCCCTCTAAATTATAATTTAAAATTTTTATTTTTCGCTTTTGTCATCACTTGTTTAATGACAAAAATTGATCAATGAACACCTATAAATACTACGTATTTTTTAAATGTTTTGCAGACCAGTACTTATCATCATTTATGACTTTGTTCACGCATTTCTGTAGAAATTCCACATGCGCACCCAATTTTTGTGGGTGGAATTTCTTTAGAAAACTCATTCATTACAGGTAGCCAACGGAAAAACACATCAATAAAAAAAGTTCACTTCTCTTTTCTCCCTTTAATTGACTGTGAACGGAGATGCTATCATGAAGGAACAAGAAGAGCAATTCAGCGTCGACGCACATTTATGAGCGTTTATGCACCTGTGTTTCTATGTTCTGCATTTTCATTTTACCATTTCCTATAGAACATCGACAAAACGTCCCTAAGGTATGTTCCTTCTCGAACTTTGAGACGTAATAATTTGTTTTATGTGCCGTTCCACAGAACGAGTTATTCTTACCATGAACCTATCTCGAGGGCTTTAAATGAGTTTAACCGCATAAATTGTGTGGATTTGGATATAAATTCAAGTTTAGCAATGTTTTCAAATGTATTAGATTTAATTTATTTTTAGATATAAGTCGTAGTCTGTAAGGAATACTGTAATTCCATTGACTGTAAATAAATAAATGAAATAAATGAAAAATGAAATGCAAATTGAAATTTTTGTGATTTTTAGGGCGCTGGATGCACATTTTCGGGTAGGTTTGTCCCGCATTTTTCCCCTATATAATATGTACAACTTTGCTTCAGACACAAAATAGATATTCCGTACGGTATACCGAGATATAATAGAAAAAGATAAATATAGAAAAGTGCTTAATGAGCCAACTTGACTAAACGAATGATGCAGAAGTTATTATTTTTGGGGCTACTTTCACGCCCAATTCTCAGAATTGAGTCCCAAAATCGTGTGTTGTACTAACTAAAGACATTAAAAAATTGTAAATGCTTAAACTTTGTCCTTAAACTAAGTCCGTGATATACTTAAGTAAAGCACATGTTGAGTTAGGATCAGATCATTATGAAAATATTCAAGGAGAAGTTATTAGGCCAAAGAAAAAGAGCCCGTATTTGCATCCGATAAATATGAAATTTGGTAGATAAGTATTTTGGCTCACGAATAAATTATACTAATTTTTAAGCAAAATCCAAGAATGAAAATTTCGAGTTTTAAGGTAATAATTTAAATATATCTGCGCTTATTCTGCCCTAATAAGGCTATCATAAAAATCATTCAATATAATTTATCGTTACGGTGGTATTGAAACTGTAAAATTTAATTTATAAATTATTTTTACAAACTCTTAATACTCGTAGGGTCCAACACATTGCATATCGCTTACGTTATTTTTAAGAGAAATTCGACAGATTTTTCGTTCCGGGCTTAACTGAAAATTTTGATGACGAACAACTTGACACAGAAGCTTCTTCAAGAGATAGAAAATTGAAATTTTGTACGAGTATATCGAGGATCGTTGTATGACAAATGGAACAGTTCAGACTAAAACAAAAAATCTTTAAAACAAAGTCATTTGTCTATAAGTTTATGAACGAAAGTGGCATTATTTCTAAGACAATATAGTTTTATATTCAATGATATGAAAATATTGTGCCGAAAATAAAAGACATGTGGGCTTTAAAAGTATGACATGAAAATGTATATAATTCCAAGTAATGTGTCGTTAATATTATTGAATTGTTTACTTAAATCTATAACATTTGTCCTTGGATCAATGTTTGAAGAAAAATGGCAGGGCATTTTTCGGCTATTTTAAACTTCAAACCTTGGTGAGAATTGAGAGCAAAAGGCGCGTAGATTTCAGAGAATAGAAGATCTACTACAAATGCTAACAAATCATAAATGTAGCAAATGATTGCCTTTGAGCTAGAGCGGGAGAAAAGAAAAACCAAGTAAGTTTATTGCGTTACAGTTTTATTAACCTTTCCTTAGAGTTGAGTAGAGAAGTTCCCTCGGCTGCCGTGAATAAAAGAGACCGAGTTTTACGTTTATTGAAAGGAAGAAACTTCTGATGGTACAAAAAATGGCAAAGCAAGAAAGGAATTGACAATTAAAAATTAAGCCAAGTTTACAAAATGCATCCAGAGATGGGAAAACTAAAATTTTAGTACATTAATCTAATTATAGTTAAACTAGGTTTAACAATGTTCATTTCAATAATGCAAAGAAACATAGTCAAGTCCAACACGTACTCAATAATATGTACAACTGAGCACTAAACCAAAAATAGTTTCTTTGAATCAAAAATAATTTCGTGGAAATCAAGTAAATATTCATTTTTTTACTGAAAGTTTTATTTGAAGTAAAGACAAAAAATGTCATTGCTTTTGAGATGTTGTTGTCTTTAGTTTTACACATTTTTTTAGGGTGGGCATCGGGATATCCCGGGTAACTGCCAAGCTGATGAAGTTGCTAGGAAGTGGACGACAATACAAATTTTCGATGAATTTGGCAGATTCGTTCATAGAGTGCTAACTGGCCACCTCTGAGATTTGACGTGGGTGGACTTTGTTTGTACAGAACTGTGAAAGACCAATGTTATGCGAACAATCCATTAACGATCCAGGCCTGTAAGGCAAATATCGTGCAAGTTAGTACCAAAGGTCTTGGAAAATTGGGTTGGCAGGATGCGCTATTACAAAACCAGCCGAGGCAGCCATATGAATCAATAATAAGAAAAACAAGTAAGAAAGTCGGGTAAAACGACTTAAGAATCCCCTCACCTCGAGTCCCAAAAAATATTCCTAGATTTATTTATTTTTTTATTTTAATTAAATTATTATCAATTTAAATTGCATTTAATAACTATAAAGTACAGTTATAAGCTGTTAACTTTAGGTGAAAAATAGTCCATTTGTATGGGAGGTACCAAAAAGGGGAGTGTCAACGACGCCCATATTTCAGTGAACTGTAGTTACTATAAAAGCTCTAAACTGTACAAAATTTTTTTTGGTTATAAAATGTTAACTTTTGGTGCAAAATAGTCCATTTGTGTGGGAGGTACCAAAAGGAGCGAGGAAACTTCGCCCATTTTTCTCGAGGTGGTAGCGACTAATCAATTAATACTATGTGTGAAATTTCAGCAGATTCGAATGAGTAGTATAGAAGTTATTAATGAATCAATATTTCACTAAAACTTAACACTTTGTGGGGAAGGTATAAGAAGGAGTGGACCAATATGGCCCATCTTCCTAACTTAGCCGGAGATAGAGCAAAATATTAACGCATACAAAATTTGAAGTCAGTCGGTTAATCCTTTTGAGAATTATCGTGCGCACCAGCCAGCATACAGACAGACAGACGGACGGACATTGCTCAAATGACTTAAAATGGCCCAAAACGGATTTCCGCCGAACATACTTGGGGTCTTAGGTCCCTCCTTCGATGGGTTACTCTTTTGGTCCGTAGCAAATGAAATATACCCTCCTATCTAAGGTGAGGGGATAAAGAGTAATTTTTGTTACTTTCTAAAATTTGTAAAAATAAACTTGAATTTGGATTTATATTTCTTTTCATATTTTTTCTGCCAATCCTGCATATAAATATTTTCAACATGTATTGTAAGTACGTTTAAGTTTTTCTTGCAATCGTCAGAACTGTCAATTCGCCTATGCCTAACAATCTGTTATTGTCCGCACATTTGCAGCACTTTAACAGGGTTGATAATGTTGTCCGATCTGACAATCATCTATACATAGTTTTACTTCCTCTTCCTATGCCAAATGGGAAGAACTCCTTTTTTATTGATATGGACACAAAGTAGATTGAAATTTTTAATTTTAAATTTAATTAAATTTCATATGATTTCGAAGCACAATCGGTACGAAAACAAAGCCTTTGGGAAATGTAAAATGTGTAATACGAATCTCGAAATGAAATGCTGCAAATGACAAATGACGGCACATTTCACCAAATTTGCATATTTGGCACTGATCTCCGATTACGTCTGTAAATTTTGAGAGGAACATTGTACACACTTCACATCACTTCCGCCACCCGTCCAACACGGCCGACTTTCTTTCGCGGTGTTCTCCCAGCGCTATTGTGTACTCAAGGTATGAGTATTGGCAAAATTGAGAACTGCTGCTTAGATTGATGTTCATTTGCAGGAGTAAATCATGATATGCATAACGAATTTTAGAAAAAATGTTCTTTTCAAAAACATAATGCCAAAAGCGTGACAAATTGTGGCGAATCGCGTCATTCTCCGTCGTTATGCCATGTGCATATCATACTCGTACATACATATCTATATGACCCGATGCCAAGCCAAAGGACTAGAGCGAGTTGCTCTGAAATTGATGGACTCGTGTCAAAAATGTCAGACATTTGTTATTTATTCCAATTTGCAAAAGCCCAGTTCTTCCGTGCAAGGCGAGAAAAACCCGACAGACATGTGTTGGGATGCCCAGAACGAGTGGTGCACATGCGCATGCGTAGCCATGTAACTGAAAGGGAGAAGGGAGGGTGGCATGGTGTTAGGGAAATTGTAGGAAAAAGGGGTGAGTTTATGCTCTGCTTTTAATTGAAGTTCGTGCGTTTCGAAACCGTTCACAATCTTTGGCGTTGCTACGAGTATCTATGTGGCATACCGGAGTCAGTGTTGGCGAGGACGACAATATGAATCGTGCGCGCCGTCGCAGTGAGAGCCTCTTGTTAACTGTCACAATGTTGATGTATCACGGGATGAAAAATGTTTTTTGTTGTTCTGTCATTTTGGGACTGTGTTCTTTTTTTAAACAAAACAAACGTCAAAAACAACAAGATAAATGAACTTGTCCACTAAATCAAAATTATTCTTGAAAAAGTAGGACAGATGAATAGTTGATTCCGAGTTGAAAATGAGAGTGAGCAGAGCTCTCTACATGTAATCATAAAAAGTAATGTTTTTATGAATACAATTTACGACAATGAAAATAGCTGCAAACAAACATCGAACATTTGTGAAATCTCTGTCGGTTACATTCGATTTACATTCCTCCGTTCGGAAGAGGAATGAATTCCGAATTTTGCTTCTACCGAAAATGTCAAACGAATTTTTATTGCGGAATGAAACCACAGCAATTTCCGAAGGGTGATTCCACGTAAACTGACCCCATCACACATAAAAAATAAATCAGATTTTTGCAAAAAAAAATACCATAACGGACATCACGAACAATTGAATTTTAGAAATTCATGAAGAGTTGATGAAATTTAGGAATAGTTTTTCCTAGAAATGAGTTTTCCAATGGATTATTATAAAATTGTTGGGTGCACTTATTTTACTGTTGAACTGACATGAGCTATTTTTCGACATAGTTTTTATTTTCTGAAATTTTTCTTTTGACTACAAGAAAGTACGCATTCTTAGGTGTAGTTTAGTGTAAAATTCGTAACTTTTGGAAAATATTCAGTGCCCGCAAACGGTTTTGTATCTTGAAGTGTTTTGTTTGTTACACCCGATACCGCAAATATACAAAACGTTAAATTTAATACATTTTATGTAGATATGCATATATCATCTTTTGTGTAAGTTAGTTCAAGGTTATATAGCATAAAGTGAATCAAAATGTTTCAGTATCATTGCAATATTTACGCTAGAATTTGCATTCTACACTCAAAAAAAAGTTAACCCTAGAGCAAGTTAAAATGAACTTAACTGTAGGAATATTGAACTTCGTATTTCGCTAAAGCTATTTTTCCTTATATCAAGTTCATACATTTCCTCACAATTATGAAATATTTTTAACTTATTTCTAGTTAACTCGTACTTCCTTTCAGTAACTATTGAAATTAAAATAGGGAAAATTAACTCAATACTAGCAAATTCTGACTTGAAATTATGCAAATTCAGCATACTTTTGTCCTTATTGCAAGTAAATTTTTACTCAAATTTAGGAAAATTTAATTAAATTTATGCAAAAAGAAAAAAAAATTAAAATTTTTCTTCGACTTTTTAGTCCATGATTTTTTTGCGATTTTCGATCCTACTTCAATCATTTTCCTCCTCCATTTATATTATATGTTGGAATCTCTCTCTTACAACTTCCTCTTTGGATTTCTCTCTTCTGCTTTATTTCAGGAATTGAAATTTATTTTATTAAACATTAAACATTATGTATATAAAATTTTACCTCCGAATGCGATCGATCCCAGAACCTTCCGTTTTCTGAACCACATGTTTACCAACTGAGCTACGTAGACACTTAAATTTTTATGAAAAAATTTTTTTTAATAGGATATATACAAAATAGTATATATCCCAAAATTTTCGAAACAATGTTATGTACACTTGAATTTGATAAAAGGATTGCCATCATATAATGATAAATAGAGTTGCCATGTACTGTATTTATAGGCGACGAAGAAATTT
The DNA here is from genome assembly GCA_963930755.1 of Eudasyphora cyanicolor. Classification (NCBI taxonomy): domain Eukaryota; kingdom Metazoa; phylum Arthropoda; class Insecta; order Diptera; family Muscidae; genus Eudasyphora; species Eudasyphora cyanicolor. The sequence goes on from OZ005737.1 coordinate 272,956,803, forward strand.
TATTATGAATGACATTCTCATATCAATCCCAAAAGAGGTTCGTAGCTCGATATATAGTGTATCTGGCTCACTATCATAAGGTTGTCGGTTCGACTCTCGTCCCGTGCGTAACATTTTTAATTTTTCTGCATAAGTTTAAGCTTCTGCAAGTAACGATTTGCGAAAAAATAAAAATTGCGGAACGAAAAATGACAGAATTTTTTGTGTTTTTAAGACAACAACATAGTCCGAAAATAGTTAATTTTTCCTTGATTTTAGTATGTTTTCCTAATTTTGAGTTCAAATTCATGGACTCAAAATAAGAATTCAGGATTATTTTTATTTAAAATTTCCTAAAAATCATGCTTTCCATTATTAGTTCATAATTTCCTTATGTCTATGTTGGGTGTCCACCGCATATGTTTAAATTTGATAAATATATGTATATTCGAACTTTTTTCAAGAAAAATTTTTTTAGTAAAAATATGTCCTCATTTGTAGTTAACGAACTATTCTGCATATCCCCCAAAAAAATAAAATTTGGTAGTACTTAATAAAATTTCCCAGTTTTAAGAAAAAATTAACTCAATATGAATAAAAACATTGAACTAAATTGGAGTATGGATTTTACTAAAATTTAGGAAATACATTTTTTTGAGTGTAATATTTGTCACACCCGTTACGAAAAGACCGTAAATAATTTTTAATCGATTTAAAAATATTGTACGCAAAGACCGTAAATAATTTTTAATCGATTTAAAAATATTGTATGTATATTTAATAATTGTATGTCAAGTATGAAATTAAATAATAGAAAGCAGAAATTTCGGTATAAACTGCAAAAATAAATATATGGTATATGGGCAATCATTAAGAGAAGGATGTGTGCGGCAGTGAAGGTCCATAAGGTCATTTTAAATCAGCCGGTTTTGATTGGTACTGGAATAAAAGGCATAAGAATACTTCTCAAATGCAGTTAAAAAATATCAATATATTTTAGAAAATAGGTGGAAAAGTAAAAAAATCCAGAATAACCGACCTAAACATTATTTTGAGAACATTTCTGCTTATAATATTCTAGCAGGATACACAGCGTATTCTAATTCAGAAATTCTATTCCATTATAATTTGTAGGAAATGAAAAAATAGCATTGTCATAAACATTGATACAAAAGAGAAAGAGTTTTTAAGATGTCAAAACTTGTTTTTGGCAACGAATTTTGTATTTGTAAGTTTTTACTCTATGTGATAAAGAAAGTCGGCAAATGAATATGATTTAGTGAATAAAACGACTTTGATTTTGTTTTTCGCAGAAAAAAACTAGTTTAATAGATGCATGTTGGCTAATAAATCCTGGACAATATTTCGATCTACTTATTACTCCTCCAGATTGAGACTATGTCACACCCGTTACATTGGCTTGTCACACCCGTTACATATTAAAATATTTACTACAAGTGGAATAATAATTTAAATTATTTGGAATGAAGTCTACACTATACACTATACTCTCGAGATAGCAAAAACATTTTTTTTGTTGGCAGTACATACACGGGGCAAAATCGCCTTTTTTTGATATGTTTGAATCGAAAGAAAATATATTTGGAACACAAATTTTTAAATATTATATATTTCTTAGCAAATAAATTTTATTTGAAAATCAATAAAATATATTTGGAACGCATATATTAATATATTACAACAAATTATATTTGCAAACTAAATTTCTCAAATAAAATATGTGTTTAAATACAAATAAAATTATTATTTAGGAATTTTTCCAAATATATTTTATTTAAAAAATATTTCCAAAACTTTTGCTGAGTTTTTCATATTTCAATTTTTCTTGGGTTCGAATTGTACCTCCCAGTTATGATACTATATGCAGCATTACCTTCTGTTTTAAATCAATCATTTCAAATTTCTGAGTATTCCAAGCCATCATTAGTCGTCAATCCTCTAAGTACTTTATATTGATCCCAGATTATATGATTTCAATTATTATTTTTTCGAACATTAAAAATTTAGCTTTGAATTACTGAAAAATTTGAGACAATTTATGTATTTTATGAATACTGAAATGCAAATAAATATTTGTTTCTGAAATAATGGTCCCAAATAAAAACATATTGTAATGTAAACAAATATTTGTTTAGAACAACATCTTCCCAAATACACAATTTTTGTGTGTACCAAATATTACATGCTTAGAGTCTACCCCAAACATATATATGTTTCAAGCCGAATATGTTTGGGACAATATACTACAGAAGCGATTTTTTTTCAGCGTGTAGAAAAATTGTACAGTATGCAATAAAGAAAGCGGCTGATCAAGATACAATTAAAACCTAAGGTCACACCCGTTACGGTAATATATCAACCATATTTTTTTATAAAAAATATTATTTAATTTCCTTGCATGTCAGTAGGTAACACTTATGACTATCTACACGGGGGAAAATCGTAATTTTTGATATGTTTGAATTGAAAGAAAATATATTTGGAAGCGATTTTTTCAAATACTATATATTTGTTAACAAATAAATTTTATTTGAAAATCAAGAAATCTTGTTTGGAACGCATATATTAATTTATTAGAACATAATATATTTGCTAACTGACTTTCATAAATAAAATATGTGTGTACCCACAAACAAAGTTATTGTTTAAGAAGTTTTCCAAACATATTTTATTTTAAAAAAATTTTAAAACTTTGCTGATTTTTTCGAATTTTAGTTAGTTTTTCCTAGTTTTAGTTTTAAACTTTATAGCTAAAAATGTCTTTTAATTTATAAATATTCCAATTCATCACTTTTTGTCAATCCATCAATGCAATTTATATTCACGAAAGATTATACGATTTAAGTTTTAATTAAATTTTAAAAACATTTAAAATTTATAAAAAAAATCATCTTTGAGCACCTGAAAAACAGAAAACTTGTCTTTAAATCAATGCATTGATACATTGCCAAAATAATTAAATACAAATTAATCTTTGTTTCGGAAATACTAGTTCCAAATAAAAAAATATTAGAATGGGAACATATTTTTGTTTAGAACAATATTCTCCCAAACATATAATATTTATGTGTGTCAAATATTATATATTTGGAGTGTACTCTAAACATATGTATATTTCAAGCCGAATATGTTTGGGACAATATACTACAGAAGCGATTTTTTTTAGCGTGTACATAAACCACCCATTGTGAGTTGTCGTTATAAAGTATATAGATCAAAATCAGGAAAATACTTAGTAACAATGTCACACCCGTTCCGTTGGAATCACCCCCAAGTGAAATATACATAACATTTTATCAGTTGAACAAATACCTACTTTATTATTCGAACAATTTCATATGTTGTTTACCATAATAATATGTGCCATAAATAGTATTGCGTTGCCATACTTAATACACAAAAACGTGTTTTAGATTTTCTTCGAATATACAAATTCGAACGGAATCTGTAGAAGCTAAAGCGAAGGAACTAAAAACATTTTAAAAATGGCGGCAATGATTTCGAGCCAATGATAAGTTGGCTTTAAAGTTAGTACATTTCCTACTTAAGTTAAAGATAATTTACTTAGTATTAAGAAACTCGGCTTAATTTGTATTAAATTGTCTTAATATTAAGTGTGGAATATTCTTATTTTACAGATTATTTGTCATTGTCTCGAAATCATTGCCGCTGTCTTTAAAGTTAGTAAACTTTTTTTTCTGTAAAAACGTTCGAAATTGTTACTACGAAATCAAACCAATTACGAATGGATATTTTATAGTCTTTTATGGGTTCAATAAATTTAAAATTTTCCGAATTTAAATTTATTGACCATTTGAAACTTAAGGTAAAAACCTGCCCAAAGATTTTCTTTAAGAAAAATAAGGTCTTTATGGGTAAAAACCGATTTTCTTGTCTTTGCGCACATGGCTATAACTTTGTTAATTACACTGTGTGCGCAAAAATCCCGATAAAAATTGATCCTCGATGAGAACAACTTACCCCTCATAATTTCGATCCTCTAAATCGAATGGTATTAACAACCTTTTCCTGTGACATTGCGTTGTCGAGATATTTAGCCACAAAGTTTTCTGAGAAAACAAAAAGGTTAGTAAGTTCAAACACAATGTTAGTATAGAAGGCTTCGAAATAGATGTTGCATGTAAAAGAACAAAAAAAAGACACATTCCTAGATGTATTTCCCCAAAATTCCCGACACCCCCGCTCATCCCCTTACCCCTGGAAATCCCCCACCAAAACTAATAATATATCAAAAGTCGTAGAAATTGATTGATTTTTTGGATGATGTATTCGACAAAAATATTCCATGTAAAAAATCACTATGTATAGTTCCCCACAATTCACTTAAATGACAATCCATTGGTTTTTTTTAAATATATCGCATTTACCCAGCAAACTTTGTGACTAAATATCTCGAAAACGCGATGTTAATGCCATTCGAATTAGCGGGTCAAAATTATGCGGAGTACGTTGTTTTCATCGAGGCTATATTTTTGTGCATACACAATGTTATTAACCGATATTCAGTCTCTAAATGGATTTGGAAAGAAGACATTTTTTTGACTGAGTTATTAAACTAAAGGAAAGGACTAATATTCTTCTTTTGAAATCAGTTGAAGGATTGAAAAACGGTTGATAACACTGTGCAACAGTGAAAAAAATACACGGACTTGACAGTATAGGTTCGATTCTACTATCAAAGGGTAGTATAACCCTATACTCGGTTTGGCGAAATTGGTGACCAATTTTTTTTATGGGCCTCCAAAGTTTCTGAAAATCAGTGGGACCCTCGAAAAAGGTGTCATCAGCTTTTGTCCTACAACTAATTCAGACTTGGTGATACCGCTTAACTATATTTGGCAATAATGTAGCTAAGAATATGCTGAACAAAGTTGCTTAAAATTTTTTGCGAAAAAACTATTTTTCCGGTACTTTTTTTTGAAAAAGTAAAGGAAAAATATATTTTTTTCACTTTTTTCAGCATAACTTCCAGGGACTCGTAATTTTTCAATAATAATGGTTGGCAATATTGTAGCCAACGTAAAACTGAACAACTTTTGTGAACATATCAATACAATCTGAACGTGTCTGGGCACCCTAAATAACTCAAAAAACCACATTGTACCCCAAAAATGTTAGTATTTCACTATTATTTAACAAAAATATATTTTTTTGGTATAGGGTATGTTCAGCAAATTTATAGAAAATATTAAGGCCAATATTTTTGTGGAACATATTAACCCTCTAGCTCCCCCACATAACTGTAATTTTTGGCCCCATTTTAACAAAACGTAAAAAAGACCCCCTAAAATGGGGAGGGCGGGGATGAAATGTTCTACAAAAATGTTGGCCATAAAATTTCACTCTATGTGTCAGAACACACCAAAGCCCGAAACTTAACACAAAAACCAAAAAATGTTGTGAACTGGCCACCTTGCAATTTCACTCAGTTATACCTTTTCTTGTGGTGTTTTTTTAAGCCGCAGGTCTATGCGAATATGCCAAAAACCAGAGCGGCTCTCAAAGCCAAGATAACCCATCCATTGGTCAAATCAGATCAGAAAACTATCGTTCCTGCTATTCCTGTACTGTATCATATAATCGCACCCAGGAAAATAATTGGTTGGAATTCGATTGTAACAATAAAAAAATAGTACTAGCAACAAAAAGTATATTGCCTACACCGTCTGTCGGTTGTATTTTTAAATAATTAGTTGAAACAACAATAATAACATGGATACGATCAAATGAAAATGCTTGCAACTAAATCGATGGTTGTATCAATCGAATTAAGATTGTTTTTTTTTATTGACACTAGGTTAGTTGTGGTAACCGATTTTAAATTTTCATTATAGTACCATATGATCAATTTTTGGTTATGGCAACCAATGTTTTATTCTTGACAATAGAAATTGTATCAATAGACCAAAGATTATTATTGCAAAGAATATTTGGTTACTACAACTGAAAAAATATTAATAATTAATCGTTTATTGGTTATTGGTTATCTCAATAATTTCCCAAATGTATTTTGGGAAATACAACCGAAAGATTGGTTGCTGTTCTTTTGCTGATACATGACAAACAAAAAATAAAATTACTCGACATAAATAAATCGTCAACATTTTGTTCAAGAACGGTATAGGTAATCAACAATAATCTCGTGTGGATAATAATGTGTGGAATGCAGAATATGTTGTGCAAAATGTTTTACATAAATAAAAAATAAAAGCAACAATCATGAAATTGAAAGCACAGGGTTAAACGATATTTGCATAAAAGTTTTGTGTTTTTTTCGTGTACTAAAGTGTGTCATATATTTCCACATCTCATAATAGTGATGAATTTGTAATATGGGATTTTTAATTTTGCTATGAATTGTTTTGTTTTTTTTTTCAATAAATAAAATAAAAATTAATGAAAACTGTTTTTAATTAATTGTCGGTAGTAATGACCGACAAATTGTCAGAACAACCAATTTTTTAAAACAGTTGGTTGTGGCAACTACAACAGATAATTTAAGCCACCATTTTCGTAGTTGGCGCAAACAAATTTGATAGTTGTCAACATGGAAGCAGAAGTATACCACAACCAAAATATTGGTTGTCCTGATGGAATCGCATGATAGTAGACAGAACTACCAAAATTCGGTTGGCAAATAATTCGGTTGAGGCAACCAAACTGTATTCTGTGTGCGGCACCGCTCGAATCCATCGAATATTTTAGAGCAATTCAAATTGTTTTGAAAGCATCTAAGCAACTGCACAATGTCTGACTCAAACCAGTAACGAAAGAGAGAAAGTCGAGCGGGGTCGACTGTATAATAGTCTACACCTCCCTAACAATGCAAAAAGGAACACTGCGATAATAATTTGGAATAATTAGTTTCGCTTCAGTAAACAAATTACTTAGTCCTGATTCACACGAGGCAATTTTTTCCAAGAAAGTGACAACATTTGTAGGAGAGAGAGGCAAGCGGAATGAGCTCTCTGCCCCTCTCTCCAACAAACTCGTTTGAATCAGTACATAGCACCACCTCCTCATCAAGGCTTATTCCTAGGAGGAGTTAAAGATGTTGATCTTAATAAACTAGATCTGAAACGATTACCGTAAAATGCGCAATATTCCTTCATAGATCAAGAATCGAAAGGAACAAATAGATGGGACTACTATACATATTCTAAACAATTTTCATCAACTTGGTTCAAAAACCGCGCTTAAATACTAAATAGCTAGGAATATATATATTGGTGATATATCTAAATCTGAACAGATCTTCCCCAAATTAAGCAGTATTCTTAAGAAAGGTATTTTTGTCAAATTGTGTATTAATCGGAAGTAAAGTACAACTTCTATGTATAGCGCTTTGATACCAAATCGGGAGGAATACATATATACATGGGGGCTATATCTAAATCTGAATCGATTTTCCCCAAATTGGCAGTATTCATTCATGCAATAGAAAACCTCTTTCTGACTAATTTTGTACTGATTGGATATAAAATACAGTTTCTACAGCGCATATATGTCAAATACTCGTATATGGTGGTTATACACGCAAAGAAACTACAATTCTTGTTTACGACAACTGAAATTTCTTTTGATCAGAATATGTTTCATTCACAACAAACGAAATTTCAGTTCCCGCAAACGAGAATTGTAGTTGTCTAATATTTCGTTTCGCAGAAACGAATTTTTTCTTTGCCTGTATCTAAATCTGAATCCATTCTCTCCAAATTAGGCAGTGTTCATTCATGTACTAAGAAACCTGTTTCGGCAGAATTTCGCACTGACCTTGGGCCATAAGAATGATATTTGCAAAATTTCGTTGAGATCGGACCATATGTAATTGCGACCTGCACCTTGATTAGAAGAATGCATGCCCAGACAGACGGACGGAAGAACGGACTCAGCTAAATTAACTCAGAAAGTGATTCTAGGTCAAAAACGGAAAGTACCGGGTGTTTTTTTTACACGTGTGGTTTTCAATCTGGCAATACTTTTTCGGAGTTGGTCTTTTTGACAGCTGTCATTTGATTTATGCTCAGTTTGGTTTGCCATTTCATAATGAATAGACTAACTCTGGAACAAAATTTGCAAATCGTGCAAATTTATTACCAAAATAATGTTTCGGTTCGGCCGACGCATCGCTCAAGAAAACAAGAAAATTTTGTTCACGAATAAGCTCACTTTTGGATGAATGAGTACGTTAATAAACAAAATTGTCGCATTTGGAGTAATGATAATCCACAAGCCATTATTCAGACGCCGTTATATCCACAAAAAGTCACTGTTTGTGTTCTATGGCAGAGGGAATCATTGCTCCATATTTCTTCAAAAATGAAGCCGGTCATAATGTTGCAGTCAATGGGAACGCAATAGAGCCATTATTTATGACTTTTTCGTGCCTGAAATGGAGGATGTTGATATGGACGATCTTTAGTTCCCACAAGACGGCGCTACATGCCATACAGCCAGCGAAACAATCAATTTCTTGAAGGAAACTTTTGCTGAGCGCATTATTTCGCGTCATGGGCCTGTGGTGTGACCTCAAAGATTAACACCGCTGAACTATTTTTTGTGGGGTTATGTGGAGTCGCTTGTCTACGCAGATAAGCCCGACACGATTGACGCCTTGGAAGAGAATATGTGGCGCGTTATTGCTGGCATACAGCCCAAAATGCTACAAAAAGTGGTCGAAAATTGGGCCTCTCGGTTGGAATTTATTCGAGCCAGCCGCGCCGGCCTCTTGGCCGACATCATTTTTAAAACATAATGGCAAAACCTTATCTTTAAAATAAAGCTAAATTCTTGGCCATAACATTAAATTATGTGCGTTTTATTTCTTCTTGTCTAAACCACATGTCTAAAGAACCTCCCTGTACACGGAGAAAAAAACAGGAAACATAATATGTTTGGGATCAAAATTTAAATAAAATATACTTTGGTGCAAATATTTTATATTTACATACCGGAAAAAAAGTTTGAATATCTCCCGTGTCAATGTTATTTTTTCGGAGTTTTGGTGCAATTTATCTTTAAAAACGGTGAAATATTTAAATTAGCTACAGAATTTGTTTTCCTACCTATAGGAAAAAGTTAATTTTTCCCAAATATAATACGTTTCCAGAAAATATACTACAAAAGCGATTTTTTTCTTTGGGTAGATATGAATTCGCGACAGAGTCATTTGAAAAATATTTCCAAAAACTAATAAATATAAGATATTATAAAACATATCGTCTAACCGTGAAATATAAAAAATTATCCTCCTTACCAAAATGAGTTACATGATTAGTGGATCTGTAGTGGCCTATATGCTGACATGGTAGTTTACTACGTACGTAGTAAATGAAGGGTTTTTCAACAGGGACGCTACAAAAGTAGACCGACAGGGACAGCAAACGACGCCATATTTTTTGCCGCTCTTTTGACATTTGTCTTCAGTAAGGTTTCCCATTTCATGATGGAAGATATACGAGCCAACAACGAGTCGAAATTATTAAAATTTACTACCGAAATTCGGAGTCAGTGGCCTCAACGTTAAGAGCGCGAAAAATCGAAAAATCATCTTCAGCGATGAGGCTCATTTCTGGCTGAATGGCTTCGTCAATAAACAAAATATGCGTTATTGGTCAGACAGCAATCCACAAGTACTCCATGAGTCATCATTGCATCCCGAAAAAATTACGGTTTGGTCCGTGATGATCAAGACCGCCACGTTACTGTGAATGGGAATCGCTACCGTTCAATGATAACCGAATATTTTTGGTCCAAATTGGATGATATGAACTTGAAGGACATGTCGTTCCAACAGGATGGCGCCACAAGCCACACAGCGAATGCCATAATTAATTTATTGGAAACCAAGTTTGGAGAACGTGTTATCTCACGAAATGGTCGGGTCGATTGGCCGCCTCGGTCGTGCGATTTGACGCCGTTAGACTATTTCCTGTGGGGCTACGTCAAGTCTATGGTCTATGCCAACTAGCCAGCGACGATTGATGAACTTCGTACGAATATCGAACGTGAAATTGCAGCAGTATCGGCCGACTTGAAAACCGTCGAAAATTGGGTTCAGCGTCTGGACTTCTGCAAGCGTGCCCCTGGTGGCCATGCAAAAGAAATCGAGTTCCATACATAATGGCATCGAACGTAGTTTCACAGGAATAAAGAATTTCATTGATATCCAAAACCGTTTTTGTTTTATTTAAAAAAAACTTTTGTAGCTCTCTTATTGACGGACCCGATATGTTATTTTTCTTTCGCGGTCATTCTTTCACTGGCATCATTTCTCATCGAGCGTGCTTTACATTTTTATTTCATGAAGTATTATTAAAAAAATTTATATAAAGTGATAATTTTATTAAAAAATTAATTGCCTCACGCATTCATTTCATATACGGCTAACGATCCATTTAGAGGGAGTATTTCTTTTTGGTTGCGAATATCGTTCTCGTGCTATTTTATTTGAAAAACCAGTAAGGAAAGGCAGAAAGTCGGGCGGGGCCGACTATATAATACCCTACACCACTCTCGTAATATTGAATAACTCTGATATATAAATTTTGTAATTCATGTATAAATTGTTTACATAAATTTACTTTTTGACATTTTATACTTAAATAATACCCTGTATCACAGTGTGGTGTAGGGTATAAAAACGATTGGATCTAAAGAGCCAAATCGGATGAAACATATATATGGGAGCTATAGCTAAATCTTTACCGATTTTCTTCAAATTCGGCAATGTTGGTTCATGGATCAAAAAACTCTACCATTCTAGATTTCAAAACGATTGGATGTAAAATACAGCTTCTATAGAACTATAGGGCCAAATCGGACGAAACATATATATGGGAGCTATAGTTAAATCTTAAGCAATTTTCTTCAAATTCGGTAGTGTTGGTTCATGGATCAAGAAACTCTACCGTTCTAAATTTCAAAATGATTGGATGTAAAATACAGCTTCTATAGGACTAAAGGGCCAAATCGGACGAAACATATATATGGGAGCTATAGCTAAATCTTAACCGATTTTCTTCAAATTCGGCAATGTTGGTTCATGGATCAAGAAACTCTACCATTCTAAATTTCAAAACGATTGAATGTAAAATACAGCTTCTATAGGACTAAAGGGCCAAATCGGACGAAAGATATATATGGGAGCTATATCTAAATCTAAACCGATTTCAACCAAATTCAATAGCGATCTTAACAGCTGCGAAATACTCTAAACTGCAAAATTTCAGAACCGACATGCTTAAATCGACTCAGCTAGTGATTCTGAGTCGATCGGTATACTTTAAGGTGGGTCTAGCTGTGTTATTTTAAGGTGTTACAAACATCTGCCGTGAAACAAATTTATAATAGCCTGTACCACAGTGTGGTGTAGGGTATAAAAAACTTACAAATACCATAATCAAATACTTTCATGCATACATATGTTTTGCAAATGCTCAAACATATAGAACAACATAATCCTGGTGGTTAAAAGAAGACTTTTCATTACATATTTATAACCTTTACAACGAAAACATTTATCATTCATCATTTTCTGTGGATTCCACATGTAACAGCCAAAGTAATTTACGCTTTGTGTTGCCCTACATCCACCATTCCAATATTTGTGATGGATCTGTATCTGCGCCTTTCAAATACACCCCTTTGCTTGTGATTGGGAGAGGAAGGAAGAAAGGATGATTGACTATAATCAATCATTTTCTGCAAATCACAATCGCAATCAACCATTTGATGAACTATTGTCGAGCAAATTTATTCATCACTGGCAGCGACAATAAAATACGATACAATACAATGTAATGCAATGTCAGAGCACTGCATTACATGTTTACACACTTTTTCTGTTTGAATAGGAAAATCATTTATCAAAACTAGACACCAATAGGTGTGACTTAATTTACGTTGTACATGATCCGGTGGCATCCGTTTCCAGCTAACCATATGAACCAACTGTCTGTATATTGCTCTGCACTAATTCAGCAGTTAACCCCGTACAGACCAGTGTTTGAGTTCATCAACTCGCGAGAGGAGTGCGCACATATGTACATACATACACTCCTCCCACTTTCCAAACATACAATTTGCATATTTTAGACAAATTAATATTCGGATTTACATATTCGAATTTACATTAAAAATTCGCATTGCAGAGCATTCCAGATATATGTAAAGTGAACTTGATCCCGGAAGATATCTGATTTCAAATCATATGCACAAGGGAAAGAAAAATCCTTCAGCGGGGACGAAATTTCCATCAATCGATAAGCATACCTTATAACCAACCAATCCTACGAAATGTAATTTCCAAAAACTAAATTTCGGAAAAATATTTATTTTGCATTTGGGAACATAGGTGTCCCTCGAATATTCAAATTCAACTCTCTACAATCGATACAATTAAGTTCTAAATAAAACGTCATTCAAATGGCCTCCACGACTTCTTCTGCAGGAACGAATTCGATGAACCGAATTTTCGAGCACTTTTTCCACTAAATCATGTCGTATGTCAAGAATGGCACGTTCAATATTGACTTGTAACGCTTGAAGATAGTCTGGTTTATTTCGACCACTAGACCAATGATTTTAAATGACTCCAAGAAATAGGGTCTTTTTTCTGTAACATATTTTCGATCGTCTACGGCGAACGATCAAAAATCTCTCAACTATTACTTGAATTCTATAAAACGCAGGTTAGAAATACTTTAGATACGAGCTGTTTACGTGCTTTTCTATAGACACAACGAATTATAAACTCCTGTGACTTATAGATTTCTCGGAATAAATGAGTGATTTTTGATCGTTCGCTGTAGACGAACGAAAATAAGTTACAGAAACAGGCCCATAGTCTAAAGGTGTTAAATTACAACTTCTTGGAGGCCATTCAATATCTCAATTTCTTGCAATAGTCGAATCTCTGGAAGTAGCCACAATAGGCCAATGGCAAAAAGATATCTCTTAACGAGAGCTAAAATATTGCTCATGGGTGTCAAGATCGTAGGGCGAAAGGAAAGAGTTTTTTTTTGATTTAAAAAAAAATTGACTTAGTATCATTTTCAAATGTGAACGGAAAGTTTATTTTTGCCCTAGCTCCTTAACGGTACGTCGGATCGGGAATCGGTCAATGGAAAAAAGATAGCTCTTAACGAGAGCTAAAATATTGCTCATGGGTGTCAAGGTCGACTGGAAACTGTTTTTTTATTTTTATTTAAAAAAAAAATGGACTTAACGCACCAAAAGTTGTAATTGGAGAACGATTATTTTGATAATAAAACTGAATAATTTGTAAACGTTCTTGCGTATATCTCTCCATGATGAAATTGTAAACACTACTGAATACAATGAAAAACAAATGACAGATCATGACGTATTACAAATGGCCGAAACGTCAGTTCAAATCATATCATCCCTATTGGAAAACACGTTACTTGTTGAAGAGGTATTGGAGAAGTATACATTTAAATTTGAACCGATATCTTTCTCCATTGACAGATCTATTCCATAATATACTTTTCATTTTCGTTTCTTTACCCAGACTTAAAATTGGAAGGCAAGTATCAACAGTCTGCGATGTGAGAGCATTTTTAGTAAATTTTTTAGCTGAAGCAATATTTTTTGGAAATTTTCAAATTCAGAATTGTATAGAATCCTTCGTATGCAAAACTATAATTGCATAATTTTTCCACATTTCTCATTGTCGGCAAATGTGCCAACCAAACGTTTTATATCAATTCATAAAGAATCCCCAAAGTTGACGAAGGGACTGAAAGGTTTTATTGTCCTACAATGGCAGTATGCCTCCTACCAATACCGATTATATCGGACTGCTGTAAAAAGGGGGTGTTTCGATACAAAACATTTTTAAAGGTTGTGTCAACAGCGCTGACCATTGTCCGATGGCGGACGGATCAGTTATGCCAACGAAAGCAAAAAAAAAGGAAACCATTAGACCATTAATCATTGAGCTGCGGCACATCATGACATGGTCTAATCCTCGAGCCAAACACTGCCGCACACTTTCGCCTTGTTTGCTCAAATGATAAAGTGATTTCTAACATCAAAAATTATCTCGCCCAGTTCGGGTATTAGTGTCACAAAAAACATTAGCACGAAGATGAACTCAGTCAGTACACATACTCACACACATGCATACATATATATGTATTTACTACTGACAATGCAAATTTCACGATGCTGTTATGCCGAAGATTAAAGGCTCAGCTTATGCTTCCTTTCCTCGGTAGAATCACTATTGTATGTGTGTGGTGCATTGCAAACAGCGAAAGGCAGTAATTTATGTTTGATATTAATTTTCACAATTACTCATTTCATAATTCATTTCGTTGTGATCATTTCCCTGAAGTTCAATACTGGTTTACATTTTAATTCATAATGTTTACATATTTATTCATTACAATACGAGACTACCTTTATTTGAGCTCGATGTGATTCTCCTAGTCCGCAGATAAATTCATTGTCTCTTGCGAAATGGTCCACCTGGAAAGAAAGGATGGAAAATAAAAATGTGTTACATTATATAGACTAGTTTGGTAAATTGATCAGATCAAATAAAATATATATATATTTTTAAGGTCAAACTAAGTTCCACACCGATTCCTTTCTCAAAAAAACATTTGTCGTGTCTGCAAAAAAAAAATTGTCACATTGTGACAACAATGTACCAACATTTTTATAATTTTATAAAAAAAATCCATACCAATGGCCATTTATGTTCCCTTTAAACGACATTAATTTTGTAAAAATCGGTTCAGCCCTTCAAGAGCAATTGCAAATTTGGTAAAGACAAAAATAATTTTTTTTCAACTTTTTTAAATTTCAAATAATCTTACGTCCACCTTTGCCACATCCACTAATCCGACCAAGCCCAGTTTTAGTGACATTATCGATAATAGCTCCACTAACATATGAAACAAATTTCTTTCATGTACGATCATCATTCTTTGAGATATGTCCACTTTTTATTATACCCTACACCACGCTGTGGTACAGGGTATTATAAGTTTGTTTCACGGCAGATGTTTGTAACACCTGAAAATAACACAGCTAGACCCACCTTAAAGTATACCGATCGACTCAGAATCACTAGCTGAGTCGATTTAACGATGTCCGTCCGTCCGTCCGTCCGTCCGTCCGTCTGTCCATGTAAAGTTGTTCGTCGACTACAGGTCGCAATTTCACTCCGATCGTTCTGAAATTTTGCAGTTTAGAGTATTTCGCAGCTGTTAAGATCGCTATTGAATTTGGTTGAAATCGGTTCAGATTTAGATATAGCTCCCATATATATCTTTCGTCCGATTTGGCCCTTTAGTCCTATAGAAGCTGTATTTTACATCCAATCGTTTTGAAATTTAGAATGGTAGAGTTTCTTGATCCATGAACCAACATTGCCGAATTTGAAGAAAATCGGTTAAGATTTAGCTATAGCTTCCATATATATGTTTCGTCCGATTTGGCTCTTTAGTCCTATAGAAGCTGTATTTTACAACCGATCGTTTTGAAATTTAGAATGGTAGAGTGTCTTGATCCATGAACAAACATTGCCGAATTTGAAGAAAATCGGTTAAGATTTAGCTATAGCTTCCATATATATGTTTCGTCCGATTTGGCTCTTTAGTCCTATAGAAGCTGTATTTTACAACCGATCGTTTTGAAATTTAGAATGGTAGAGTTTCTTGATCCATGAACCAACATTGCCGAATTTGAAGAAAATCGGTTAAGATTTAGCTATAGCTCCCATATATATGTTTCGTCCGATTTTGCTCTTTAGTTCTATAGAAGCTGTATTTTACATCCAATCGTTTTGAAATTTAGAATGGTAGAGTTTATTGATCCATGAACCAACACTACCGAATTTGAAGAAAATCGGTTAAGATATAGCTATAGCTCCCATATACATGTTTCGTCCGATTTGGCCCTTTTCTCCTGTAGAAGCTGTATTTTACATCCAATCATTTTGAAATTTAGAATGGTAGAGTTTCTTGATCCATGAACCAACACTGCCGAATTTGAAAAAAATCGGTTAAGATTTAGCTATAGCTCCTATATATACGTTTTGTCCGATTTGGCCCTTTAGTCCTATAAAAGCTGTATTTTACATCCAATCGTTTTGAAATTTAGAATGGTAGAGTTTCTTGATCCGTGTACCAACACTACCGAATTTGAAGAAAATCGGTTAAGATTTAGCTATAGCTCCCATATATATGTTTCGTCCGATTTGGCCCTTTAGTTCTATAGAAGCTATATTTTACATCCAATCGTTTTGAAATTTAGAATGGTAGAGTTTCTTGATTCATGAACCAACATTGCCGAATTTGAAGATAATCGGTAAAGATTTAGCTATAGCTCCCATATATATGTTTCATCCGATTTGGCTCTTTAGATCCAATCGTTTTTATACCCTACACCACCCTGTGGTACAGGGTATTATTTAAGTATAAAATGTCCCATAAGTAAATTTATGTAAACAATTTATACATGAATTACAAAATTTATATATCAGAGTTATTCAATATTACGAGAGTGGTGTAGGGTATTATATAGTCGGCCCCGCCCGACTTCCTGCCTTTCCTTACTGGTTTAAATTAATGATAGCGATATCTTATTTTACCATTTAGCAATTTTTATTAACTTTTTATACCCTACACCACACTGTGGTACAGGGTATTATAAGTTTGTTTCACGGCAGATGTTTGTAACACCTTAAAATAACACAGCTAGACCCACCTTAAAGTATACCGATCGACTCAGAATCACTAGCTGAGTCGATTTAACGATGTCCGTCCGTCCGTCCGTCCGTCCGTCCGTCCGTCCGTCCGTCCGTCCGTCCATGTAAAGTTGTTCGTCGACTACAGGTCGCAATTTCACTCCGATCGTTCTGAAATTTTGCAGTTTAGAGTATTTCGCGTCTGTTAAGATCGCTATTGAATTTGGTTGAAATCGGTTCAGATTTAGATATAGCTCCCATATATATATTTGGTCCGATTTGGCCCTTTAGTCCTATAGAAGCTGTATTTTACATCCGATCGTTTTGAAATTTAGAACGGTAGAGTTTCTTGATCCATGAACCAACAGTGCCGAATTTGAAGAAAATCGGTTAAGATTTAGCTATAGCTCCCATATATATGTTTCGTCCGATTTGGCCCTTTAGTCCTATAGAAGCTGTATTTTACATCCGATCGTTTTGAAATTTAGAATGGTAGAGTTTCTTGACCCATGAACCAACATTGCAGAATTTGAAGAAAATCGGTGCAGATTTAGATATAGCTCCCATATATATCTTTCATCCGATTTGGTCCTTTAGTCCTACAGAAGTTGTATTTTACATCCGATCGTTTTGAAATTTAGAATGGTAGAGTTTCTTGATCCATGAACCAACATTGCCAAATTTGAAGAAAATCGGTTAGGATTTAGCTATAGCTCCCATATATATGTTTCGTCCGATTTGGCCCTTTAGTCCTATAAAAGCTGTATTTTACATCCGATCGTTTTGAAATTTAGAATGGTAGAGTTTCTTGATCCATGAACCAACATTGCAGAATTTGAAGAAAATCGGTGCAGATTTAGATATAGCTCCCATATATATCTTTCATCCGATTTGGTCCTTTAGTCCTATAGAAGCTGTATTTTACATCCGATCGTTTTGAAATTTAGAATGGTAGAGTTTCTTGATCCATGAACCAACATTGCCAAATTTGAAGAAAATCGGTTAGGATTTAGCTATAGCTCCCATATATATGTTTCGTCCGATTTGGCCCTTTAGTCCTATAGAAGCTGAATTTTACATCCGATCGTTTTGAAGTTTAGAATGGTAGAGTTTCTTGATCCATGAACCAACATTGCCGAATTTGAAGAAAATCGGTTAAGATTTAGCTATAGCTCCCATATATATGTTTCGTCCGATTTGGCCCTTTAGTCCTATAAAAGCTGTATTTTACATCCAATCGTTTTGAAGTTTAGAATGGTAGAGTTTCTTGATCCATGAACCAACACTACCGAATTTGAAGAAAATCGGTTAAGATTTAGCTATAGCTCCCATATATATGTTTCATCCGATTTGGCTCTTTAGATCCAATCGTTTTTATACCCTACACCACACTGTGGTACAGGGTATTATTTAAGTATAAAATGTCCCAAAAGTAAATTTATGTAAACAATTTAGACATGAATTACAAAATTTATATATCAGAGTTATTCAATATTACGAGAGTGGTGTAGGGTATTATATAGTCGGCCCCGCCCGACTTCCTGCCTTTCCTTACTGGTTTAAATTAATGATAGCGATATCTTATTTTACCATTTAGCAATTTTTATTAACTTTTTAGGTAATTTCTTTGTTTCCAAGCATCCCTGTAAATCTAGCAATGAAGACAATTGAAGAAAAATTGAGTTTAATACAAACAAACACATTCTGCGACTTTCTGCATAAAGGACACTAGCCATTTTAAATATAAACAGCCAAAAAAAAAGGTGGCTGATGAATTTTTCTACATTAAGAAATGCAAATAACTTTTTTTTCAGTGTATGGAACTCAGTTTTCTTTTATTCATGTTAAAGCTCATTAAATTTAATTAAATATAGCTTAATTAGTTTTAAAAATAATGGAATTTAAATGCCCCCTGCTGGTTGATGCATGTGCGGCATCTTACCAAAAAGTTGTTCATTACTGCTTGGAGAGTTGAGACGGGAATAGCCGCAATTGTTTCTCGAATGGATTGCTTTAGTTCATTCAAATTTATTGGTTTTGCTTTGTAGACTTCCTGTTTGCAATAACCCCACAAGAAAAAGTCAGGTGTAAGTAAGGTCAGGCGACCTGGGGGGCCAACGGAATGTGGAGTTGGCCTCGTCAGACATGAAAAGACAGTTCAACATGTTTCCGTCCTCTTCCACCATTTGAAGCATCTTCTGGCAAAATTCCAAGCGAATCGGGAAGTCTGCTGAGTTCACTTTGTTGGCCATTTGAATTTTATATGGGAATAACTCCAAATCTTTGTGCATAATTGACTACAATGACTGTCTGCTTATACCCATTTGAGCAGATAAGGTTCTTGTCGAAACTCTTGGATTGTTTTGTATGGCATCAGCTACAGCAGCGATTGTTTCCTTCGTCCGAACTGAAGGGTTTCGATGGTAAGGTCTTCTGTTGACTGTCCCATGCTCGGAAAAATTGTTAACAGGTCTCTTTATGGTCCACCTGCTCGGAGGATTGCCGCCAAACGTGCCCCTATACTCTCTTTGAACCGAAACTATGGACTTCAGTGCGTAATAGCGGCGGACAATCCAAATTATTGTTTCAGTATCCCAGTTATGCATTTTTGTTAAACCTAAAAATCAATCTGCAAAAGAAAAAAAAATTAACCAGATTCATTAAATAGAAAAAAAGTTATTAAATTTTGGTAGCAGCTTTCATCAGCCACCCTGTATATGAACAGAGGAAAAGCGTGCCAATGGGATCTCCAGCTTCCCCCATCATCGAGGACATTATAATGGAAGAACTACTTGACAACTCTCTAGAGAAGATGACTGTAAAACCCAGATAAGTTAGAAAATGTTTGGATGATCTTTATGCTACCTTGAAGAGATCGGAAGTGGACAAAACGCTTCAGATATTAAACGCGTGTAACAGAAAAATACAATTCACAATAGAATAAGAAAATGACACTAAACTACCCTACTTAGATTTAGTAGATTTAGATTTAGTAGGTAACCTGGCGTATGCCTCAAGCCGAAAACGCTCATTGTTTACCGAACATTACGCTGCGAAATTTCAAGCATTTCTAAGTCTTAGTACAAAATGTATAAGCTGTTAACTTTTGGTGCAAAATGGTGCATTTGTGTGGGAGGTACCAAAAGGGGAGTGGCAACTCGCCCATTTTTCCCGGGGTGATAACGACTAACAAACTAATACTATTTGTTGAATTTCAGAGGATTCAAATAAGAAGTATAGAAGTTATTAAATAATCAATATTTCACTAAATTGTAACCCTTTGTGGGGGATGTACTAGAAAGAGTGGTCCAATATGGCCCATCTTCGAACTTAGCCGGAGATAGAAGAAAATATTACGACATACCTAATTTGAAGTTATTAAATAATCAATATTTCACTAAATTGTAACCCTTTGTGGGGGAGGTACTAGAAAGAGTGGTCCAATATGGCCCATCTTCGAACTTAGCCGGAGATAGAAGAAAATATTACGACATACCTAATTTGAAGTCAATCGGTTATTCTTTTCGATAGTTCTCGTGCGCTCCAGCCAGGACAGACGGACGGACATTGCTCATTCGACTTAAAAAGACCCAAAGCGGATATCCGACGAACATACTTAGGGTCTTAGGTCACTCCTTCGATGTGCTACGCTTTTGGTTCGTAGCAAATGATATATACCCTCCTCTCTAAGTTGAGGGGATAAAAAGTGGGCATCTCATTATTTAAAATTTGAATATCTCGGAAAGTATTGGTCGTAGAAGAACGAAATTTGGTATATACGTTATTCGAGCTGCTATCCAAAACTTCAAAATGGACGAAATGGATGGAAAAGTGGGCGTAGCAATGTTTGTAAGATTTACATTTCGGAAACTATTGGACATAGAAGAACGAAATCGGACATAGAAGAACGAAAACGAATAGTTAGTTATTTTTGGTCAATATTAGCACTTTCACCAAAAGTGGGCGGCATTGAATAAAAGGGCGGGGCAAAATATATACTTTTAATACCTCAGAAACTACCTATCAAATTGTGTAAAAAATGGTGCCAATTGCAGAACATAGCAATAATACCAGTGGATATTTTGACCACTTCTTGGAGAGCATTCTCTAGGAAGTTTCCTTTAAGATGAATATAAATATGTTATACTTTGTTTTAAATTAATTATTCTTTAAATCCGAAATACGACATATATAAAGGGTGTCCCAAGAAGAGCGCAATTTTTTAATTTTAAATAAAACACAGATATTTAAGAAAAAATCGTGAAACTTTATTATATCGTAAAAAAAAATTTAAAAATTGCGTTCTTCTTGGGACACCCTTTACAATTCAAAAAAGTTAACGTGAAAGAAATCGGTGCGTATTCTGCTATGTTTATTATATATTTGGGAGGATGTTGTTCTAATATATTTTTATTTGGAACTAATATATGGTGATCCAAGAAGAGATACTTTTTTCAATAACCTTTTTTTGACAGATCACGTGTGAGTCGTGTCATGCTGTCATGTTATTTTTGTTAAGTATTGTTTGGCATTTCATCATGGAAAGACTTACGCCTGAACAACGTCTCAGATGGTCCATCCGTTGAGTCGAATTTTCGATGACTCGATTATTGTACACAAAGAAAATTACTATTTAAGTAATGCAATTTTTCAGAAATTCAAAGTAAATTTTTTAGAAATTGTAGAATTTGATTTAAATTAAATTGTACAATCTTAGGTAGCGATATATCGCATTGATGGATTGACAATATGTAATAATTTCGGAATATTTAAAAAAAAATATTTTTTTAATAACAAAAACTTTATAATAAATAAAAATTAGAGCAGTAAAAACAAAAGTAAATGCTGCTTGTGACATTTTTAACTATAAAGTATAGCTGGACCCGGTCCACTTCGTTGCCCCAGATTTAGATTTCCGATCCCGTCCATTTTTGAAAACAAACGATTTGTCACGCCCACATTTGCTCCGCCCACTTTTTGCAAAATTTTGTTTTCCAAAACCATCTCAGACAAAATAGCTTTCAAACAAAAGAAAAAATTTTTAAATTGGTCCAGTGGTTTAAGCGTCTATAAAACACATACATACATACATACAAACATTTTTCCATTTTTATATATATAGATAACACGAAATCTAGGAAAAATTAAAACTAAAATTCGACAATGTCAATAAAGTTTTAAAAATCTTTTATAAAAAAACAATATGTTTGGAAAAAATTTTAACAAAAGCTTGGCTTTTGTGTAAAGAAATATTTTATTTGTGAAAGTCAGAGCGCAAATATATTTTATTGTAATATATTAACATATAATATTTAAAAATTTTGGTTCCAAATATATTTTCATCCAATTCTAACATATCAAAAATGACGATTTTCCCCCGTGTATACTTGAATCAGACGAAAGTTACACGCGCTTAAATATTTTGTTTACCTGAGGTGACCAACTTTTAGCACCTATAGCTCCGCCCCTGTATAACGTTGGGGCCCATATTAGAACTTAACATCTCTAATACCTCTTCAATGAACATGCCAAGTTTTGTGCCAATCATTTGTCTGGTTAAGAAACGGCAGAAATTTTCCCTTTTTTTATTCCTCCCACTGTGCGTTGGTTTATGTGTCCACCACGTTCCAAGAAAATCGGAAAACGCTGTAGAGGCATCAACATTTTTCAGTAAAATCCGGTACTGAATTCCGTAAAAAATCTGTCGAACTCCACTTAAACATAACGCAAGCGATATGCAGTATGTTGGGCCCTGCTTTTCTATTTTTGATTTATTTATTTTTATTAAAATAACAAATATGACATTTTAATTATACCCTACACCACACTGTGGTACAGGGTATTATAACTTTGTGCATTTGTTTGTAACACCCAAAAGGAGAAGAAATAGTCCCATCGTTTATTATACCGATCGACTTAGAATTACTTTCTGAGTTGATTTAGCTATGTCCGTCTGTCCGTCTGTCTGTCCGTCTGTCTGTCTGTGCATGTATTCTTGTAATCAAAGTACAGGTCGCAATTATGGTCCGATCTCGACGAAACATTACACATATGTTTTATTTGGCCCAAGGACGATCCCTATTGAATTTGGTTAAAATCGGTTCAGATTTAGATATAGCCCCCATATATATGTTACCCCAGATTTGACATGTAAGCGCTGTAAAAGCTTTATTTTATATCCGATCAGTCTGAAATTCGGCAGAAAGAGGTTTCTTATCATATGTTAAATTTGGAATAAATCGGTTCAGATTTAGATATAGCCCCCATATATACGTTACCCCCGATTTGAAGTGTAAGCGCTGTAAAAATGTTATTATATATCCGATCAGTATGAAATTCGGCAGAAAGAGGTTGCTTATAATATGAATGAACACTGTTAAATTTGGAAGAAATCGGTTCAGATTTAGATATAGCCCCCATATATACGTTACCCCCGATTTGAAGTGTAAGCACTGTAAAAATGTTATTTTATATCCGATCAGTATGAAATTCGGCAGAAAGAGGTTTCCTATTATTTGAATGAACACTGTTAAATTTGGAAGAAATCGGTTCAGATTTAGATATAGCCCCCATATAAACGTTACCCCCGATTTCACATGTAAGCGCTGTAAAAATGTTATTTTATATCCGATCAGTGCGAATTTCGGCAAAAAGAGGTTTCCTTCTACATGAAGAAATACTGCCAAATTCGGAGAAAACCGGTTCAGATTTAGATATAGACCCATATATATGTTACCCCCGATTCGACATGTAAGCGCTGTAGAGATTGAAATTCGACAGAAAGATGTCTTTTTACATGAATGAGTATTCAGGGAAAATCGGTTCAGATTTATATATAACATCCATACATATGTTCCTCCTGATTTGGTATCAAAGCGCTATAAAAGTTGTACTTTACTTCCGATCATTCAAATTTTCCAGAAATATGTTTCTCAATTTAGGAACGAATATTGCTTAATTTAGCGATTATCGGTTCAGACTTAGATAATATGTTCCTACCCATTTACCAATTATTCCAAATTATTATCGCAATGACCCTTATCGCATTATTAGGGAGGTGTGGGGTATTATATAGTCGGCCCCGCCCGACTTTCTGCCTTTCCTTACTGGTTTTCTTTTGAAATTGTTTAATTTTTCATAAAAGTTTTCATCATTTATATAAGCATGCCAATTATTGATACTTATGTTTATTAAATGCATCAAAAATGAAAAAAATGGGGCGACATTTAGTTCAAAATGTATTCAGTATTTGTATTGATACAAATATTTATCGGATGGAAATACGTGATCATTTTCCAGAACAAATAACTTCTCCTTGATTATTATCACAATGATCGGTTTTTAATAAAACACGTGCTTTGTTTAAGTACATCACGAACTTGGTTTAAGGACAATAAGTACATGATTTTATACCAAAATTTAATTGATTTAAAGATGTTTCATGTCCATTATTAAAGTGAATGACGTTCTTATTTTAATGCATGTTGTTTTACGCGCCAAACCAAAGCCAAAATCATAAATGTTAGGATAATTTCATTAGTATTCAGTACGATTTGAATAAGTTATTTCCCAAACCTTAACGTTTAGGATCATAATATTATTATTGCAACCATATGCATTTAAAACTAAAACAGCTACGAGGGATTTAATGGTTTAAATGTTTAAGCAGATCTTTTCTCTTCGTGTATGTATCGTTTATGAGAACATCGCAAATTTAATCGGTCTTCACAAATGATGAATACGAATTGAAGAGAAACACCCGAACCTCCGGGTTTGCCCGACGGTTATTGAAATACATACATACCTATCTCTCTATTTATTAAGTAGTCGTTGTAAACAGTTGTCCGAAACCAATTGGATTATTACTTCGCATACATCTCCGGTTTCATAGGCTCATGGCATGAGAATGACAATTAAACACTCATCGCTTTGAAATTAATACCAATTATGGAGCACAGGGCCACCTACATACGAGTATGTATATGCATACATACGTATGTATGTATATTTAAACACATCAACATATACAGTACATAGAAGAAGTCTTCATACAACACACATTACATAACTGGGAACTGAACTCTATATAAAAAACAATATAGAGTCCGTCATTAAGATACACTTGAATTCATTATTTTCTTAAATCTGTGTAAAATCCATGAATATTTACTCAAAATAAAGAAAAAAACTAGGAGGTACTAAGATTCGCCTAGATTTAAGTCTAAATAATTGAGAAGAGAAAAAAGAGAGAAGAGAGTACAGGTACATTAAAATACATCAGAATCCAATGAAAGCGTAAGTATATTTTTTTAATTTTAAATTGACGTTTCTGCTAAAATGTAGAATTCTTAGAGCTGCAAGTGGTTGCCTTTGTTTTGCTCAACACTGTACCTTTTAAACACATAGATTCGTACGTACATGACATGGGTTCCCAAGATAATGTCGCATATTTCGACTTGCAAACTTCTCGGCCACATGCAATATACGAATGCATGGACCCACACTCATACGAACGTGTGAGAGCGTAACCAAATATTACTCGTTATTCGAACTCGTATTGGCACTCGTACTCGTGTAGTTAGAGTGCAGTTGCAGTTGAGAGATAAACGGTTTTAATCACCTCTTGAAAAGGGGGCGACGTTGAGGCTCGCATGGTGAGCGTCGTTTGGAGCTCAAATGAACCTCATAAAACACATTTGATATCGCCAGACGAATGTCGGGGTTTGAGTGCGAGTGTGTACATCGTATCGTAATATGGAGTACGAACTCTGATATCGATGCGAACGATCCATAGCGACCACAGATCAACCAACACTTAGCGCAGAAATACAAAATACAGAAATACTAACGCTGACACTCGCCCGCCTGTCCGACGAAAAGACGGATAGACAGAACGACTGACTCGAGTGATTTTGCTTTGCGCGGCGGCTATCATGTAAAACCTATTAAAACACTAAGCCAGAGACATACATATATTCCGACATACGAACATAAATAGATACATACAGTATCGGACAAAACATTTGCACCTATTCTTTTTATCTCCTAACCTTAGAGAGGAGGGTATATATCATTTGCTATGAACCAAAAGTGTAACACATCGATGGAGTGACCTAACCCCATAAGTATGTTCGGCGGATATCCGTTTTGGGTCATTTTAAGTCGAATGAGCAATGTCCGTCTGTCTGCTGCGCACGATAACTTTCGAAAGGAGTAACCGATTGACTTCAAATTTGGTATGTGGTAATAGTTTCTTCTATCTCCGGCTAAGTTCGAAGATGGGCCATGTTGGTCCACTCCTTCTAGTATCTCCCCCACAAAGGGTTAATATTTAGTGAAATATTGATTATTTAATAACTTCTATACTACTTATTTGAATCATCTGAAATTCTACACATTGTTTTATTTTATTAGTCACTATTACATCGAGAAAAATAGGCCAAGTTGCTACGCCCCTTTTGGTACCTCCCACATAAATGGACAATTTTGAACCAAAAGTTAATAGCTTATAACTTTATTACCACTGCATACAAAGACTTGAAAATTTGTACAGTGTAATGCTTTAATAGTACCTACAAAA
The DNA here is from genome assembly GCA_963930755.1 of Eudasyphora cyanicolor. Lineage (NCBI taxonomy): Eukaryota > Metazoa > Arthropoda > Insecta > Diptera > Muscidae > Eudasyphora > Eudasyphora cyanicolor. The sequence continues at coordinate 272,983,127 of OZ005737.1, forward strand.
CAGTGAAAAATGGGCGTTATTGGCCTGTCCCTTTTGGTACCTCCAGCTTAACAGCTTTTAACATTAATACCAGTGCCTTCAAATACTTGAAATTTTGTACAGTGTAATGCTTTTATAGTACCTAGAGTCCAGAGAAAAGTGACCGTTATTGGGACGCCCCTTTTGGTACCTCTCACACAAATGGACCACTTTGTACCAAAAGTAAACAGCTTTGAACTTTAATACCAGTACATACTTTAAAGTTATTAAATGCAATTTAAAGTGATAATAATTTAAATAAAACAAACAAATAAATAAATTTACTAATATTTTTTGAGACTCAAGGTGAGGGGATTCATTAGTAGGTTTATCCGACTGAATTTTCATATTTGTTTTTTCTATCCCCAGCTAAGTTAGAAGATGGGCCATATCGGTTCACTGCTTCTAGTACCTCCCCCACAAAGGGTTAACATTTAGTGAAATATTCATTCTTTAATAACTTGTACTCCTATACTAATTACTCGAATCTTCTGAAATTTCACTCATAGTATTGGTTTATTAGTCGCTATCACCTCGAGAAAAATTGGCGAAGTTGCTCGTCCGTGTTGGTACCTCGCGCACAAATGGACCATTTTACACCAAAATTTAACTGCTTATATCTTTAATATCACCTTATACAAATACATAAAATTTTGTACAGTGTAATGATTTTATAGTACCTAGAGTACATTGAAAAGTGGGCGTTATAATTGAAATGTTGTACAGTGTAATGGTTTAATAGTACCTACAGTCCACTGTCAAATGGGCAACATTGACATGCCCTTTTTGGTACCTCCCACACAAAGGTACCATTATGTACGAAAAGTTAAACAGTTTATAACTTTAATGCTAGTGCATACAAATGCGTAAAATTGTGTACAGTGTAATGTTTTTAAATAAACTACAGTCTGGGGAAAGATGGGTGCAAACGTAACATTTAGTACCAAAAGTTAAAAACTTATATCGTGAATAATAATGTATATAAATACTCCAAAAAATTACAGTATAAAGTTTTTAAAATTCCTACATTTTGATCAGCATAATCGCTTAAATGTGTCCACAATCGGGAGAATTGTGCGCAAATTTCAGCAAACCGGGTCTGTAGGAGATATGAAAACATCTGTGCATGCTCGCCCAGTTCGTTTGGTGCGGCTTCTTCGAAATGAGGCCGGTCAGGCAGTTACTGTGAATGGTGTTTGCTATCGTGAGATGATATAGAAACTTTTTAAGGCCCGAATTGACAGATATGGATGTGGACAATATGTGGTTTCAACAGGACGGTGCTACTTACCACACAGCTAACGAAACAATGGCTCTTCTGCGCAACAAATTCAATGGCCGTGTTATCTCACGTCGTGGCGATGTCAATTGGCCGCCAAGATCATGTGATTTGACACCGTTGGACTTCTTTCTTTGGGCTTATTTGAAAGAAAAGGTGTACGTCGATAAGCCAGCAACAATTCAAGAACTAAAGGATGAGATAATTCAGCACATTAACGGCATAGAACCTCAATTATGCCTCAGCGTCATCGACAATTTGGACCATCGGATGGAGGTGTGTCGCCGAGGTCGCGGCGGCCATTTCGCCGATATTTTCTTCCGTACATAATTTAAATGACAATAACTTCCTAATAATTTGTGTTTTATTCAGAATCAACATCTGCCCTTAAAATTTAACCACCCTTTACTTCTACCTCCGCATATTTACATTGCTCACAAAGCGAGGGTATACCTTAGTCGGTTTACCCGACTGAAATTTCTCACTTGTTTAAGTTTAACAATGCTATCTCCCTAACACATGTCAAGTCAACTTAGCATACTTTAGAATTGAGGTAAAGATTTGTACTCTCATATACTATTCTTCGAACATGAAGTCATCTCTGCTCTCCACTGTACCAATGCACATAGAAACGTTCGTACATACACATCCATACGTTGGGGGGACATTCGTCGATGCACATGGGTATGGTACACTAGTCTATGGGTGCATGATATGCACGAACAACGAAAGCACTGCAGAGGCAATTTGTTTTTGGCTTTTTTTTTGTTTTCTTTGTAGCTGCCCCGGCCTGTACAGCTTGCTTAGGAGCAGGAGAGTCAGTTGCCGATCAAGTTGTTTATTCCCCGGAGAGGAAGAGAAAAGAGTATAATATAAGTCTGCGTTGAAAACAGAGACAAGCCGCGCTTTGGCGCTTACTTCGATTGGATCACCCACCAAAAAGGAACGAAAGCGAAATTGCTCAAGAAACCAACTAAACGTACACGAGTTGTCATACGAAGGCTGTGCGACAGTTTTTGGAAAACAACCGGAAAACGATTTAAAAAAATTGAAAAGTATAATTGGTTATTGAGTTTTAACGTACTCGCAGGACTAGACTACTATTTATTCGTTGCAACCAGTGTTGCCGTTTTTGGGCTTTTCGACCAAAATTGGTAGAATTTTTTTAGTTTGGTGGAATGGAAGGATCAATGTAAATTTGGTAGAAATAACGCTCCTCAAGATATTTATTTATATTTATTATATAGCATATGAAGTTTTGACAAAAATATATTTTGACGTCATGTAGTAAATTTCTTTGCTTTCGCAACAATTACTCGATACAAGTAATAGGTAATATTGCTGACTCTTGAAGACCAAATTCTCTCTATTCTCTTGCGGAAGGCCAAACAAATTCAATATTAAAACATGAAAAAGTAAATAAAACAGAATGGACAAGTAAGATTATAATACAAATGCGAAATAACTACATATATACAGTCTGACGGAGCCGACTATAGGATACCCTACACAACTTTGTGCGAGCAGAATAAGCAAACATATAGTGATTCTAACAGCATGTTTCTCTATGTCGAACAAAAGCGATGCGAACGAAAAACAGCTGATTTTATACCTACTAAAAGGTATCAGAACGACAAAGCGAATGCAAACATACTGGCTGATGCCAGTTTGTAGGTTTAAAGTCAACTGTTTTTCGTTCGCATCGCTGTCGTTCGGCAACAGGCTGTAAATCTTAAATTAAAACTAGCAATGCTTTACCTAACATTCTCTACGTAATTTCGTAATGATCGGATGTTGAAGAATTATATATAAATCTGAATCGATTTTCTTCGAACTTGTTAAAGTTCGTTTCTGTAACAAGAAACTCTTTTTTTTCAAATTTCATAATTATTTGATGTTAAATAAAGTTTCCATAGCGCTTCGATGCAAAATCGGAAGGAATATACATATACTAGCTGACCCCAGCAGACATTGTCCTGCCCATCCTGTTTGGGATGTATTGGTTTGATATGCATTGATATTTCATTAAAAAATCATACATCCCGAGTTTCAGGAAAAAATCATCAAAAAAATATATTGACCATATGTCCACTACAGCGCCATCTACCGGAGACATACAAACTATTATCAAGACAAACCACACATACACATTAAATTTCAGTCAAATCGCTCTGGAAATGCGAATTTTGTAAATAACTTGACCACTCTGCAATTTATCGCGGCGAAAATAATTCTAAAACACAAATGACCCCAAACCGAATATATTGTTAAATTTTCAGCCCATTCGCTTTTATGGTTTCGGAGATCATGCGTTACTAACAAACGTACAAAGGATTTTATATATAAAGAAGATATATAGATCTGAACCGAATTTCTTCAAATTTTACAATATTCGTTACTGTATAAAGAAACTCCTCTCTGCTAAAGTTCATGAGGATCGAATGTTAAATAAAGTATCTATGAGTAGCACATTGGTAGCAAGTCGGGAGAAACGTATATATGGGGATCTTTATCTAATTCAGAGCCTATTTTGTTCAAAATATACAATGTTCATTCCTTGTTAACTAAACTCTTTTGTGTCAAATCTAATAATGATCAGACGTATAATACTACTTCTAAATCAGAAACGATTTTCTCCAAATTCAATACTGTTCGTCACATATGTGAAAAAGTTGTCCGTGGATTTTGTCCAGAATTGCGACCTGTACTTTGATTACAGCGTTTAGATGGAATCAGCTGGGGATTCCGAGTCTATCCGTATACTTTAAATAATAAAAATTTTTGGATATGATTTTCGAAAAATAAAAAATGGAAGATTTCAAACGATTTTGGTAGAAATTTTAGACAATTTTGGTAGAAAAAAATATTGCAGTGGCAACACTGGCTGCAACCATATTGCTGAAAAACTAGTAACGAAAGTCCACCATGATAGATTAAATAAGGTGAATATTGTCAGTTTTGGCAATATCGTTATTATATTATAATCGATTAATAACCAATTTTCCTCAAATACGATAGAAAATATATAAATTGATCTTATTATCTGCTATCATTTCTAAGTAGATCTGTCCAAATCGACATTTTTTATACGGAAAATTTTATTTTAATTTAATCAATATTTTCCTTTAAGAAATTTTGTAAAATGTGTTATTATTTTAAAATTGTGGATGTTGAACATGCCAAAATATTATTCGTAAATCGACATTACAATACAATATCCTTTTTCATAGTGGGGTTTAAGTCAAAGATGCACTAAATATTCGGATTTCGTTCGAATATCTACCGGACTGAAAATTCAATCGGATTGGGCTCTTTTAAATAACTATAATCGATGTACTAGATCATTATTAAAACCGCATTTTCTCTGTATGCCTCGTAATCGAAATCGAAAACAAAAACAACCCCATCCTTCATGTGAGTCAGTGAGTTAGTGGTCGCACGTTAAGTCAGCGTTGCAGTTGAATTGAGCTGAACTTTATGTCGGCTGTTAGTTGAGTTGGTAGTCTGCTGAGTTTACGCTGCTGACTCCTGACTGTTGCTGACTATTCGACAAAAGCGTTTTTCGTTTGCACGTACATAGCTTGAAAAGAATAGCAATCGGCGAGCGATTGCAGACACAGCTGAAGTGGCAAATATCGCGAATCATAGTCGGTCGTACAACGTAAGTATAGGCGACGAGCTATGCTTTTTCGGCTCGATTAAGTCTCCAAAAGGTTTAGTTGCGATTTTACCAGCTTCAATAACGGTTCACACAATCACGGCTCGATTAATCGGTAACCGAGACAATTCCACAAATAACAAAATAAAAAAGTGTACAAATAACAAAAAAAAAAAACAAACATTCATATCGACACAGCACTCCGACCGCCGTCGTAAGATCATAAATTACTTATTAAACTTGCATTAAGTACCAAACTACTCTTTGGCCGATACCCGTTCACTCGCCTAAGAAAATCGAAAAATGTGGTTGTGAAATCATTCCAACAGAATAACGACTACAGACTTCAGCAATAAAAAAAACCAATGCCACAGTTCAAATTCTCCTCACAGTGCCTTTTACAGTCGTGTGTTCGTTCATTGCTCAGTGTGCGCATGCGCATTTGCTCCGACGCAAGTTGTTGTGCCAAAACATACTCGTACGAATATTGTGCATTTGAATAATTGATTAATTTATCAGTGTTTTTTTTTTGCGCGCCAACTATCGCAAACGGACGTAATCGTACTCCACTTCTGCAAAAAAATTCTTGGACCAGAGTAGGTCTGCCGATCAATAGGTAATCGCTGCAGTGGGTGAGTCTTTGTGTAATTAGGATAAGTAATTCGCCCTGCATCGAAGGGTAGAAGAGTAAACCTGCACCAGTTCCTCAACGTGAATAAAGCTTCTCGAAGGGGAGAGGAGAATGGGATCGGATCTGATCTGCAGTTTGCAGTTTGCAGAACTCTAGAATACTGACTCTTATCTCATATTGGTCTGCTATCAATTGCTCTATACCTTCGGATTGTTGTTTGGACTGATATAAATTATGAATCACGCCATTTCAGATAATTAGAGTAGACCAGAAGTAATTCTACAAAGTGAAGATAGCTTCTCGAAGGGGAGAGGAGAATGGGATCAGATATGATCTGCAGTTTGCAGTTTGCAGAACTCTAGAATATTGACTCATATCTCATATTGATCTGCTATCAATTAGTCCATACCTTTGGATTCTATAAATTATGAATCTCGCCATTTCAGATAATTAAAGTAGACCAGAAGTAATTCCACAAAGTGAAGATAACTTCTAAAAGGGGAACGGAAAATGGGATCGGATCTGATCTGCAGTTTGCAGAACCTTTGGATAATGACTCATTTCTCATCTTGAACTGCTATCAATTGGTCTATACCTTTGGATTGTTGTTTGGACTGATATAAATTACGAATCTCGTCACTTCAGATATTTTTATACTCAATTCTCAGCCAATGAATATGTTGTACAAATATATTCAAATATGCAAATTGTGGGTTTGTTATTAATCAATGAAAAAATCGTTGTTTTGGGAAAAATTCATTTTTTCCGAAATCCTTTTTCGAAAAAAAATCCTTTAATTTATTTCAGTTTTTCTCCGATTTTTAACACTTTTCGATATGTAAATATTAAATACACTGCGAACACAGAAAAAATGTTGTCTTAAAATGAAAGATTTTCGCCAAAGACGCCCTTAATATTTGAAATAAGTACGTTTTGTACTTAAAATTAAGAAAATATAATAAATATTTATGAAATTATCTATATATTAAGTGCAGAATATACGTATTTTAATGGTTAAGGGCATCATTGGCGCAAATCTTCAAGAGATCAATAAAGTAGGACCTCTCCATTCTTTTCTGTCAATCATAACATAAATAATGTTGAGATAACCCTTCGGGAAATATGTCATTTTTGATATGTTTGAAACGAAAGAAAATATACTTGGAAACGATTTTTTTAAATATTATATATTTGTTAACAAATAAATTTAATTTGAAAATCAAGAAATTTTGTTTGGAAAGCATATATTAATATATTAGAACATAGTTTATTTGCAAACTGAATTTCACAAATAAAATATGTGTTTACACACAAACATAGTTATTGTTTAAGAAGATTTCCAAATATGTTTTATTTAAAAAGATTTTTAAAGCATTACTGACTTATTCGAATTTTAGTTAGTTTTTCCTAGTTTTCGTGTTAAACTTTATAGCTAAAAATGTCCTTATTTATAAATATTCCTATTCATCACTTTTGTCAATCCATCAATGTCGTTTATATTTACGAAAGATTGTTCGATTTAAGTTTTGATTAAGAATTTTGTTCTTTGAATATCTAAAAAACAGAAAACTTGTCTTTAAGTTAAGGCATTTAATATATTACCAAAATAAATAATTACAAATGAATCCTTGTTTCGGAAATACTAGTTCCAAATAAAAAATATTTGAATGGGAGCATATTTTTGTTTAGAACAATATCCTCGCAAACATATAATATTTGTGTGTGTAAAATATTATATATTTGGAGTGTACCCTAAACATATGTTTATTTCAAGCCGAATATGTTTGGGACAATATACTACAGAAGCGATTTTTTTTTCAGCGTGTAAGTTTTATTTACATTTTGCTCTTAAAAATATTTTGTTGAATATTTTTTCTCCGTGAACTAATACAAATGTTTTTTTTTTTTCAAAAACGATTGTAATCAATCCAATCGATGTTTCTTTTTTTTCAATTACACTCATAATTGGCCCCAATGTGAATCAATACGTTACATTTGATGTCAATTAAATGTGTGATCATCTTTTGAGTGAAGGGGTAATTAATACTTCACTAAAATCTCAATTACAAGGGTAATCATAGCGAATGAAGATTTTTAGACGATGTATTTGTATTTCATCAAATGAGCAATAATTAATCCAAGTGGGGAAATAATTGGCTAGACATTAATAATTTTGGGGTTTTAGTACATTTTGCTCAGTTTATTACCAAAGTAATTGACCCAAATGGGGAAATAATTGCCTGAACTTGCATATTATTTGCCGTGTGGTTGTAGTTGATTAATAAGGCAATTATTAAAAATCAGAAGGACATTGAATAAAATATGTATTTTCTTAATTTGATAATTGAGTGAACATTTAGTTGATAATGCTTTTTATAACGAACTCTGACGGACTATGCATTTTAGTTCGTTATAGACGAAGTTCGTTATATATGGGGGTGTTTAAAATATGGTCAACATTAACCCATTAACAGACAGCCAAAATTGTTCTGTTATTCATGTTGTATTCTTGTATGTACTAGTGTCTTTTAAGACAGGGAATATCCCTAAGCCCTGCGCACAGATTAATCTAACCAGAGTTCGGAAAAAAACACTAAGGAACGGTTCGTTAGCGTTCTGTACGGTGCTTTTGTCGCGAACAGTACAGAATTTTTTTGACAATTACTTTTCAAAAATCAAATGTGGCAGTTCTATAGAGGAATTGTTTCAATAAGAAAAATCCATAATTGCGGTTTCGAAGAAAATATTATTTTATCATAGAAAAACTCTACTGAAGTCACCTACCTAAATATTGTAAAGCGATTACTAATGAAAATTTTCATGCAACTCAGTACCATATATAGCGTGATCCATTTAGAGGTTCCCTACTTTTTTAAAGAAAAAACCACAGAAAATTCAAATTGAATGGGGAATGTTTATTATCATTTGAAAGAACATTATTTGGCATTTATGTTTTGAAGATTATGTCTATCAAATGTTGGCCGCGGCTACGTCTCAGATGGTCCATCCGTTAAGTCCAATTTTCGATGACTCGTTCGAGCATTTCGACTGGTAACTGTCGAATGACACCCGTGATGTTTTGCTCCAAGGCCTGAATCGAAGCGGGTTTGTCCGCATAAACTTTAGACTTTCCATATCCCTACAGGAAAAAGTCTAACGGTGTGATATCACACGATCTTGGTGGCCAATCGAGCGGCCCAAAACGTGAAATTATCTGCTCACCGAAGTGTTCTCTCAATAAATCCATTGATTGATGCGATGTGTGGGAAGTGACGCCGTCTTGTTGAAACCAAATGTCGCCGAGATCACGAGCTTCAATTTCAGGCATCAAATAGTCGGTTATCATGGCACGATAACGGTCGCCACTGACGGTTACGTTTTCACCGGCATCATTTTTGAAGAAATATGGACCGATGATTCCAACGCCCCACAAACCACACCAAACCGTTGTTGTTTCTGAATGAAGTGGCAGCTCTTGAATCTCTTCAGGTTGCTCTTCGTCCCAAATGCGGCAGTTTAGCTTGTTTACATACCAATTGAGCCAGAAATGGGCCTCATCGCTGAACAAAAATTGGCTCGAAAACGTCGGATCTTCTTTGAACTTTTCAAGAGCCCATAGAGTGAAGCGATGTCGCTTGGGAAGGTCGGGTGGCTTCAGTTCTTGCACAAGCTGTATTTTGTATGCTTTCAATTTAGGATCTCGACCTAAAATGCGCCAATTCACTCCATACGTCAGTCCGAGTTGCTGCGAACGGCGCCGATCGACTCTCCACGGTCTTCATGTACACTCTCAGCTACGGCCGCTACATTTTCTTCACTGCGTGCTGGACGTGGTCTATTCGGTCGAATATTATCCAATAATGAATGCTGGGTCTCAAGATGGGTGATGATGTTGCGAATAGTACTCTCAGTAGAACGATTATGTTGGCCATAAGTTGAGCGAAGTGCGCGAAACACATTCCTCACAGAACGTGAATTTTCGTAATAAAGTTGAACGATTTGTAAACGTTGTTCAGGCGTAAGTCTTTCCATGATGAAATGCCAAACAATACTTAACAAAAATAACATGACACGATTCACACGTGATCTGTCAAAAAAAGGCTATTGAAAAAAAAACTTTTTGTTTATTTACTCGTACAAATAACATCGTGCGTTTTGGTTGAACCACCGATTACAAGTGCATATAAATACTTTACATTTTTTACAGTGTAATACTTTTATAGGACATACAGTCCGGTAAAAAATCGGCATTATTTCCACATCCATTTTGTGCGACCCTGGAAGGCCCATTTGGTCCCCCCATACAAAAGGACTATTTTGAAACAAAGGTTAACAGCTTTTAACTTGAATACCTGTGCGTACTTTAAAGTTATTAAATGCAATTTAAATTGATAACACTGCTCAACAAAAAAATCTTTTTTTGCTGCGGCACAGGGTTTCGCAGCCGATTTGGATATATGAGATAAAACAGTTCTTATCCTAAAAGGTTGTTTCTTTAAATTAGTTCTAGTCCTCGCAAAAAATCGCGATTTGCGAAAATAGAGAGGTTAAGACAAATATAAGTAGCTTTCAGCTTCTTTTAATGCAATTTTTTCATCCATTCAGCGGTTTCGACAAAATCTTACAAGATAGTGCTAAAATTTCGTAATAAAAGCACCGAAAAAAGTCTGATTAGTCGTGAAAAAAATGAGACCATTCCAAAGAAAAGCAATGCATAACTTAATATTTGAAATAAATACGTTTTGTACTTAAAATTAAGTAATTGTACCTAATATTAATGAAGTTATCTATAAGTATATTTTAAGTACAAAATGTACTTACTTTAATTACACTGTGCAACAGTGAAAAAATACACGGACTTGACAGTATAGGGTCGATTCTACTATCAAAGGGTGGTATAATCCTATACTCGGTTTGACGAAATTGGTGACCAATTTTTTTTATGGGCATCCAAAGTTTCTGAAAATCAGTGGGCCCCTCGAAAAAGGAGTCATCAGATTTTGTCCAACAACTAATTCAGACTTGGTGTTATTGCTTAACTATGTTTGGCAATAATGTAGCTAAAAATATGCTGAACAAAGTCCCATAAATTTTGCGAAAAAAAAATTTTTCCTATACTTTTTTTTGAAAAAGTGTAGGAAAAAAATAATTTTTTTTCAGCATAACTTTCAGGGACTCGTAATTTTTCACTAACAATGTTTGGCAAAATTGTAGCCAATGTAAATCTGAAAAACTTTTGTGAACATTCCAATACAATCTGAACGTGTCTATGTAACCTAAACAGCTCACTATTATGTAACAAAACTGTTTTTTTTTTGTTATAGGGCATGTTCAGCAACTTTATAGAAAATATTAAGGCCAATATTTTTGTGGAACATATTAACCCTCTAGCTCCCCCACATAACTGTAATTTTTGGCCCCATTTTAACAAATCGTAAAAAACACCCCTTAAAATGGGGAGGCCGGGGATTTTCATGTTCTACAAAAACGTTGGCCATAAAATTGTACTATATGTGTCAGAACAAACCAAAGCTCAAAACTTAACACAAACACCAAAAAAGGTAAAATTCCTGTTCGTGCAGCAATGTTAGTAATATGATCTAGTGGTCGAAGCAATAACGATACCTGTAAAGAGCGTTTTTGACTGGAATTTGTCCGTTTTTTGGTTCTTGTGTTAAGTTTTGGGCTTTGGTGTGTTCGGACGCATATAGTAAAATTTTATGGCCAACATTTTTGTAGAACATTTCATCCCCGCCCTCCCCATTTTAAAGGGTGTTTTTTACGATTTGTTAAAATGCGGAGGTAGAGGGTTAATATGTTCCACAATAATATTGGCCTTAATATTTTCTATAAAGTTGCTGAACCTGCCAAACATTGTTAGTGAAAACATTACGAGTCCCTGAAAGTGATGCTGAAAAAAGTGAAAAAAAAATATTTTTTCCTATACTTTTTCAAAAAAAACAGTAAAGGAAAAATTTTTTTTTTTCGCAAAATATTGTATGGAACTTTCTTCAGCATATTTTTAGCTACTTTATTGCCAAATATAGTTAAGCGATAACACCAAGTCTGAATTAGTTGTTGGACAAAAGCTGATGACTCCTTATTCGAGAGGACCACTGGTTTTCAGAAACTTTGGAGGACCATAAAAACAAATTGGTCACCAATTTCGCCAAACCGATTATAGGGTTATACTACACTTTGATAGTAGAATCGAACCTATACTGTCAAGTCCGTGTATTTTTCAAAAAGTGTTCATTTGTTGCATAGTGTTATTAAGGGCGTCTTTGGTGCAAATCTTTAATTGTATGACAACATTTTTTTTCAACATTGTATATGTTAAATCATTTGTACGCAACGATATTCAATAGGTTTCTCGTTCAAGCGGTGTTTTAGAATACATTACTTGAAGTGATTTTATTCAATTGAAATTTCGTAGGTCTGTAGTAATTCTTGTTCGTTCCGATGAAGTTATTCCCTTTAAAATCGAATAATTACAACAAAACTTTTCCTTTTTCTGTCAAATAATTATATTTATTGCAATATCGTTTTGAAACAATATAGGGGGCAAAAATTGTATCACATCAAACTGGTCTTACTTAAATATGATCAGGCTTGAATCTAGAGCGTAAAGAATTGAAGTGATATGGATCTGCATAATAAAAGTTAAACCGATGGGCCCAATTTTTCAAAAATTATTTCAAGCATATACCAGTTAAGAAAGATAGAAAGTCGGGCGGGGCCTACTATATAATACCCTACACCTCCCTAACAATGGAAAATGGGCATTGCAATAAGAATTTGGCAGTGTTCATAGATGTAATAAGAAAACTTCCTCTGCCGAATTTATTTTATTTATTTTATTTTTATTTATTCAAACAAGTAATTTGAAGCCTTATGGCCAATGTAGTAAATTACAGTACAATACAGTTGAGATAACTACTAAAAGAATTTCGTACTGATCGGATATAAAATACGGTTTCTACAGCGCTTACATGTCAAATCGGGTGTAACATATCGATACCTCCATTCTAAACTGTTCTAAGTGCAAAATGGCCGTTTTTCAGGAGAGGCAATCAAAGTTTGGTGAATTTTTTAATTTTTGTGGAATTCCTTTATAATGAAAATCGAATGACCTGTACTGTTTTGTGAAGAATTTTTGATTGGGTTGACGGATAAACACCAAATTTTGACTGAATATAATTTGGAACATTTAGAAATTAGAAATGCAATCTCCCTAAAAACATGCTATATAAACTTAGCATGTTTTAGAATGCAGGTATTGATATAAATTAGGACTATGTTTAAATCTGAACCGATTTTCCCCGAATTTGGCAGTGTTCATAAATGTAATAAGAAAACTCTCCCTATTAAAATCTAAATCTTAACGGATTTTCTCCGATTTTGGTATTGTCCATACACGTAATAAGAAAACTCTCTCTGCCGAATTTCGTATAGAGCTGATGTAAAATACGGTTTCTACAGCGCTTACATGACAAATCGGGTATAACATATATATGTGGACTATATCTAAATTTGAACCGATTTCCCACGAATTTGGCAGTGTTCATTCATGTAATAAAAGAACTCTCTCTGCCAAATTACGTATTGATTTGATATAAAATACAGTTTCTACAGCGCTTACATGTCAAATCGGGGGTAACATAATCATATATGGGGGCTTATCTAAATCTGAACCGATTTTGACCAATTTTAATAGGGATCGTCCCTGGGCCATAAAAGAGCACAGTGCTAAATTTTATCACAATCGGACCATAAATACGACATGCACTTTGTTTACAAGTATACATGGACAGACAGACAGACGGACATGGCTAAATCGACTCAGAAAGTGATTCCAAGTCGATCGGTATAATAAACGATAGGGGTATTTTCCTTTTGGCCGTTACAAACACATGCACAAAGTCATAATACCCTGTACCACAGTGTGGTGTAGGGTATTAATATCGGGTCCGTCAATAAGAGCGCTACAAAAGTTTTTTTAAATAAAACACAAACGGTTTTGGATATCAATGAAATTCTTTATTCCTTTGAATGTACGTTCGATGCCATTATGTATGGAACTCGATTTCTTTTGCATGGCCACCAGGGGCACGCTTGCAGAAGTCCAGACGCTGAACCCAATTTTCGACGGTTTTCAAGCCTAAATCGGCCGATTCTGCTGCAATTTCACGTTCGATATTCGTACGAGGTTCATCAATCGTCGCTGGCTAGTTGGCGTAGACCATAGACTTGACGCAGCCCCACAGGAAATAGTCTAACGGCGTCAAATCGCACGACCGAGGCGGCCAATCGACTGGACCATTTCGTGAGATAACACGTTCTCCACACTTGGTTTCCAATAAATTGATTGTGGCATTCGCTGTGTGGCTTGTGGCGCCGTCCTGATGAAACCACATGTCCTCCAAGTCCATATCATCCAATTGGGGCCAAAAATATTCGGTTATCATTGAACGGTAGCGATTCTCATTCACAGTAACCTGCCCGTCTTGATCATCACGGAAGAAGTACGGCCCAATGATGCCGCCGGCCCATAAACCGCACCAAACCGTAATTTTTTCGGGATGCAATGATGACTCATGGAGTACGTGTGGCTTGCTGTCTGACCAATAACGCATATTTTGTTTATTGACGAAGCCATTCAGCCAGAAATGAGCCTCATCGCTGAAGAAGATTTTTCGCGCTCTTAACCTTGAGGCCACTGACTCCGAATTTCGGTAGTAAATTTTAACAATTTCGATTCGTTGTTGACTCGTATATCTTTCCATCATGAAATGGCAAACCTTACTGAAGAGAAATGTCAAAAGAGCGGCAAAAAATATGGCGTCGTTTGCTGTACCAGTCGGTCTACTTTTGTAGCGTCCCCGTTAAAAAACCCTTTACTATATTCAGGATCAATTGTAAATTGGGTTATCTTAAATACATATAAAAAAAATCAGAAAGTATGGTTATTTAATAAACATTTTTTTATTTTCTTTAAAATATTGAAGAAAAGCCTATTGACAACATTTTTGGGCAAAATTATCTAAATACAAAGTTAATTAGTTATACGGATGGATAAAAAGGTCGTTTGGCCAAAATGTAATAAGTTCAAGACCCTTCAACTTGGGTAGTCCCTAACCGATCTGATTAAGATTTTGTGTCATAACTACTATTCAATAGGACTAAATTTGGTACAAATGTAATAAGTTCAAGACCCTTCAATTTGGGTAGTCCCTAACCGATCTGTTTAAGATTTTGTATTACAACTACTATTCAATAGGACTAAATTTGGTACAAATGTAATAAGTTCAAGACCCTTCAACTTGGGTAGTCCCTAACCGATCTGATTAAGATTTTGTATCATAACTACTATTCAATAGGACTAAATTTGATACAAATTTCATCCCGATCAGAAGACATTGCGTTTAAAAATTGACTCACTTGTCATAAAATCCCTCATATATATATTTCATAAACAATGCTTTTAATCTATTAAATTCAATGCTTATGATATCCCAGCAAAATCTTATACCTGTCATTATTCCCTGCATTACCAAATAATGATATCTCGTTATTCGCTGCATTACTTTCGGCTTATTAATAATGACTTACCAATAACAACAGAAATAAGTGATTTTTGCTATTAAAATCATTTTGGCAATTTTTGATATAATGCAATTTTGGATATATGTAGGTTGTTGTACAAGATTTATTTATGTTTCAAAATGTTTTCAAATAATACGATTTGAATGAAAATACCATAAATATTTACGTATATCGTATAATGTTAGACCGTTGAAGAATTTTTCACATGGGGGTTTCGGTTCAGAAATTCGAATCTGGCATGATGAAATTTGTTTCAAGAAAAATTCGCGACAATATGCAAAAAATCGTTTTAAATGACCATTTCTTCATATCTACTACTTATTTTATAACTTATTGGTAATGCATTATTCATGTACTTAAAATCGTGAAAATATAAGCACATATTTATGCGGTATGCCTTTGCTACAAATAAGTACTTATTAAGCTACTTTATTGTATGCTTTTGGGAAGTACTTTCCTCCAATGACAACCCCATGTTAAAATAATGAGAAAAGTGGCTAAATAATAAGTACTTACCAATATCGAACTTTGCTTACTCGTCGGACTATTTGGTAATGAGAAATTTTGCTATTTATTAAACATATTGTTATTTTATTGATGCCAGTTGGACATGGTAACAGTGACCCAATTATTGTGACTAGTTAACATGTTACCAATGACTAATCTGGTTAGTCTAGGCTAAGACCGCTTCATGTCTGACAGAAATACGAGATATTTGAGTAGGCGGAGATTGTCATTAGTGATCTTTTGCTATAAGTACAATCGTTTAAAGAGATAGGTCATTTTGGGTCAGGGCATATCATGAAGCCATAGCATTTTCCAACCGCAGTCTCACTTTTGCCTTTTCAACCTGAAAATAAGAACATCATCTACATATTGAGACACCATTTTGTCGAACTCTGTAAGACCACAGGTAAAATGACACACTGTGCGATGGTCGAAGTGCATATCTTGGCTGCCTCGCATCATGGTTCTTTCTTTGCACCGATATTTTCTCATTCCATACACACAGTCAGTCAGTCAGTCACCAAAGATCTTCGGCACAACTCGAACCTCCAACATTCCTGGCCTCCGAGCGAATCGCGATTCAGTGCTTCTCAATAGTCGCACTACGTGATTGCGATACGATGGTCACTTACTTGGAGCGATAAGAGTGTAAAGAGTGCTCCAGCAGTGTAGTAGTACATAGTAGTGGTGGCAAGGCGTCCAATGGAACACCATCTCGAAAGGTCAGAAGATTGTTTGTTGGTTCGGGTTTCTGCTTAGATTTGTGCTTTTTTCTCTTCTTCTGTGTCTTTGTTAAAATACAATTTAGTCGATGCGATAGTTGAATGTTTTATACACTTTTAACAAGTCGAGTTCATTCATTCGATGATGATTAAATCTTATGGGTTTTATTGGCCAACGTCAGCGGCATCGTCTGCGTCAGAGAAGACCGCGGACTGAGCACCTCCGCGACTATTTCACAAGTGGGAATTGTGGTCGTGGTGCTACTTCACAAAGCAGACGCGGCACTGCGATTGAAAAATTATTGAAATTGCTGAAGCATTTTCTCAATTGCGGTTGGGCGATAGAAACCGACAGTGATTAACCGCTTAACCGGTTAACCAATTCAGCAGTTTGGTTCTCATAGTCGTGTTGTGTATTTTCGAATAATTGCTAGAATCTTTCCAAGGTACGTATGTCAAAATCGTTTTATTACTGGAACGGCTAATTGATTTTCTCGGGGAACCGTATGTACATTTAATAAATATATTATTATTTTTTGTGAATGTTATATTTAAAATATATTAATAGGTAATTTTTACAGGAATTGTGATTTTTGTCTAAAAATAACTTCTTACAAAAAAGTAATGAATTAATGCTAATGGAATTTGTGCAATTTTTAAGGAATTATTTTAAGATACAGTTTTTATAATTGATTTTTTAATATTCCTCAAACTTTTTTAAGTTATTTTTTTAAATTCCAAAACAAAAATATTCATTTGTAAACCCATTGCTGAATAGCTTAAACTTCTTTATTTTCCAACGGATTTGTCCTTAAGACAAATCCTATTTAATTGTATTACTTTTTCTTGCATTTTGCTGGGCTACGTCCAGCTTTAAAAATGTTCGACGAACACAATTATGTTCTTCAAAATTGGCAAAATTGTTTTTTTTTTGGAAAAAAAAAAATATTTTCTTGTAAAATTCATCAAAATTGCAAATTTAAATTTTTAATAGAAATAGTATTTTTAAAGAAAAATTTTTTCAAAATTTGTATTTTTAAAAATTCATCAAAATTTAATTTTACTAAAAAAATCGTTGAAATTAAATTTTTTATAAAAATTTGAAATTTTGTTGAAAATTTTTTTTTATTAATTTTTTTATTGTATTTTCGTTTTCTTTTATTTTGTTCTTTTTTAGAAAAATTTGTCAAATTAAAATTAAGAAAATTTCGTAGAAATTGCATATTTCTAGAAATTTTCTTTCTACACAAATGTAATTTAACGATTTTTCTAGAAAAATGCAATTTCAAAAAAAATTTGGAAAAAAAAATTTTTTTTGACAAAATTTTCAAGAAACTCAATTCCAACAAAATATTTAGAAAAATTAGATTTCACAATATTTTTTTGAAAAATAGAAATTTGATAGATTTTTTAGAAAAAATAGAAATTTGAAGGAATTTTCTAAAAATACAATTTATTTAATTATGATAACATTTTATATAAAATGTAATTTTCCAGAAGAATTTAAATTTATCGACATTTTTTAAAAAAATGCAATTCTAACGTATTTTTTAGACAAATGCAATTTCAACGAAATTTTTAACAAAAAAAAAATGCAATTTTCTAGAAAAATTTAATTTGGACAAAAGTTGAAAAACTGAAATTTCAACAACATTTTGCAGAATAAATTAATTATTTACAAGAAATTTGGTGAAGAAAAACAATTTTGTTGAGAAATGCAATTTTAACAACATATTCTAGAGAAATACAATTCAACAATATTAATACATACAATTGCAATTTCAATGAAACATAACAGATATTTTTAGAAAATACTTAAAAAAATTTTTTTGGGAAAAATACAAATTTGTGCTTATTTTATAGAAAAATAAAAACTTGAAAATGCAATTTCAAAAATATTTCTAGAAAAGTGTAATTATGATAAATTTTATATAAAATTAAAATTTTCAATTAATTTCCTAGAAAAATGAAATTTTAACGAAATGTTGTTGAAAATGTAAATTCAAAATGTAATTTGGACGAAGAAAATTTAAATTTCAACACAATTTTCCTGAAAATTCAATAATTTTTCTAGAAAAATGCGATTTCAACCACATTTTGAAGAGACATTCAACGAATTTTCAAGAAAAACACAATTTTAAACATTTTGTAGAAAAATACAAATTTAAAGGAATTTTCTAGAAAATTCTAATTTGCAGGAGTTTCTTAAAAATACACTTTCAAAAATATTTGTAGAAAAAAGTAACTGATAAAATTTTCTGTAATTATAAAATTTTCAATTAAATTTCTAGAAACTTAATTTCAAGGAAATTTTGTCGAAGGATGTAATTCCAATGTATTTTTTTACAAAAATGCAAATTCAGTATAATTTTCTAAAAAAGATTTAAATTTTTTTTTTTTAGAAAAATGAAATTACAGAATTTTTTAGGAAAAAATTAATTACAAAAAATTTTGTATAGAAATGTTCAACGAAATTTCCTTAAAAAAATTAAATTTCAAAATGCAAAAACATATTTGTTAAAAAATTTTATAAAATTGTAATTTTCAATTAATTTTCTAGAAAAAATAATTTAAACGAAATTTTGTACAAAATTGCAATTCCAACGTAATTTTTTAGAAAAATGCAAATTCTAAAAAATTTTCCAAAAAAAATAAATTACATTCAAAAAAATTCAAAAAAAAATTGTAAAAAATTTTTTAAGAAAAATTATATTTAAACAATTTTTTTAGAAAAAATACAAATTTGAAGGATTTTTTTAAAAATGCAATTTAAAACTTTTTTGTAGAAAAATGTGATTATGATAAAATTTTCTATAAAATTTCAGTTTTTCATTTTCTAGGAAAATATAATTTCAACATCATTTCCTAGAAAAATACATATTTCTAAGGAATTTTTTGAAAAAATGCAAATTTTAAGGACTTTTTAAAAATGCAATTTAAAAAATTTTTGTAGAAAAATTTAGTTATGATAAATTTTTCTATAAAATTGCAATTTTCAATATATTTTATAGAAAAATTTAATTTCAACGAAATTTTTTACAAAAAGCAATTATTAATTAATTTTTTAGAGAAATGGAAATTCAACGAAATTTTCTAATGAAAATTAAATTTCAGCGAAATTTTGCAAAAAAAAAAAGTTATAGCAACTCAATAAAAAAAATTTTAGAAAATTGCAAATTTAAAGGAATTTTCTGGAAAAATGAAATGTAGAAAAATTTAGTTATGATAAATTTTTCTATAAAATTGCAATTTTCAATATATTTTATAGAAAAATTTAATTTCAACGAAATTTTTTACAAAAAGCAATTATTAATTAATTTTTTAGAGAAATGGAAATTCAACGAAATTTTCTAATGAAAATTAAATTTCAGCGAAATTTTGCAAAAAAAAAAGTTATAGCAACTCAATAAAAAAAAATTGTAGAAAATTGCAAATTTAAAGGAATTTTCTGGAAAAATGAAATGCAAAATTTTCTAGGAATCTATAATTTGGAAAACATTTTTAAGAAAACTGAAATTTCAACAAAATTTTCCATAAAAAAATTAATTGCAAGAAATTTTGTAGAGAAATGCAATTGTAATAAAAGTTTTTAGAAGAATTTGGTTCAACGATTTTT
The DNA here is from genome assembly GCA_963930755.1 of Eudasyphora cyanicolor. Lineage (NCBI taxonomy): Eukaryota > Metazoa > Arthropoda > Insecta > Diptera > Muscidae > Eudasyphora > Eudasyphora cyanicolor. The sequence continues at coordinate 273,003,164 of OZ005737.1, forward strand.
TTAGAAAAATGCAATTTCAAGAAAATGTTGCAGAAAAATAAAATTCTGACAACATTTGAATGAATTTTAGAGGAAAATGTAAATTTGAAGGAATTTTCTAAAACTGCACTCAAAAATTTTTGTACAAAATTTAATTATGATAAAATGTTCTACAAAATTGCTACTTTCAATTAATTTTGTAGAAAAATGTGATTTCAACGCAATTTTGCAGAAAAATGCAATTTTAAACATTTTTTAGAAAAAAATAAAAAATAAAAGGAGTTTTCAATAAATATGCTAATATGAAGGAATTCTTCAAAATACACTTTCAAAAAATCTTGTAGGAAAATGTAATTATGATAGAATTTTCTACAAACTTGCAATTTTCAATTAATTTTCTAGAAAAAAGTAATTTCAGATTTCAATTCCAACGCAATTTTTTTAGAGAAATGTAATTTTAATAAAGATTTCTACAAAATTCAAAATTCACTTTTCTAGAAAAATTTAATTTGAAAAAATGTTCAGAAATTCTGAAATTTAAAAATTTTCTATAAAAAATTTAATTACAAGAAATTTTGAGAGAAAAACTATTTTGTAGAGATCTCTGATATGTACTTCGAAATACAATTTTGTAGAAAAATACAATTTTAACAAAATTTTCTAGAAAAATTCAACAAAATTTTGCAGAAAAATGCAACTTCAAACAAAATTTTGTAGAAAAGTTATATTTCAACAAATTTTTTAGAAAATTACAAATTTAAAGGAATTTTCTGGAAAAATTCAAAATTTTAAGGAATTTTTTAAAATGTAATTTAATTTGGACAAAATTTTCAAGAAAACTGCAATTTCAACAAAGTATTCTAGAATAAATTAAATTTTAAGACATTTTGCATAGAAATAAAATTTTGTAGGGAAAAGTAGTATTAACAGAATATTCTACAGAACTGCAATTAATCAATGTCTCTAGAAAAATGCAATTTCGACAAAATTTTCAAGAAACTTCAATTATAACAAAATTTTGTAGAAAAATTAGATTATGAATATTTGTGTTGTTTTTATATTCGACCTTTGTATTTATTAAATTTTGATTTGTTTTTTTATTTTAGATAGATCATAAAAAATTTAGAAAAATAAACTTTTTTGAAGGGTTTTCTAAAAAATGCTAATTTTAAGGAATTTTCTAAAAATGCAATTTAAAAAATGTTCGTATAAAAATGTAATTATGATGCAATTGGCTATAAAATTGCAATTTTCAATTAATTTAATTTTGTAGAAAAATTCAATTTCAACGAAATTTTTTAGACAAATGCAATTCCAACCCAATTTTTTTAGAAAAATCCAATACCAACGATATTTTCTAAAAAAAGAAAAATTCAATTTTCTAGGTAATGCAATTTGGACAAAACATTCAAGAAAACTAAAAATTAAACAAAATTTTCTAGAAAAAAAATAAACATAAATTTCCAGTAAAAAAAATTACAGGAAATTTTATAAAGAAAAACTATTTTGTAGAAAAATGCAATTTTGTAGAGAAATGCAATTTCAACATATTGCAAAAAAATTAAATTTCGACGAAATTTTCAAGAAAATTTAATTTCAAACAAAAATTTAGAAAAATACAAATTTAAAGCAATTTTTTAAAAATACAATTTGAAAAATTTTTGTAGAAAATGTAATTATGATAATTTTCAATAAATTTTATGGAGATATGCAAATTCAACGAAATTTTCTAAAAAAAAATTAACGAAATTTCATAAAATTTTGCAAAAAGAAAACAATTTCAAAGAATTTTTGTAGAAAAAATATATTAGATGAAATATAAATTAAACAATTTTTCTAGAAAAATGCAATTTCGACAAAACGTTCAAGAAACTGCAACTTTAACAAAATTTTGTAAAAAAATTAGATTATATCAATTTTTTTTAGAATAATAAACTTTTTTTTTAAAGATTTTTCTAAAAAATGCAAATTTTAAGAAATTTTCTAAAAATGAAATTTAAAAAAATTTTATACAAAAATTTAATTATGATACAATTTTCTATAAAGCAATCTTCAATTATTTTGAAGAAAATTTTAATTTTAACGAAATTTTGTAGACAAATGCAATTCCAACGTATTTTTTTTTGTTAGAAAATTGCAACGAATTTTTCTAAAAAAAAAAAATTAAATTTTCTAGACAAATCTAATTTGGACAAAATTTTTAAGAAAACTGAAAATTAAACATTTTCCAGAAAAAAAATTACAGGAAATTTTGTAAAGAAAAACTATTTTGTAGAAAAATGCATTTTTGTAGAGAAATGCAATTTCAACAACATTTTGCAAAAAAAAATTCGGTAAAATTTTCTAGAAAAATTCAATTTCAAATAAAATTTAGTAGAAATATTATATTTCAATAACATTTTTTAGAAAAATACAAATTTAAAGGAATTTTTTTAAAATACAATTTCAAAAATTGTTGTTGAAATTTTAATAATGATCATTTTCTATAAATTCAGATTTTAATAAATTTTATAGAAAAATGTAATTTCTACAAAATTTGGTACAAAATGTAATTCCAACGTAATTATATAGAGAAATGCAAATTCAAGGAAATTTTCTAAAAAAAAAGAAATGACCTTTTGCAAAAAAGAAAACAATTTCTAAGAAATTTTCTAAAAAAAATTCTAGAAAAATTATTGTTCATCAACATTTTTTAGAAAAGTGCTAATTTGAAGAAATTTTCTAAAAATACAATTTCGAGAAATGTTCTAAAAAAAATCAAAATCCAACAAAGGACCTCAAGCCGAACTATCCGAAAATCAAACAAAAAAAATTCAAAGATATTTTGAAAAAAATCAATTTCAAAGAAATTTTCCAAAAAAATACAAATGCAATTTCAAAATTTTTTTAGAAAAATCTAATAATGATAAAATTTTCTATAAAATTGCAATTTTCAATTAATTTTCTAGAAAAATGTACTTTAAACGAAATTTTGTATAAAAAAGCAATTTCACTTTGTAAAGAAATGCAATTTTCTATAAAAAACTAAAATTTAACAAAATTTTTCCAAAAAAAAAATTTGTAGAAAAATTTTATTTCATCATTTTTTAGAAAAATTTTTTATAAAATTTAATTTCAACGAAATTTTGTACAAAAATGCAATTTCAACGTAATTTTTTTTAGAGAAATTTCAATTTTAATAAATATTTGAAATTTAATAAATATTTGAAATTTTAATAAATATTTGAAACGAAATTCTGAGAAAAAAAAGAAATTTGCTATAACAAAATTTGTAGAAAATTATATTTTAAATTTTTTTAAAAAAAATCAAATTTTTAAGGATTTTTCTTGAAAAATGCAAATTAGAAGAATTTTTTTTTAAAATTCAATTTCAAAATTTTTTGTTGAAAAATGTAATTATGATAAAATTTTATATAAAATTGCAACTTTCAGTAGCCGCGGATGGAGTATGGCTTGTCAGACGTTGTAGTCCTTAAAGTCCTATTTGAAATGGGGCATATCGGTCCATAATTTGATATATGCAGCTCCCATACAAAGGTCCCTTTCGATAAGACATATTTATGCTCTAGAGGGCGCATTTTTTAACCGTTACATACCCCCCTCCAAAGTATGCTAAGTCGAAAAAGGTAGTTTTTGACGAGATATGATCAAAGTTTTATGAAATATTTAAATATGTATGGAATGACCTCAACTGTTTTGTGCATAAATTGTGATTGGGTCGACGGATAAACACAACACCAATGTTCCTTAGAAAATGCTTAGTCGACTTGGCATACATTGCAATACAAGTCGAAATGTATGTACAAATATTTAAATTGGAACATGTCTTATTTTCCATTATTTTTGCAGAAGTTTTGAACGAAATCTCCCCTCTCTACAATTGAGCTTCGACTTCCATCCCATCTCAGCACTGACAGTTGGCAGGCAATTAATGTGTGACGAACTCGAGAAGATCTGTCTTTACAAACCACTACAAGAGCGACAGCGCCGCTGGCGCAACGGTTGACAAAGAAGCAAATTGAAGATTTACACAAAACCGAACGAAGCCTGTGAATCTGACATTAAAAGCAAAATATCAAAAGATTCCAAACTAAACAAAACACGAAAACAATAGAGCAAAAGAGCGCGCACAATAGGCAACGGCCAATTGGCAACTGGAAAAGCCAATTACAACAAATCTAAGACAGACGAACCAACAAACCAACAGCAGCCAAAAGACACAACAGGCAGCAGAATGCAAGAAACTACGCCACAGCGACTGATCAGCCAAAAGCTCTGAACGGAGATCAGAAGAAGCAGATGCTAAATAACTGCGACAGACCACGCTTATGTAATCAATCCGGGCGAGTTCACACAACTGCGCCGACGACTTCACTTCAATCCACACCAACCACGTAGAGCGTTTGGGCATATTCAAGCGATCATCCTAAGACACTCCACCAATCCACCGCTCCGCTACTAAAGCGGCTTTCCACACATAAGCTCAATTGACATTTGCGGCGTCAGAGAACGTGGAGGAACGTGTGGCCATCCTGGATCCAGCGAACCGCAGTACACTCCACAACGTGTGGCCACAGCGAATGGAGAGAGGAGATTCTTCTGAAGTGGACAGTGGTAACCGAAATGGCGCGAAGCCAGTAGCGACGACGAGTGACGTCAGAGCGCTCAACGCCCATCATTATATGGGCACGCACGTTCCGCCACAGCAGCAGGAAATAAACCTACTGAGTGGACGTTCGTTGGGATTGCGAAGGCAACCCACAAAGTATCCGCACGGATTGGCTGTTTGTGTGCAGACGATCTGTGACGAAGACCAGCAGCGTCAACAGGCAATCGATTACTCACGAGCGTCCACTTTGCGCAGCTCAAGTTGGGATGGCAAAGAAGCTGTGAAATGTCACTTGGATGGAAATCAGTCGCAGCCGCACCGCAAATGCCAAATTGGAGGCATGTTCAGCAGTCCCGAGAATTTGGCCGAATTGCAGGTGCGCCGCTACAAATACCCCCTCACCGGCAACTATTATCTTGATGCACAAGAAGCAGCCGCCAAATCACCGCTGATGACTCTTGACTATGTCAAGCGCTTTTGCAATTGGAGGTACATGCGTTGGCCTCTGATATTTGCAGCCAGCGTTTTGGTATTTTTCGGCTTGATCACCTACAGCATTTGGCTGCATGACATCAGTGTGGCCAGGGAGCGGTATCTGCTACAGAGGAAACACAGCAGCTACGAAGATGATGGCCGGGATGCCAATGAAACTGCAAGTGCCGCACCCATGGAGGTGAATACGGTGCGAGCCCCGGTGACGGAAAGCAGTCACGTGCTGCAAGAGTCCACAATACTAAGAGCTCTAAGCTCGAGGTCTCGTCACCGGCCCAAGGAGCAGAAGTTATCCACGGTGGAATATACGCTGTCCAAAGGGACTGCAGGTTGGGATAAACAGCGGAAGGACACCCTTCAAGATATGCACACGTATTTCGACGAGACCACAATGGCATCTGAAGCGGCGGCTTTGGTTCCCGCCAATGCGTTCCGATTCACCTCTGGTCACCAGAACAGCTTTGGCATACCAATCGAAGATGACGAACGCATACTGAGATTAATAGACGGTGTAAGTATCTGATGTCATAGCACTTTGTATTTCCAGAAGGTATATTTTTTCCCTTTTTGCTTTTTCTAGCTATTTCCCGTCCATGAACCACCCACCACGGCATCGGCAGAGTCAGTGGCCAAAGTCTCCCCCACCATACCGCCAGTGACGCATAGCAAACCCACCGTTCCAATGACAAATGTCAATGCCAAATCAACGGCCTTGGATACTCGCTGCTATTCCACCTCACTAACGATGTGTCAGGGGGTACTGGAGTATGACTTGACCTATAATGTGTCAATGCAGGTGCTACCGACTGATATCAATGATTATCAAACGCTTGTAAACTCGAACTGTTCCGCCCGTGCAGTTGAATTTATTTGCGCAGTTCTGGAGCCAGAGTGCAGACCATCTCACATAGGCATTCTGCCGCCATGTAGAAGGATATGTAAAGGTGAGTGGAGCAAATTATTGTTTTTTTCTGACGCAACATTTGTTGTGTATGGATATGTAATTTTTCAAAGTAAGCCCACCAAAGCGATTATTCTGGAGCAACTTTCGTAATTGAATTATACGGATATTCCTGGGGTCTGACACATTACCAGATCTGATTCATCTTTGAGGATATGACTGGAAGATACTGGGGAAATTAGTATTAAGAACCGAGAAAATTCGTTTCTCTTAAGTTTTGATATGCAATTTTGCAAAATAAGCACACCACAGCGATTATACTGGAGTTCATAATTTGGGAACGTCAAGCTTCCCCACTTGCAAGATCCGTATAATTCAGGTTTGATACATTACCGGATCGAATTCATCTACGTGGACCTGTATACTTCGGGTATGACACATTACCAGATCTGATTCATCTCACAAGATATGACTGGAAGTTACTGGGGAAATTCGTGTCAAGCACCGATTTTCTATAACTCTTGAATATTAAACAAAGCAAACGTTGAAACATCTCTTCTCCTTAGGTAAAGAGTGGCAGCCTGTTTTACAGGCTCGCTTAGACTATTTATTTAGCCAATTGTTGTACCGCAGGGATCTAAGGGACAACGTACGTTTTGCCTCCTGTTGAACCAATTTGATTGCCTTTGAAACCTCAAAAGTTGATGGACACCAGCCAATTTAGCTAAATCCTCAAAGAAATAAGAGTCTATGATAGGATGCTATCCAGGGATAGCGGGGGCAGATACACAGAAGGTGTTCTATTGATCCTTCTACCTATTCGTATCCACAGGTTCTGCAAGGACCTACAATCTCTCCGTGAGACCTCCAGTAAAGCAAAGACCCGTCATGGCAGACACGATAAGTGAGACGTGCGGTCTCGATAACGACAGCAGGTCGTTGGTGCAATCGGAGTTTAGACAAGCCCACATCAGCCTGGAATGTATGCAGTTCCTGACTAGTGTTGTCGTAAGCGAACAATCCCTCAAGAAGGCATGCCCATACATTCCATGAAGTGTGTAATAAAGTTCCTAGTCTAGGAAGTTCATATACTTTCCAGTTCCTGGTATGTCTCGGCAGACTGTTTGTGAAGAGATCTGCGATAGAGGGCAGTTTTTTAATTCAGGAATACAGTTTCTTACTTACTTATCCCTAACCTCTTCTAGCTTGCAGTGTACAAGGTATTACAGAGTCCTCGCCAGTATCATCGGTCCTGATCTGTGGTCTTTGCATTATTGATATCAACACCATGTTTCGTAAGGATTTCCTTCATGGAGTCCCACCAGGTTAGTCTTCTGCGTCGTCTTTGGCGTGAACCAGTTGGTATAGATTGGAGTGTCAGTTTTGGTAGTCTAGATTCATCCATTCCTCATACATGTCCGCATAATCGCATCTTACTCTTCTCTATTCTCTTGTCAATAACATCTGACTGTAGGTCACAACTTATGGTGTCGCTTCTGATTCTATCCCTTCACTGGTTTTTCCCGCTACTTAGCGTAAATATTTAATTACTGTCGCCTGAATCCGACTCTTCTTGGATGCTGTATGAGACCATGATTCACAGGCTTAGGTAAGAGGACAGATATATGTTTTATTATATACTGGTAAGTTGGTTCTTGTAGAAACTTCTCGTTTACTTATGAAGTTTCTATTTATGTAATGGTACAGTTTATTAGTTGCGGATATTCTAGCATTTAAATCTTTGTCCGGTTTTCCATCCTCAGTAATTATGGCTCCCATATATTTGAACTGCTGTACTTTCTTTAGAGGTTCTGCTCCAAAACATATTGTATGAGACTCCATCTCTCTGCTTATGGTCATTGTCTCAATTCTTTGTAATGTCAATTCGTAGACCTTTCCTGGACATTTCCGAAGTGAGAATATTTAAGTTATGTTGTAGGTACTCAGCCGTACCTGCTAGGAGGACAATGACGTCTACATAGGCTAGCATTAATAGTTTGACGCGCCGCATTTTCCATTTACCCACGAAGTGAGGGCGCATGTTTTTCTTTGATTCATTAATAATTTCATCCATAAGAATATGAACAGATATGGGCTCAAAATATCTGCTTGTCTTCCACCTTGGCACGTATAGAATTCATCTAACGTTGTATTTGCTGTTCTAATGTAGTTCGGACAAGTGTTCTAAAATCTGAAAATTCTTCGGATGAGCGATAAACTGATGTTATTCTTTATCAGAACTTTTCCAATTTCGACCCGCTTTACAGTGTGAAACGCCTTTTCAAGATCGATGAAACACCTATGTAGTTTTCTATTATATTCTATAGCTTTTTCAGATAACTGCCGCATTATAAAGATGACGTCTTGAGTACCTCAGTTGTGTCTAAAGCACGCTGTTCTTCATCGAGATATTGTTCTACATGAGATTTAAGACGATCCATTAGTATCCTTGAGTAAAATTTGCCGGGGACGCTAAGTAGGGATATACCTCTATGATTCTCAAATTTTTTGTTATCATCTTTTTTGAAAATGGGATTTATAATAGTAATCTTCCAGTCTTCTGGAATTCTTGCCTGTTTCCCCGCCGCCGATTTCACATTAAGGAGCAAATCTTAATTTCCCATATATTTTAAGAATTTTGGTGCGATTCCGTCATGTCCTGCTGATTTCCCCAATTTCACATTCGCCAATGCATAGTTTAGTTCATCCATTGTAATGTGGACAAATGGGTCATTGTCGTCGTCTGGAAAATGAAATGGTTCTGTTGGTGTTACATTGAAAAGTTTGCAGTTTCCAGGAAATTTTGTATCAGAAAGTATTGATACCGACTTTAGTCGGAACATCAATTTACAGTCATTCTGCTTCCTCTCTGATCTGCCTGGTAAACAATTCATATTCCAGCAGTGGATAGCTCAAGTTCCTTAGCGAAGACACCAACGCACACTTGGTTGTTGAGCTCGGAATCGTCTGTATAGAAATTCACGAATCTCCCATGTCCTGGGATACCACTAATCCATTCTGATCTATCGTGTAATACTCCTTGTCAAAGAGTGGTTCAGTCAAAGTGTAATAAACAGTGACCGCAAGGTCAGCCATCATTTCCAAAAATCCACCATGTCCGTACCGATTTTCTGACCAGAGTTACAATTTCCAAAGTCTACTAGCAGTAGATGCGTCATATAGCCTAGCTATAATATCCAGCGGCATTAAATGTAGTAAAATATTTAGTGCCTCAGTTCGTGTCGTTCTCAACCGACCAGTGTTACCATAGCATTCATTCGCAGAACTTTGTTCAGTTTTACGCAGATGGTAGATTCTGCAGAGCAGTCTATCAGACAACATCGCCTTATAGCATTATCTGACTACTGTCGTATGCAACCAATAAGAGATCTGCGGCAGTCGAGGGCAGTTTGAAATTCAGGATTACAGTTTCCAGTGACCAGTCTCCAGTTTCAGCCTGAGAATATTGATACCGACTTATGTGAGAAGGTTAAATTTTAGCCATTCTACTACCTCTCTAATAGCTAAGATTTCTGCCTGGTAAACACTACATTGGTCGGACAGTCCTTTAGTAATTTATAACTACATATATGTGTATAGTTCCTCAGAAAAGACATCAAAGCCCACTTGATAAATGAGTTTGGAACCATCTGTATAGAAGTTCGCGTTTCTGGGATACGTCGATTCCATTGTTATCTATCAGGTATAAGAGTCATATACTTCTTGTTTAAAAGTGTTTCAGACATAGTGTAATCAACAATATCCAGAAGGTCAGTTATTGTATCCAGAATGCCACTGTCCGTACCCACTTCCTGGCTAGTGTTACAAATCCTGAAGTCTACTAGAAGTACATATATGCGGCATATTGCCTAGCTCTTAAATGTAGTAAAAAAGATTAGTGCCTCAGTTCATGTCATTCTCAACCGACCAGGGTTGCATTTATCAGTCTTTCGCAGAACTTTGTTCAGTATTGCGTAGAAGATAGTTTCTGCAGAGACGTCATCCAGACAACCTCGCCTTACAGCTATAAACTATACTAGAGCTCAGACCCCAACATTTTCCTATTGCCCTTTTAAAGGTATATGATGGTATCGTAGCCTTCTTTACTCTCTCCAGATGTTGGGAAGTCTGCCTCTTCTGCGGCTGCCTTGTGGGTTCTATTAGATAGCTTGTCTGGTGATGTCTTCATTAGGTTTTCTTTGTGAATGTCATATCCAGCGCCATTTTCGTTTTCGTATTTCTATGTAAACGGGAGTTTGGTTAGTTTGAGCCCATTGCCTTTCGTTAGATATGGTGTCCAGAAATCTTTAGAATCTTGCGAAGACATCGATTTATAATCACCTGAAGCGTGCTGATGTTCTTCCGAGCGGTATTCCATGACTCGCTCCATAGAGGATAATTGATTTATGCCGGAGTTGAAAATGCTTAACATGGTTCTTTTGGAGATGTGTGGAGACCGCCATATCGGGTTAAGGGTGCCAAAAGAATGTCTTCCACAGTTAATACGATGTTTTCGCTGGATCCTCCAGATGTAGTCGGAAGACTATGGAGCTAGCAGAATGAGAACGCCTTCAAGGTATTGGTCACTTATCATGAATGCTCTATTGTTTGATGCATTTATTCGCATATAGAGGAGATGCCACGACAAATTTCAGCATTGCGGTAGGTCTCCTTTTTGCGAATATTAATGATGAGCAGCTCTTTCGACATTTTTAGCTAAGTCCTTTGTCCACTTGCGTTTATCTTGCCGTACACTTTGTCAGAAAGTATAGAGCATGGAACGCAATCTTGATTTTTAGCTTCTCATTTTGGCGGTGTTGAGCAGATTTTTTGCGTGTCTTCTTTCAGATATGAGGTTCCAAGTTTTATCTGATATCCATTGTTTCCGTTTGTTTTCCCGATATCCTATGTGTTCTTTGGTGGCGCTGATGAAACAATCCTTAATAGTACCCTACCCCAGTTGTGCAACACGTTGTTTGATGTTCTCTCCAGGAACTCGTTCAGATGTTGTGTGTAGTTAGCCATGACTACAGGATTCTTTAACTTCCCAACGTCGAACTTTCTCTGTATATTGTTGGGCTTATAGCAGCTTTTTTCAGGCGGATCGTTCTATTCAGTAGGTGATGGTCGCCACCGCAGTCGAAACCACGCTTAATGCGGATATATAGTCTAAATTTGCGGCTTATGTCAATGTGTTCAAGTTGGTTCTCTGTGACTTTATCTGGAGATATCGACGTAACTTTATGAATTTTTCTATGCGGAAACAGTGTTCCTCCAATGACCAGGTTATTATTGATGAAAGTTTCGACAAAGAGCTCCCCATTCTCTGCCATCCTGTCAACTACATGGCTTCCCATTGCTCCCTCAAGGTCGACGTTCGTTGGGTCACCTTGAGTGTTGAAGTAGGCCGTCAAGAGCATATGTCTCCGCGGTTTACTGAAGCGGTCAGCTTTGTTAGAATATAACTTTGACAGCAAATTCAGATACCTCTGATGGTGCGTAGCAATGAATACAGCTCAAGTTCCTGGCATTGATCCTAAAGCGCGTTGTATGCGGCTAGAACGTAATTTCTAATCGATTAGTGCATCTTTCGCAGATTTAGATGAAATAATTCCGACTACATTCTGCCTTGGTTGACTTACTGGTTTACCAGAGTATATGAGGCTTAGTCCGTGAGATGTTGCAAATTCTCCAGCTCTAGGCCATATTGTTTCGCATAGGCCCAGGAAAAGTAAATTATATTTTCTAAATTCGTTGCACACTTCTGCAAGGCGAAATGTATACAGTAGCACACAGACATTCCATGTTCCAAATCTTGTCCATTTTATGAAGCTACAGGTAGTCATCGTGTTGTGTTCCGTTGGTTATTATTTTCATTTGTTCCGGTTTCTGTAATCTGTTGATTTAAGATGAGTACCTGATTGGGCTAAAGCATCTGATCCTGGTGCTGGGGCTGCCAGTGACGCTACCAGGCGTGCAGCTGTGTAGTCAATAACCCTTAAATTCATCATTATCAGAGAAAGATGAGTATATTGTTCGTGGAGAGATTCCTTAGCAGAGGAGACAAACCTAACTAATAACTAATAAAATGGTCTTTCTCATCAAGTAGATTCTCAGTATGGAATTATGCTATCATGTGAATAATACAAACTTGTTTATTTTTATAGCCATCCTGGAAGCTTGCTCTGAAATCATAGCCAATTCGGATGTGCTGACAGCAACATTCGATTGCAACCTCTATCCGGACTCCAATGATCCTCATCGCTGCGAAGATCCTACACGAAGGAAGGGATACTGCTACAGCAATGAATTCGAGTGCTATGATCGCTCCTGCATTCCCAATCAATGGCAGTGCGATAACATTAAGGATTGCTCAGCCGGGGAGGATGAAGACAATTGTCTGGTCTGTGATCAAGCGGATGAATTCCGATGTCGATCAAATGAGAAATGTGTGCCTGATTCGGCGCGATGTGATATGAAATATGATTGTTTCGATGGCTCTGATGAGGACGATTGCAACGAAAGCGGACTCAGCAATGAGGGTGAACTGCGTTTCGATGAGGAGGACGTCAATGCTTTTCCCCGAGTATTTTCATATGCCAGTATTCTATCTCCGAATCAGACGAGTGACAGTTTGTATACCTATATAACTGCAGCCACAGATGAGCGGAATTCGGCAAATGTTTTCCAGTTACACACTGTCTCCAATCGTACCAGTGGAGTATCGAAAGAGGAGGTTACAAACGCTGTTCCTCCAGAGGGACCCAAGGGTTTTGGTAAGGGGTGAATTTGTTCCTTCCACTCAAATCTGCATTCACAGCATTTGATTTTCTTTTACAGTCAACTTCCGAGACAGTAAGGAGATAATGATGACCAGTGATTCCGAGAATAACTTTAAAATATCCGCGGCTCGTGAAAATCGATCCTCAAACACCACACCATTGCAACCTGCCGCTTCCATACTCGTCGCTGTTAGCACGGAGCCTCCAAGTCAGAAATTAGTTCCATCAGTTTGTGCGCCCCATGAACTACGATGCGTGAGCGGAAAATGTATAACTGTCGAGCAGCTCTGTGATAAGGTAAGCAAAAAAGTCTCTCTCCAGTGGCACGTTTATGATAGACATTGTGACGTTTTTTTTATCTTCCCATTGTGAAGATCTGAAGATCAAAGGAGTATTTAAAATTTTAGCTTAAGGAAACATTTAGAAAAAAGTCACCCTAAAAACCTTACTAAATTTTAGAATTAAGGTAAAGGGTTTTCCAACAAGAGGTGTTATTTTGGTATTCCAAGAAAAATTAAATTTTTTTGAGATAAATGATCGGATGCTTATTTCATAATAAAGAGGAAGGTATGCCGTTAATAATGAAAAAACATCAGCCAAATGGCCACCACGACCACGCTTACAGGACCATATCCTTTTCATGAAATTTTCCATAATCAAATCGCAAAGTGGCTGCCCTATGTCCTCGATAGCCTCACGAATTCTATCTTTGAGGTCTTGAATCGACGCTGGGCTGTTGGCGTAGACCTTATCTTTCACGTTGCCCCAAAGGAAGAAGTCGCAAGGTGTTAAATCACAAGATCTCGGTGGCCAATTGTGATCACCTCTTCGAGAGATAACACGGTCCGGAAACTTTTCCCGTAACAGAGCAATGGTTTCGTTGCTTGTGTAGCGCCGTCTTGTTGAAAGTAAACGTTGTCCAGATCAATACCATCCAACTCCGACCATAAAAAATCATTAATCATCTCTCGATAGCGCAATCCATTCACCGTAACTGTTGAGCCAACCTCATTTTCGAAAAAGTAAGGTCCACTGACCCCGCCGGACCATAAACCGCACCGCAAACAGTCACACGTTGAGGATGGAGAGGCTTCTCAACAATAACTCTTGGGTTTTCCGAGCCCCAGATGCGACAATTCTGCTTGTTGACGTAGCCACCGAGGTGGAAATGGGCCGCCTCATCAGTCAAGATGATTTTTCGACGATTTTCGAATTTTAATAATTTCAATGCGTTGTTGAATCGTGTATCGTTCCATTTTTAGTAATGGCGTAGTTTCTACTTGCCAAATGTCAAAAAATAAAAGCTTCAAAAGTGACAGCTGCCGAAATACCGGGTGATTCAAAATAACACCTCTTGTTGGAAAATCCTATATAAAGATGTTAGCTTATTCCAAGGGAAATCGTATCAATATTTTTTCGCCATTAAGACATCCACCTTGGCAGAAAGAAAAGAATTACTTTAAATAACTATTATTTCTGTTTTATTATTATGTCTCTTTTTCTCGTTTAGATAAAAGATTGCCCCGATGGATTCGATGAGCTGATGTGTGTCTACAAAGATCGCACCACAACAACAGTGCGCAGTCGTGGCACAACAATTCTCCCCAACCCTTTTATTACAACAAGCAACAGCAACGGCAACAGTAGTAGTAGTAATGTCACCCGATCCGACAAGAGGACAATACGAACCACCATCAAACGGAAAGTCAAGCCCTAGACCGCAGATCGCAGATCGGAGCACAAGGCTACAAATGCAACATTATGCATTGCATGGGAAAATCGATCGAATTGTTCGAAGTTGTTCGTTTTGAGAAACCTTTTTGATTGTTACATTTCGAGATTCGTTCGCTTCAGTTTGTAATAAAACAAAAATACATACTCAGTTAAGTCAAACGAAACGAAATAGCGTTTCAAATGGGTTTTGTTAGTATCTGAAGATACTTGGGTAGTTCGGGAGTGAAGATAGTCTTTCTTCTCAATTCGGTAAGTTGTCCAACTTTTGGAGAACTTTTTTTAAATTTTATTTAAGAATGGGTAAGTATACAAGGTATCCAACTAGAGATGGACAGAAATTGACACCTGTATGGTAGCTAGACAAATCTGGCTCTGATATGGCCTGAGACGGTCAAAGTATCTCCTCATACTAGAAAGAAAAAGAACTGTCTATGTGTAAAAAAAATGGTCATCGATATATTATAAAATATGTACTTTAATTTTAAAGGTCTCTGTCCAACAAATATTAAAACCGCCAGATTCTTCTTGGGCTGGAGCAGATTTCCTTCGTTTATAACTTTAAAATATTTGGTGGCAGAGTTTAACCGGTACCGTACGAGCTGCCAAGACGAACACCGTAGTGGTCGATTCAGGTGCCCACACCAGAAATGTTTAAAAAATCCAAAAAATGAGAATGACCGTCGCACTGTCTTCATGTATCGATGTGACAAAAATAGAAGGAGGAATTGCAGAATTATGAAATTTCGTACCAAGCTGTATTTGGTCATAGTTAAGAAAAATTTCAGATTTGAACCCAATCGGACCGCGGGTCTCGTAACCACATGCAAATTATTTCGGGTCCTCAAAAATTCACCAGACTATAACACTAAATTGGAGCATTGTATACTTATGAAATTTAACATGTCGTAGTATTTCATATACATCAGTTGCGGTGCAAAATTTCTATGGGATATAGCGAGTCCCTTTGGTACCTCCCACACAAAGGGTTCAAATGACTTAAAAATAAATTTATAAAGAACGCTCAAGAGTGGCTCTGGATTTCGACCAAAGTTTTAAAAGAGTAATAGACTGGCTGTGAGTAAATGTGTGCACAAATTTGAGAGGAATTGTTTCAAGATCCCTCAAAACAGCCCTCTAGAAGATCTTGAAAAATTTTTGGTCCATATATCGTGCGACCCATCAAATTAAAGGAAATTTTGTAGATTACATACAAATATGGTGAGAAAAAGTTGAAGACTCAATAGGGAAAATGTCTGTATGTTGTACGTGATAGTTTAATAGTTTAATGCATGTATTTGTGTATTAGAGTTTCCTTCGTTGACTTCTAAAATAATATTATTATCTTCGTCAACAATTTTATCAAAAATACTCTTAAAAATATTGGCAATGTTAAGATTTTTAACCCGTATTAAACTTGTAATAGGATCAGAATTTATTGTAAGGTACGTCATTAAATCTTTGTTTTTGTTGTTTGGACAATTTTTTCCTTGTAAGGAACACGCAAGCTGCTCGGATCATTTTGTGACTGGCTTCGTCAGATAACCAACCTTAAATTACATAAATGTTTCCGAAAAAAAAAATTACCTACTGGCAAATTAAAGTAACTAATAACATCGTAACCATGAATTAGTACTTTATGTACACTACTGGCATATATCATCATTGGAAGCGAATCAACTTATTATCCTTGTTGCTATTGGGAACTCATTAAATGCTTTACTGTTAATGTTTTGTCTCATGAACATTAACAGTAATGCAAAAGTACTTTTTCGTAATATTTTGCACGAATAATAGGAACTTTTACATTTTACTTTTAAAAAGGATATGGCATTAATAACTTTTTTGCGAAAAAATTTAGATCTTTGCGATTTTTTTCCGATGATATAAAATATTATTTTTTTTTAATTTTTCGACATAAAAACACCCTATTAAAAGGAATTTTTAAAAATGTTATCAAAAATATTTTATAAATATGTTTTTTTGTATTTTTAAGAATTATGTCAACTATCAGGCTCAAAAAAAGTTATGGATTTGTTCTACAACTTAAAGGAGATGATTTTTGGAATACCACCTAAAAAAATTTTTTGCCTAAAGCAAAATTACTTTTTCGAAATTTTGGGCGCGAATAATTTGATCTTTTATATTTTATGTTTAAAGAGGGCATATCATTAATAATATCTGGCGAAAAAAAATTAGGGATCTTTACGATTTTTTTTCGGCATAAAAGCGATTTTTTTATGTTTTTCTAAACAATAATTTATAAGTATGAATTTTTGTATTTTTTAATTGTGTCAGTTATCTGACACAAAAAAAATTATGGGTTTGGTCTACACGTTAAGCGTTGGCGACTGTTTTTGGAACACCCCTACAAATTATATGTATTTGAAAATAATGTTTTTAGACACAAAAATATATATATATATTTTTTTTTAAATTTGTGCGCTTTTATTTTACGTTTTTATATTTTTTATTTAATAGCAACAGTAAATATATTGTTTTTGGAAAATAAAATTTTAGGGATCTGTTCAAACTTATTTTTCTCGTTCCAATTAAACTTGCAAATTTTTTCACTTTAACAAAAAATACGAATTTTGCAAAGCAATTTTGAATAGTAAAAATGCAATTTTCTGCCGACTTGGCATTTTTGTATTATAAGGAATTCGAATAACTATCATATACAAAAAGTTTGGTTTAATTTCCCTAATAAACGAATTTTATACAGCTATTTTACAACGTACAGTTATGGTAGTTTATTTTTTGGTCGATTTGTGTATACAACAATTGACTTTGGCGACCCTCGCGGTTTCAAAAAGAGCTAAATAAAAAAATATTGTCATTATTTATCTTAATTGGTATTTTAAGATATGATGAGTACCAATTTTACCATTATTTGAGCCAATTCATTATTATCGATTTTTGTCAATGGGACAGAGCACTGTGCGTCGGTTGAAGGTTCGTGAGCTAGCTTATGTCATAGGCATTTCAAAAAGTGCTATACATCGCATATTGAGATGATGAGAAAGCTGTGTGCAAGATGGGTGCCGCGTTTGCGATGGCCAAAATCAATGAATTAAAGTTCGAATTGTTTCAGCATGGAACTTATTCTCCAGATTTAGCTCCCTCGGATTGCATTTTGTTATCAAACTTGAAAAAAATGCCTCGGCGGAAAAAGATTTGCCAGCAATTAACAGGTGGAGGTGGCTGTTGATGGCTGTTTTCAGTCACCACTTTAAACGGGTTATCGAAGCTTTTGAAAATCGCTGGAAAAAGTGTATCGAGCTAAAATGAGATTATGTTGAGAAATAAAGAAAAAAATTCATAAAATTTGTTTTGTTTTCTTTGTTAAGTCGGTTATTTTGGGATCGCCCTCTATTCTAGCTTTGCGCTTAGACAAAATGTGGCTAAGTTTTAAAATTCGCGTTAAAAATAGTTAAGTTAAAGTAGCGTGATAAAATCCTGGCTAGTTTTGTCATTCTTCACAAAGATTCCCTTAAGATGAATCAATGCTATATCTCGAGAACTATATGAGATTACTCAAAAGTTTAAAAGCCGGTAGTATATCGTTTAGTAGAATGCACACATGCGCCTAAACATTATGAATACTCTAGGTTGTCCACTTTGAGACCCTGTAGCTCACACTGTTCTTTGTGAAGATGCTACCAGAACGAGAGCACAAACTTTGAACTTGGCCTGAGACAAAAATTTACAGATTTTTTTCAACACCATAAATTCTGTAGCAATCATCTAAATGTTCTATCATATTCTTTATTTTAGACAACTTTTGCAATGATTATAGACTGATTAAAATCATTCCACCTTACCGGCTGAGGAAATAAAGTATGATTTCAAATGGATATAGCTTTTGTGTCAACGGGTATATCTAATGGCAATATTTTTGCATCCTAGAGAAAATGTTGTTGTCTATCCAGAAAAGATAATGAGAAAGGAATCGGCATATAACTGGCTGTAATAAATACCGATTCGTAGTTTCAGGCGGGTAAACCGACTAAGGTATATCCTCACTTTGTGAGTAATGTAATATGGAATATTATATAAGTAATACATACGTGTGGGAGGTACCAGAAGGGGTTTATCAAATACACTTATTTTCGCTGAATAGCTCTACTTTCACTGTAGTATTTTGTTCCAAACAAATTCGGTGGGAGGGTAGCCCTTGGGATGTAGACGTGCAATAAGACGGGATTTTTCGAAATTCGTACTATTACCCGCACAATGGGGCAAATAGGGATAAATATGGTACCACCGTCAAATCTAAACGGAATGAGATAGAATCGTGAAATTTGGTGTGAGAGAAATTGACTGGATTCCGAACATTTACGCGCACATTGGGGTAAAAAGGGTTAAATGTGGTACAACAGCCAAATCCAAATGGTAAGAGCTAGAATCGTTAAATTTGCTGTGAGAGTAGCTCTTGGTACGTAAACTAGAACAATGAGCGATTTTTGTTGAAAATTTTAGGGGCACAGTGGGACAGTTAAAATTGAAGCGTGGGATGTCCTTAGGATAACGTTTTTTTGTAATCGTACTTTTCGGGACACAGTGGGCCAAACGTGTAAAATAGGGTACAGTGGTTTAAAAATTTTAAAAATGGTCCAATGGTTCTAGGGTAGATTTGTAACATAAATAAGAGATCGGAAGTGATTTTTTGAAATTCTAACTTTAAGAGGCACAGTGGGGCAAAACGGGTTAATTATGGTGCATTGGGGCAAAAATGAATCAATCTGGCAAAATTGGAACTTAAACTTGAGATTTGAAGAGCACAGTGGGTCAAAACATTAAAAAATATTTAGTGGGCAAAAATGGTACAGTGGATAAAATGTGATTAAATAGGGTTAAGTATGGTAGAGTGGGCAAAAAGGATTAAATATGGCACAGTGTGACAAAAAATTGTTAGCTTTGGTACAGTGGGACAAAAAGGAACCAAAAGGGGGTTAAGTATAGTAGAGTACAGTGAGACAAAAACTGGTAAATATGGTACAGTGAGACAAAAAGGGTTAAATATGATCTGATCTCCATTTGAGATCGGTACATATACATAAATTAGTAGTATCATTGCGCATAAGGGACTTTTAAAGCACAGAAAGAGTGAAAATTGCTTTGGTCACTGCTACACTGACCACAGTCTATATGTTATCATATTAAGTGGTGCGCGATATCCAAGTTGACCTGAGACTGGACATCGAATAATTGTTTTCGCATTTCCTTTGATGTCAGTATGTATATATACATTTTTATATTCTGAGCTCTTAAGGAACTTTTTAAATCTGTAAAATAATATAAATTTTTTTGGTCACTGCTATACTGACCACAGTCAGAGAATTCAAAATAATTGTTCGCGCATATATTTTTCGTTTATAGTACAGGGTGGAGCGTGGTAACTTGCTTATTTGGAAATGAAATAAAAAAGTTATGAACCTTAGAAAAATGTATTTTATATTTTAATTATATTGAACAGTAAGGGAATTTTTACATTACATGGTTTTAAATTGTGTATCTGGCATATGTCGACCTTCGCTATCTACACACTCCTGCATACGTTTTGAAGTTTTCATGAACTCTAACAAGCATGCCGACTGGTATTCTGCCAATTTCAGCCTCAGTATTGTTAATTAGCTCTTCCAAGGTGTTGGGACGGTTGAAATACACCTTCGCATGGAAATCGCATGGGGCTAAGTCTGTTGAGCGTGTCGGCCAGTTCACATCACCTCGAGTGATTCACACCATCCCGAGCGAGTGCGCATTTGAAAAATACGCTTCAACACAAAATTACCTCTCCTCACGTGTCCAATGCATGATGGCAACTGAAAGGCAGAAGAATACAAATCTCCCGTCAGCCACTATAAGCACTCTCTACTCTCTTCGACCAACAGTGTCGCCAAAATCACGCGCTCCACCCTGTACTTCATATTTACAAAGTTTTAATTTTGTATCTTATAAAAGGCATCAGAAAGGACAAAAACAACACTCCATTTTTTGATAGCGCTATACCTGACCACAGGCCGATGGTCTGTGCTACGTGAGTAGCCAGTGGTTTATACAACACTCCCGTCTTTGCGTGTGCAAAATTTCAGCTTTCTAGGTCGAAAATCACTTAGCGGAAAATTTACGATCTAAGTAGCACAGGCATTAGTCTATTTGTCCACCAAGTTTCAATATAATCGGTTCAGCCGTTTAGGCGTGATGATGGAGCAAACAAACAATTAAGCAGACCAAAAAAAAATATTAAAAGGATTTAAAAATTTGTGTTCTAAATATATTCTTTTTCAATTCAAACATATCAAAAATTGCGATTTTCCCCCGTGTACTCTCCTGTCATTACCCTGGGGGCGTTCGCGTTTGCGAACACAAACAATAATTTTTTTTAGTGTATGCTGTACTTTTGTGAGGATTGTATAAGTGTACAGTTCGTGACGGAAGAACCGTACAGAACGCTTACGAACCGTTCTTTAGTGTTTTTCCGAACTCTAGTTACAACTACAATGTACTCGTACATGTTCGAGTATTTGACCCTTTACTGTGGATAAAAATACAAATATAGCGCAAATAAATAGAAAAGCCCATATGAGGATTCCAAAGGAAAGATAGTAACTGAAAATAGTCCAATTTTTTTATACTAATAAAATACTTATCCCAAATATTTTGTCAACATTTAACGGGCGATCTAAGTAGAGATACTTTTTTCAATAGCCTTTTTTTGACAGATCACATGTGAATCGTGTCATGCTGTTATGTTATTTTTGTTAAGTATTGTTTGGCATTTCATCATGGAATTACGCCTGAACAACTTTTACAAATTATTCAGTTTTATTATCAAAATAATCGTTCGCCAATTGCGCTAAGTCAATTTTTCTTTAAATCCAAAAAAAACACTTTCCAGTCGACCCACGACCTTGACACCCATGAGCAATATTTTAGCTCTCGTTAAGAGCTATCTTTTTCCCATTGACCGATTCCCGATCCGACGCACCGGAATCATCGGTCCATATTTCCTCAAAAATGATACCGGTGAGAACGTAACCGTCAATGGCGACCGTTATCGTGCCATGATAACCGACTATTTGATGCCTGAAATTGAAGCTCGTGATCTCGGCGACATTTTCATTTCAACAAGATGGCGCCACTTCCCACACATCGCATCAATCAATGGATTTATTGAGAGAACACTTCGGTGAGCAGATAATTTCACGTTTTGAGCCGGTCGATTGGCCACCTAGATCGTGTGATATCACTCCGTTAGACTTTTTCCTGTGGGGATATGTAAAGTCTAAAGGTTATGCGGACAAACCCGCTTCGATTCAGGCCTTGGAGCAAAACATCACGCGTGTCATTCGCCACTTACCAGTCGAAATGCTCGAACGAGTCATCGAAAATCGGACTCAACGGATGGACCATCTGAGTACTGTGAATAAAAATAGAAAAATAGCGCGAAGTAAATAGAAAAGCCCAAATGAGGATTCTAAGGAAAGATAGTAACTAAAAATAATACATTTTTTTTAGACTAATAAAATAATTTTCCCAAATATTTTGTCAACATTTAGGTCCAGAACTATAACAAAAGTCTCTGACTGAATATCTTAAGACTCAGGGAAAGGACTTTCAAACATGCAACAAATAAATATTAGGAGCTATTAATCAAGAGAACATAAACATATTATTTTTCCTTGACTTATTGGTGCTTTCCTATTTATGGATTTGCAAAAAAAAAACACAAACATATTTCCTTAAATGATTTGAGTATTATCACCTCACAACGAACAACAAAAACAACAAACAATTATGAACATACTAATGTTGTTTAGTTTCCAAGAGAGAACTTACTTATTAAGGGTGACTTTTTCTTTTTTTTTTTGTTTAAAAAAAAGTACTTTTTCCCTCAAAATACTCTATATATGTAGCAAAGTAATTAAAAATGATTTTTCAGAGAATAGTTGTTGGCTTACAGTGGTGTCAGTGGACATTTTCTTGACAAAAATTATGTTATACAAACAAAATCTTTAATGTCTGAAACAAATACATTCATCAAACAGTTTTACTAAAAAAGGCGTAACAACAAGAAAACGGAAATTCCGTTTTTGATTCGGTACACTGCATCAAAATACACATCCTGACGAATTTTTAGCGGCGTAATATCAAAAATCGCGAATTTATTAACGAAAATCAAAAGGGTCTAACAACAAATGATCTCTTTTTTCATAGTTAAAAAATCATGTTTCACGCAATTTTCACAAAAAAAGTTATAAATCATATTGATGTGATTTTATATATGCATCATTATGTTTAGATTTTATACTGAAAACCCAGTTTTTCTTACGACAGGACTTTTAATTTTATTTAGTTTTTTGCTTTTACTGTAAAATTTTAAAATATGATGATAGGCCCTTTTTCGTTTCTGATGACGATGTATTTTCCATACATTTTGTTCTTTCAAATCCAATCAGTCTACGTTTTCTTTACAGTCAATGATTTCTACACAGGGCAAAATCGCCTTTTTTGATATGTTTGGAACGCAAATTTTTAAGTATTATATATTTCAGAGAAAATAAATTTTATTTGAAAATCATTAAAATTTATTTGGAATGCTTATATGTATATATTAGAACAAAATATATTTGCCAACAAATTTTCTCAAATAAAATGTATGTTTATATGCAAATAAAATTATTGTTTAGAAATTTTAACAAAACATATTTGGAGAATTTTATAAATATATGTTTGGGACAATATACTACAGAAGCGATTTTTTTCAGCGTGTAATAGATATTAAAATTTTTTGTGAAACTATTTGTTAAAAAAATCAATTTTAGTGGTAATTTATTTTTAATTTGTAAATTTTAATGTTATCACCAAATAAAACGTTAAATTTACCACTGTGCCCCGCAGCATCGCCTTAAAGTAGACACAAACATGTCCAAGAATGTCAATCAACGATCAATCTAAATCGGCTTAATGGCTTTGGCGGGCATAAATAGGCTTTGCGAAATCGTTTAATTCTTCCCTATCCGCAACTATCCCTTGTCAACCATCCACCCCTCGGACAGACAATAACCACTGTTTTTTGTGCGAATTTAGTAGTTTTTTACATCAAAAAAAAAACAAAGAGGACATTACGAACATTTAATTCGATATGTTGGTTGTTTTTTGTTGCTATTGTTTTTGTTTTCCTTTCATATAACTGGCGAATCAATTTGTCACTTGAACCTTTCCAATTTCCCTGGGACAGGGGAAAGGACTCGATCAAATTTTGATTGATTTGGAATTGCTGATGACAGCTGCAGTCGGTCGATCTGTCGGTCGGTGGTCTAAATATGTTGGTATAGACAGACGGATGGCTTTCCAATTAAATGCCAATGAAGACGACAAGACTGATTTGCACTGGATCATTCAGTGTGTCTACATTTTCGATGAGTGCGAACAGTGATGTGATATTGTGTCAAACATCCTGGGATACATACCTGACTTCACTGAAGATAGAATAGAATCTCTCTTTTTTATCACACGGATGTTCGCTGATTCTCTGAGTGTTAAATTATTGTCGGAATATTCAATTTGCCTAATAAACACCAGATATTTAATTCCGTCCATTCCGTCGACCAATCCCGTAGACTGCCGCCGTAGACTGTCACTTAATTCAAAAGTGACATAACTTAAAATTGATTTACATATATCGTACATATGCAAAAATATGCAAACACACTATCGATCATTTGCTGTTGTTCCATTTCGTTCCGGCTATTATTTTTCTAAAAAGATTTACGTCATTTTTTTAATTTTAATATATCTATGTATGTCGTCTAAAATCTGTACATACAACTTACTTCTGAAAGGGAGTAAAAGACGTTTCAAAAATTAGATAATTCTCTCCAATCTTCCGATGCATATCTTTTGCATATGCAATTTTTATGGTTGGATATGAGAGTTTTTATTTGCATATGCATTTTTCATTCAACATATGCACATTATATTTTGGATTGGATATTTTATGCATATTCTAACTTTTGCATATAAAATGCATATATGGAATATGCAGATTGCATTAAATTTAGAATCCAAAAATTTATCTAATCCTAAAGTATGAAATTATTCGGATCACTAGTAGATATTGCATACAATTCCGCTGTCTACTTATGATCTATTGCATTTAGAAAACTTTGCTAAAAGTGTTTTCGATAGCTTTTTCTTCAAGCTTTAAAAAATAAAAAAAAATAAATTTTTGCAACATTTAAATTTTGTTTAAACATTTTTTTTAAAAAACCCATATTTTTTTTATTTTTGCTCATATGAAAGCTTAGGTCATTTCCTGTAAGAGCTTTGTGGTCTATTGGGATCCTGTTTATCTATCAAGATAATGATAAACCTAAAAAAAATTGAGGTTCAACAATTTAATTTAGCATAACTGAAGAACCATTTATCGTAATTGGTTCAGGAACGCCATATATAAAGGGTCCGCAATCTAACTTTTTTTATCAACTAGTGCTTATTTCGTGAATGGTAACACTTAGCTCATGTCTGATTTGACAGATAATTAGTTTTATCCTTCCGCTGAACGAATATGGTTGTGTATACGCTTGAACAACGCTGGGAAATATTGCGACATTACTTTGAAAATCATGGTAATGTTGCAGAACGATTTTGCCAAACAAAATCATCTTTTCAGATGAAGCTCATTTTGATCTTGGCGGGTATGTAAACAAGCAAAATTGTCGCATTTGGGGCACAGAAAACCCGCACGCATACATTGAAAAGCCGATACACCCAAAACGAGTCACTGTTTGGTGCGGATTTTGGTCCAGAGGCATAATTGGGCCATTTTTCTCCGAAAATGAGCAAGGAGTGACTGTTACAGTCAATGGCGATCGTTATCGGGCCATGTTGAACGAATTTTTGTTCACAAAAATTAAAGAGGAGGATATTGGAAACATTTGGTTTCAACAGGACGGCGCTACGTGCCACACAGCTGAAGCTACACTCGATGTTTTGCGCCCTGTTTTTGAAGATCGCATTATCAGCCGCAGAGCTGATGTCGTTTGGCCACCTCGGAGCTGCGATTTGACACCGTTGGACTATTATTTGTCGGGTGCCCTCAAAGATAAGTGTTACGCCGACAAGCCAGAGACAATTTACGCTTTAAAGGACAATATTCGTGAAGCCATTGGTGAAATACAGCTGCACACAATGCTTAAAAATTGGACCGATCTTGTAGGCTACTGCATGGGCAGCCGAGGCAGCCATTTGAATGAAATTGTTTTCCATTATTAACCGGAAGGATTGTACTTTCAAATAAAAAAAGAAATTTGAGAACATATTCAGTAGTTTTTTTTTATAGCATTTTCAAAAAAAAAGTTATTTGGCGGACCCTTTAGATTAAATTTTACCATGATTTGGCCATTTTTTTGGAGGTACTAAAAGGGGCGTGGCAATAAGGCTGTTTTGTGTATATGGTATATGTACTCCTATAAAAAGTATAAGCTCATAACTTCTGGTAGAAAATGACCGCTTTGTGTGGGGGTAACAAAAGAGGGGGGGGGGGAGTTTGGATTAGGGTTGCAGCCGGTTTTTTTTACCAGCTCACATAGTCCACCCCCTCTTCGAAACCAAACTTTTTGATATAGTTAAGTTCAGTTAGGTTTATTGAGTCTTTTCTATTAGCTTTACAGCCTTCAAAATATGATATAATATACGAAGATAAATATAATGTTTTGTTTTAAAAACCATTAATAATAACTCGGTCTCTTGCCTGTCTTTTAAGGTAAACAATTGATATACAAAACCGGTAAGGAAAGGCTAAAGTCGGGCGGGGCCGACTATATAATACCCTACACCACTCTCGAAATATTGAATAACTCTGATATATAAATTTAGTAATTCATGTATAAATTGTTTACATAAATTTACTTTTGGGGCATTTTATACTTAAATAATACCCTGTACCACAGTGTGGTGTAGGGTATAAAAACGATTGGATCTAAAGAGCCAAATCGGATGAAACATATGTATATATGGGAGCTATAGCTAAATCTTAACCGATTTTCTTCAAATTCGGCAATGTTGGTTCATGGATCAAGAAACTCTACCATTCTAAATTTCAAAACGATTGGATGTAAAATATAGCTTCTATAGAACTAAAGGGCCAAATCGGACGAAACATATATATGGGAGCTATAGCTAAATCTTAACCGATTTTTTTCAAAATCGGTAGTGTTGGTTCATGGATCAAGAAACTCTACCATTCTAAATTTCAAAATGATTGGATGTAAAATACAGCTTCTTCAGGACTAAAGAGCAAAATCGGACGAAACATATATATGGGAGCTATAGCTAAATCTTAACCGATTTTCTTCAAATTCGGCAATGATGGTTCATGGATCAAGAAACTCTACCATTCTAAATTTCAAAACGATTGGATGTAAAATACAGCTTTTATAGGACTAAAGGGCCAAATCGGACGAAACATATATATGGGAGCTATAGCTAAATCTTCTCCGATTTTCTTCAAATTCGGCAGTGTTGGTTCATGGATCAAGAAACTCTACCATTCTAAATTTCAAAAGGATTGGATGTAAAATACAGCTTCTACAGGACTAAAGAGCAAAATCGGACGAAACATATATATGGGAGCTATAGCTAAATCTTAACCGATTTTCTTCAAATTCGGCAATGTTGGTTCATGGATCAAGAAACTCTACCATTCTAAATTTCAAAACGATTGGATGTAAAATATAGCTTCTATAGAACTAATGAGCCAAATCGCATGAAACATATGTATATATGGGAGCTATAGCTAAACCTTAACCGATTTTTTTCAAATTCGGTAGTGTTGGTTCATGGATCAAGAAACTCTACCATTCTAAATTTCAAAAGGATTGGATGTAAAATACAGCTTCTACAGGACTAAAGAGCAAAATCGGACGAAACATATATATGGGAGCTATAGCTAAATCTTAACCGATTTTCTTCAAATTCGGCAATGATGGTTCATGGATCAAGAAACTCTACCATTCTAAATTTCAAAACGATTGGATGTAAAATACAGCTTTTATAGGACTAAAGGGCCAAATCGGACGAAACATATATATGGGAGCTATAGCTAAATCTTCTCCGATTTTCTTCAAATTCGGCAGTGTTGGTTCATGGATCAAGAAACTCTACCATTCTAAATTTCAAAAGAATTGGATGTAAAATACAGCTTCTACAGGACTAAAGAGCAAAATCGGACGAAACATATATATGGGAGCTATAGCTAAATCTTAACCGATTTTCTTCAAATTCGGCAATGTTGGTTCATGAATCAAGAAACTCTACCATTCTAAATTTCAAAAGGATTGGATGTAAAAATACAGCTTCTATAGGACTAAAGGGCCAAATCGGACGAAATATATATATGGGAGCTATATCTAAATCTGAACCGATTTCAACCAAATTCAATAGCGATCTTAACAGCTGCGAAATACTCTAAACTGCAAAATTTCAGAACGATCGGAGTGAAATTGCGACCTGTAGTCGACGAACAACTTTACATGGACAGACGGACGGACAGACATGCTTAAATCGACTTAGCTAGTGATTCTGAGTCGATCGGTATACTTTAAGGTGGGTCTAGCTGTGTTATTTTCAGGTGTTACAAACATTTGCCGTGAAACAAACTTATAATACCCTGTACCACAGTGTGGTGTAGGGTATAATTATCGGTACCGGAAAAACACAAAACTTTTATGCAAATATCGCATAACCCTGTGCTTTCAACTTCCTGATTGTTGATTTTATTTTTTATTTATATAAAACATTTTGCACAACATATTCTGCATTCCACACATTATTATCGGCACGAGATTATTTTTGATTGCCTATACAATTCTTGAACAAAATGTTGAACATTTTTTTTATGTCGAGTAAATTATTTGTCAAGTATCCCAAAAGAACAGCAAGGAATCTTTCGGTTGTATTTCCCAAAATACATTTAATTATTCTAAATTTGGGAAATTATTGGGATAACCAAAAAACGATTATTTATTAATATTTTTTCTGTTGTAGTAACCAATTATTTGTTGCAATAAAAATCTTTGGTCTATTAATACAATTTCTGTTGTCAAGAATAAAACATTGGTTGTCACAACCAAAAATCGATCATATGATACTATAATGAATGTTTAAAATTAGTTACCACAACTAACCGAGTGTCATTGAAAAAAACAATCTTAATTCGATTGATAAAACCATCGATTTAGTTGCAACCATTTTCATTTGATCGTATCCATGTTATTATTGGTGTTTGATTTATTTATATATAAATACAACCGACACACGGTGTAGGCAATATACTTTTTGTTGCTAGCACTATTTTTTTATGGTTACAATCGAATTCCAACCAATTATTTTCCTGGTTATGTCTACTAACAGACAGTATTTTCCTCTCTAATGCGAGGAGATATTTTGACCTTCTCAGGACATATCTTGGCCAGATTTGTCTAGCTACCCTAAAGCTGTCCGTCTTTCATTGGGCTGCCTAATTTCCTCCTTCCTGAGAATTTGTAATGTCTTCCCTTTCCTAGCAAGTTCATCGGCTTTGCAGTTCCCTGGGATATTCCTATGCCCAGGTACCCATATGAGGTGTACGTTAAATTGCTCTGCCATCTCGTTAAGAGATCTGCGGCAGTCGAGTGCTGTTGTGAATTTAAGGCTGTGGACTTACTTCTTATATCTTCACATTGATAGACAGTTCAATCGTGGCAACTTTCTCCCTACAACATCAGTTGGCTGAAGATGGAGTAGGACTTGTATAGACCCAGCTGCTACAGTCCTCAACGCTCCGGTTAGGTCTGTCAGTGACTTCCCCGGGAAATGTGTGCCGAGCACTAGTTCCAGCGACTGCTCGCTGGTTTTTGTACAGTTGTTGATCATTCTGCGCGTAACCAACTGAACAGAGTGTAGCGAATAATATCTTACGCAGCCTTGCGACATCCGAGACCTTTTCCACTTCTCCACAGGAGGTGTACCGATAATGTCTTTGTACTTTCCTTAGCTCCGTTTTATGGATTTTGAGTTGCTCTTTATATGCATACCAGTTACAGTGACCCCAGTAGATTTGGCCGTTTGCATGTTTTTTTCCTATCCTTAAACTTAGAAGTCCACCATTGTTGTTTAGTTTTACCCTTGTATCTTGATTTTGGACAGGCTTCTTCAAGGTAACTGTTGAATGATGCAGTGATGTGCTCGGCCAGATGATTATCCCCTCACCTTAGAGAGGAGGGTATATTGCTACAAGCCAAAAGTGTAACATATCGAAGGAGTGAAGTGTAACATATCGAAGGTGCGCACTATAACTCTCGAAAGGAGTAGCCGATTGACTTCAAATTTGGTATGCGGCAATATTTTTCTCTATCTCCGGCTAAGTTATCAATTAACACAAAAATATCGCTGTTTGACTCCTGCTTAGAGTCCACACTATGCATGTGAATCGTGGAATGCGATACACACACGTTACACGCGTTGCCTAACAGCTGTTTCCGCAGGATTTTACGTATATACTGGCCTGGGGAAATATCTGTCAACTTTGAAGCAGATCCCAAAAAGTATCCGTTCATACTAAAATTGTGAACCGCAAATGGCGATGGATTGGGGGCACACAACGACAGCAATCGACTGGACACCCAAAGGGAGAACTTGCAGAAGGAGCCGGATTAAGCTGTTGAGAAGATAGAAGCATTGCATCGAATAGACATGATTGGATTCATTTTATCGCGGCCCTTTGGTCCTTATAAAAGAACTATAGGAAATAGGGAAAGTGTACCAGTAGTCGGCAGTTTAACTTTTTTTCATTTTGTAACTGATGTCCTTCCGAATGTTAATAAGCTATTGGGGTAACAACTATATATTATATATATATATATATATATTTCTTTTCAATGAGTGTTACTGTTTTAGGATTAATAAACAGTTTAAATAAAAATAAATATTAATTTGATTAAATAATATATCTTGTTAAATTCATCCTATTCGCCAGTAGTCGGCATACATTTTCCAATATTCCGCATCTGATGATCCTATACATTTTGTTATAGGACATTTTGTTAAGGAAAAAACAAAATCGTATCTACAGAAATTAAAATTTTTATTAACTTAAATTTTATTTAAATTATATTATTTACGTTTGTTCATATCTAGTAGGTATATATAATTATTATGTGAGATCTTTGAAATTCAATTTCATGTTTTAGCGCATTAATTGCAAAAATATAATTTTTTAAAAAATATATTATTATGGGTGGTGAAAAACAAATCACATACGTGGATAATCAGTGAACATTCATTGATGATAATGAACCAAACCCTAATGTGACGAATGCATGTGCGGCGGTGCTTGAATGAAGCATCAAAAATCAACAACGGTTTGTTACAAAATCAAAACCAACTGGGGATAATTTAAAGCAAGTAGCGACTAAAGCACGTACTGGGGACGACTAAAGAACACTCTGAGGATATTTTTTACTTATAGAACAAAATTTACGAAGGCGCATTTTGATGTATCCTGAGGCTTTCAGCGGGATTCTGGGAGTATTAAGTATCACGAGCGCAGAAACTAGTGCTAATTAAGTGGGTATTTCTGATGTGAGATCCAGTAGATAGGTGTTCGGGAAACTACGACTGTTGACTAAGGGATTTGAGGTTTTGGTAGCGAACTGATAGAACAAAAACATTTCAGACGCATTTGGATGCAACTTGAGGCTTAAGATAATTTACTGGGTGTATAATGTATTAAGATCGCAGAGACGATTGTCCATTATGTAGTTATTTTCGATGGGTGAATCCTGTGTTCATTTCATTTGGTGTTCATTTTGATTATGTATTCAACCATTAGAAAAGCCAATTTTTCCAAACGATGTTTATTATTATACCCTCACTTTAGTGTGACGAGGGTATATATCATTTGCTACGGAAAAAAGTGTAACACGTCGAAGGAGTGACCTAAGGCCCCAAGTATATCCGGAGGAGGAGGTGCGCACAATAACTCTCGAAAGGAGTAACCGATTGACCTCAAATTTGGTATGTGGAAATATTTTTTTCTATCTCCGGCTAAGTTCGAAGATGGGCCATATTGGTCCACTCCTTCTAGTACCTCCCCCACAAAGGGTTAAAATGTTGTAAAATATTGATTCTTTAATAACTGCTATACTACTTATTCGAATCTTTTGAAATTCCACACAGAAAAATGGGCAAAGTCGCCGCGTCCCTTTTGGTACCTCCCACACAAATGCACCATTTTGCACCAAAAGTTAACAGCTTATAACATTAATAACAGTGTATAAAAATACTTGAAATTTTTTACAGTATTATGCTTTTATATTGCCTGCAGTCCAGGGGAAAATGGGTGTTGTTGCCACGCCCCTTTTGGTACCTCCCACACAAAGGTACCTTTTTGCACCAAAATGAACCAAACCCTAATGTGACGAATGCATGTGCGGCGGTGCTTGAATGAAGCATCAAAAATCAACAACGGTTTGTTACAAAATCAACACCAACTGGGGATAATTTAAAGCAAGTAGCGACTAAAGCACGTACTGGGGACGACTAAAAAACGCTCTGAGGATGTTTTTTACTTATAGAACAAAATTTACGAAGACGCATTTTGATGTATCCTGAGGCTTTCAGCGAGATTCTGGGAGTATTAAGTATCACGAGCGCAGGGACTAGTGCTAATTAAGTGGGTATTTCTGATGTGAGATCCTAAGGGATTTGAGGTTTTGGTAGCGAACTGATAGAACAAAAACATTTCAGACGCATTTGGATGCCACTTGAGGCTTAAGACGATTGTCCATTATGTAGTTATTTTCGATGGGTGAATCCTGTGTTCATTTCATTTGGTGTTCATTTTGATTATGTATTCAACCATTAGAAAAGTAAATTTTTCCAAACGAAGTTTATTATTATACCCTCACTTTAGTGTGACGAGGGTATATATCATTTGCTACGGAAAAAAGTGTAACACGTCGAAGGAGTGACCTAAGACCCCAAGTATGTCCGGAGGAAATCCGTTTTGGGTCATTTTAAGTCGAATGAGCAATGTCCGTCCGTCCGTCTGTCTGTCTGCTGGCTGGTGCGCACGATAACTCTCGAAAGGAGTAACCGATTGACCTCAAATTTGGTATGTGGAAATATTTTTTTCTATCTCCGGCTAAGTTCGAAGATGGGCCATATTGGTCCACTCCTTCTAGTACCTCCCCCACAAAGGGTTAAAATGTTGTAAAATATTGATTCTTTAATAACTGCTATACTACTTATTCAAATCTTTTGAAATTCCACACAGAAAAATGGGCAAAGTCGCCGCGTCCCTTTTGGTACCTCCCACACAAATGCACCATTTTGCACCAAAAGTTAACAGCTTATAACATTAATAACAGTGTATAAAAATACTTGAATTTTTTTTACAGTATTATGCTTTTATATTGCCTACAGTCCAGGGAAAAATGGGTGTTGTTGCCACGCCCCTTTTGGTACCACCCACACAAAGGTACCTTTTTGCACCAAAAGCTAACAGCTTATAACATTAAAACCAGTGTTTTTATAGTGTCTATAGCCCTGTGAAAAATGGGCGTTATTGCCACGCCCCTTTTTGTACCTCCCACACAAAATGGCCAAATCATACCACAATTTAATGTCTCATAACGTTTATACCAGTGCACATAAATGCTTATAAGTCGGCACAGTGCAATGAATTTAAAGCATCTAATGTTCAGCGAAACAAGGTGTATTTGATAAACCCCTTCTGGTACCTCCCAAACAAATTGACAGAATAATTCGAGTAATATTCAATATTACATTACTCACAAAGTGAGGGTATACCATAGGCGGTTACCCGACTGAAACTTTCTTAAGTTGTTTTTTAAGGTTATTGTTTCAAATTTAGGTCAAGTAATGGCGTAGTTATTCTGCTCTATTAAATAGGGGTAGGGTATCATATAGGTCCTGTAAGGTGTAATGTTCTAGAACATTTTTTCATGTTAGGTCTCCCAAATGTATATACTGTGGACCCATTCTTCTAGCACCTTCGGCAATACGACCATGAATTCGATCTTGTACATAGTTCATGCACAGAGCGTCCTATAAAACTTGACACAATGTAAAAACTCTCTACGAAGACATTCTGACGTCAAGGCAAAAATGTTAATCCTAACAAGAAAAAAAATTATAAATAAATTCTTTTAGATATTAAATTATCGCTTTCGAAGCAGCGTTTTTTTTGCAAATAAATAAATAATTAACATTTTGTGCAAAACAAATTCTGACCCTAATGTGTTTCTGCTACTGCATCTGTATGACTTGCATTGATCACTACCGGTTTCTCTGACCAATAACTTATCTGCGTTCGTACGCATGCGCAATTGAAACGGCGGCAAACCGAATTAATATTCGCATTTTGAAATTAATAAATTAGAATAGTGACAAAAACGCAGTCAATTGTAATGCAATGCCACCGCGCGATTCTGCACATTTTTGCAATAGAATACCGTAAGTGAAGGTCGAACAATTCACGTGTGATACCGATTTCGGTGCTTTAATTGAATAACTTCAAATTTGATTTGGTTTGTTTTTTTCCCAAGCCAACTGCAGTCGGTGAGTGAACCTTCGAACTCGCTTTGAATTTGACTGGTGACTGTGTTTGATTTGTGTTTGTGATTCGCTCACACAGAACAGTTTCTATGGCGTTGAAATGGAACCACCACCGGTGGTAGTTTGAATTGCAAATGCAATTTTGTGTAAGTGTTGCAGCATTCCGTAAGAACGAGTAACCATCTCATAAATGTAGTTTTCCCATATGCAGCACGAATGGCTTTGCCATACAAGTATTATGAGAGCGAAGTGAAATCCCTAAACGAAATGTTTTGAAAAATCGCTCATAGGAAAAAATACATAAACAAATAATTAAAGATAGCTCAATTCATAAATTGGGCCAAAAAAATAGAAAAGTAAACAAAATGATTAACGAAATATAGGGCAAAGCTAAACGGAACATTGTCAAAACCATATATAGGTATATGAGGAAGTAACAACGTAAGAAATATATCCAAGAGCGACCTCTGTCGGAGAGGCCAACAAAATTTTTGTTTTGGTTTCATAAAATAGTATGCCTCAATTTACAAGAAAAAAAGTTTTTTGGTCTCGGACACAGTGCTTTGCAGAACTGTTGGCTCTGTTCATAACCTAACTTACATTGCCCATTTATCGCACATTTCCATGATTACGAAAATATCCGCATTCCATAAACCGAACAGAAATATGCCCGCCAAATTACTTAGAAAATTCTTTGATGTGAAATGAAGTGAGTGAACCTACCGACATGTGAGCACTGCGCTCTACACCCACAGGTAATGGCCGGAGTGTTACCCACACGGCATAATCGATTGTCTGAAAATGCTTTCGGTTTCCCAACCCTGTGATGTGGTTTACCCATTCACTTCCTCCTCACAAAAGGACATCTGCTCCTTGGAAGTGGTGATGACTTTCAAGTTTTCATAAGAGCGCTTGTCTGTCTTATTTTACAAACGCCACCGCCACTACAACCTTCGTTCTGTCCATCCGTCTATCCATCAATCGAATAGCCAATGAAGTGTAACGAAACTCTGCGTTGCGTTGCTTTGGACTGATGCAATTTCACGCAAATATGGTCGATTTTCGCCTTTGTTTTCTTAGCCTTTTTCGGCTATTTATTGATTGACTATTTATTAATGAATTGTCCAACAAAAGCACCCCCGCCCGCAACGTTTGCATTGTCATTAGAGTTACTGCGGCAGACGCACACTCGTATTATTTGGCAGAAAATAGTTGATGACCGTGAAATATCGGCAATTTATTTAATGAGAAATTCGATATCTCCTCCAAGAGAGACTCAAGTCATGTTTGGAAACATATGCCACAGAAGGAAGGTAAAGGCAAGACAAAGCCTATTGCCTCCTGGGCCACGTTACGCCTTTTTAAGAGAAATGCCAAGTGTGTTCATAGCGGCTGAAACGCCTTTTGGAATCAATTTCCTGACATGATGCCGGGAGGAGGAATTCGGAAAAAAGGGAAGCAACACTAGTTTACAAAATTTTGTGTCGAAGGGATGTATATAACATATTCAGGAGAAATTTAATATTCTATATATATTCAAACTACAAAAGGTACCTTCTATGAAAATCGGAATTAAAAAACTTTACCATACAAACATGTTTGGTATTGATTTTATAGAAATATATCTCTCAATATACTCCAAAAAAATGTTGCATAGCGTAATTCTGCTGATTGCGACAGAGTATATATGCGAAGAGATAGGTATTGGAAATTTTAAGTTTGGCCCTCTATACAATACTGTGAAACGAGTGTAACTTTTGTATTTCCCTTATGTTTCGATAGTTATTTAGATGAATCGGTATTGATATTCAGCTTTGACATTAGACCGTTTATAGCACATGATGCAAAAAGTGAAAGTTGCTGCGATCTTTGATTTCCGGACCGAAAAAGTTTCCATTTGGCCTACAAGACTTCCATAAAAATTTTTGTGCCGATCGGATAACCCTAGGGTCTGCCCAAAGTTCATTCAAAATTTAGAACACACTTTATAGGGGAAAT
Organism: Eudasyphora cyanicolor; assembly: GCA_963930755.1. NCBI lineage: Eukaryota > Metazoa > Arthropoda > Insecta > Diptera > Muscidae > Eudasyphora > Eudasyphora cyanicolor. The sequence continues at coordinate 273,039,282 of OZ005737.1, forward strand.
ATTTTTTTTATTCAAAAATCGTATGTTTAAATAAGTAAAATTACATTTCTTTGTATTATTAATTAATAAATAGTAGTTTTTAAATATTAAGATCGGTGAAAAAAACAAAAAATACAATTAATTCAATATTATATTAGATCTGACTTGTTATGTGAGGGACATTTTCTACGATATTCTTCAATGCACTGTAATATAAATTGATTTTGTTCTTCGTCTTTCGTAAGTATTCTGTTGTAATCATTCATAAATTGTACACCGCGTTCAGCAGTGTCGTTAACAACAAACAGATTACGACAAACATCGAGAGTATTTTGATAATCTTCCCAAAAGGATGGGTCATGCTTTAAAAATTCAGTACTAATCCAAAAGAACCGAAAAAATGTTTGGTATTGTATGAGACGAAATCGCTCAAATTATTACACAGCAATAGTTTCGGGTCGGAGAATTTTCGATCGTTTTCCAGATTTACGACGGGATCTGTTGATTGCAGATGCCTAACCATTTTTCGTTACTCTTCGAGTGAAACATCCGATTCGAAAAATGCCAAAGCCATTGATTCTAGGGCCAAATACCACAAATGAATTTTCCATTTCTTCAAAACCGCTTCAGACACATCTTGTCTTTCAACATGTGTACATCTTGATTTGGTGCTCGTATGGCATTTTGCATGTAAACCACGCCCACTGGACTCTCGTTTTGTCAATACAAACTGTTCTAGAAATAGGTATATTTTTAAGGCATAAATGCCTTTTTCCATGAACCTTGCGTGGGAAGTTGGACCAGGTGTTCGGAAGTTATCGCCGACACCACCAAGAAACATTATTGTTAATTGTAATAGTTCCTTGTAATCAGCTCGGATTTGTGTTTCATTTAGCTGTTTAATGCAGAATTTCTTAATGACTTCGCAGTCAGCATTACTTATTTTTGAGCGTACAGTTGGATCTTCGAGTCCGTTTTTAAACGATTTGTGGTCGAGACTTACCCAAACGGCAGCAAAACGATTAAAAATAGGCACTTCAGGACCACAAGTCGCCGAAGTTTAACCTCAAACACATGTTTCAATACTATCTCCATCATGTGATGAGAACATGAGAACTTGATTTATTTTCGATCTAATTTGTTCTGCAACAAAATGCACGTGTTCCAGTGTTTTGACCTGTATTTGATGAGTGTATCATGAACGACTTTGGCCATCTTTTCTCCAGTACCAGCCGGGATTTTGGGTGCGCCAAAAAATTTTGATGTGTAGATCGATTAATCACAAGCTCACCAACAGTGGTCAGAGGCGTCGCAGCATTATACATTACGGTTATCACATCATGAAATATCTGTCTGTTTGACGGCAGTTTGGCTCCAGATATTGTATGCCCAACTGATTCTACGGTGCGAAATTTATGACTGGATCTAGTAACCATTTTGGATGTGGTCGGTCTGGAGACAAATAAGAATATGACTAAAATTAAATTTTGTGCGAAGCTGTCCCTTTCTCAATTCATTTAGGCTGGAGGCAGAGCGCGTTCTGTAAACGACCCTGTTGCATGGGCGTATAGCGCGCTGCAAAGTTCTGCTTATGTTTTCTTATTTGACCAGTAGAAAAATGTCAGACTGATGCGAAAAATCAACTATCATAGAAATCCGTTGTTTTTTTTTCATGCATGCACAAGCATGATCTATTTTTTATTGTGATTGCATAGAGGCCATGTCGGTGTGCATGCATGCCCTCTCATGACGTAAAATTCAAATGAAAACTGCTGTAACTTTTTCGTTTCTCGGTCGATTTTGATTGTTTACGACTTGTAAGAAAGAAAATTTTATTCAAAGATCATTTAAAAACTTTTCATGCTAATAAAATATTTTTTAATTACTTGAACATGTGACATTTGATAAAAACCCAAATTTTGTTCATGTAAAATGAGTTTTGTGTTTTCAAACAACTTTGGGCAGACCTTAGCGTTATCCAATCGGCACCAATTTTTTTTTTTTGGAGGTTTGTAGGTCAAATGGAAACTTTTTCGGCCCGGAAATCAGTACCGAAAAAATAATAAATGGTCTAACAAGTATATTATCAAATTCAGACAGAAATGTAATAACGTCATAAAATAATTAAACATTAATATTTTCAATAATCGTAGGATATTCTAAAATCATTATTTCTGCAGAAGTAAATCCCACAATTCCCAACATAGATTCAAAAATCCTCAAACATTATTATTTTTATTTGTATACCCTTACTTTAGTGATACGAGGGTATATATCATTTGCTACGGGCCAAAAGTGTAACACATCAAAGGAATGATATAAGACCCTAAGTATGTTCGGCGGATATTCGTTTTTTAAGTCGAATAAGAAATGTCCGTCCGTCTGTCTGTCTGCTGGCTGGGGCACACGATAACTCTCGAAAGGAGTAACCGATTGGCTTCAAATTTGGTATACGGTAATATTATTTTCTATCTCCGGCTAAGTTTCACTCCTTCTGGTACCTCCCAAACAAAGGGTTAACATTTTGTGAAATATTGATTCTTTAATAACATCTATAATACTTATTATAATCTTCTAAAAATCCACACATTGTAATATTTTATTAGTCACTGTCACCTCGAGCAAAATGGGCGAAGTTGCCACGCCCCTTTTGGTACCTGGACCATTTTGCATCAAAATTGTACTGCTTATAACTTTAATACAAAATAATGGTTTCCCGATCCCGATTTTCACAAGAAAATTTTGTTCAGCGATGAAGCTCACTTTTGGATGAGTACGTTAATAAACAAAATTGTTGCATTTGGAGTAATGAGTGACAAAACGTCACTGCTTGGTGTCCTCTATGGTCTGAGGGAATCATCTGAGGGAATCATATTTTATTCAAAAATTAAGTCGGCCATAATGTTACAGTCAATATGGAACGCTATAGAGCAATGATTAATCACTTTTTCGTGCCTGAATTGGACGAGTTCTAGTTCCAACCAGACGAAAATATATCAATACCATAATTTTAAGACAATTTTTATGTTTTTCACTAATTCAACGATCATTTTTTTTAGAAATTTTAAATGTTCGTAAAATTCCTTTAAAATTTAAATCACACTCAAAAAAAAGTGAACCCTAGAGCAAGTTTAAATGACCTTAACTGTAGGAATATTGAACTTCGTATTTCGCTAAAGCTATTTTTCCTTATATCAAGTTCATACATTTCCTCACAATAGTGAAATATTTTTAACTTATTTATAGTTAACTCGTACTTCCTTTAAGTAACTATTGAAATTAAAATAGGGAAAATTAACTCAATACTAGCAAATTCTGACTTGAAATTATGCAAATTCAGCATACTTTTGTCCTTATTGCAAGTATGTTTTTACTCAAATTTAGGAAAAATTATTTAAATTTATGCACAAAAAAAGAAAAATTAAAATTTTTCTTGGACATTTTAGTCCATGATTTTTTTGCGATTTTCGATCGTACTTCATCACTTTCCTCCTCCATTTTTTATAAGTTGGAATCACTCTCTTACCACTTCCTCTTTGGATTTCTCTCTTCTGCTTTATTTTAGGAATTGAAATTTATTTTATTAAACATTAAACATTATGTATATAAAATTTTACCTCCAAATGCGATTCGATCCCAGAACCTTCCGTTTTCTGAATCACATGTTTACCAACTGAGCTACGTAGACACTTAAATTTTTATGAAAAATTTGTTTTTAAAAACAATTATGTATACTTGAATTTGATAAAAGGATTGCCATCATTGAATGATGAATAGAGTTGCCATATACTATATTTATAGGAGAAGAAGAAATTTTATTATGAATGACATTTTCATATCAATCACTATCATAAGGTTGTCGGTTCGACTCTCGTCCCGGGCGTAACATTTTTAATGTTTCTCTATAAATTTAAGTTTCTGCAAGTAACGATTTGCGAAAAAATAAAAATTGCGGAACGAAAAAGGACAGAATTTTTTGTGTTTTTAGCACTACAACATAGTCCGAAAATAGTTAATTTTTCCTTGATTTTAGTATGTTTTCCTAATTTTGAGTTCAAATTCATGGACTCGAAATAAGGATTCATGATTATTTGTAGTTAAAATTTCCTAAAAATCATGCTTTCCATTATTAGTTCATAATTTCCTTATGTCTATGTTGGGTGTCCACCGCATATGTTTAAATTTGATAAATATGTGAATATTCGAACTTTTTTCAAGAAATATTATTTTAGTAAAAATATGACCTCATTTGTAGTTAACGAACTCTTCTGCATATCCCCCCAAAAAATATAATTTGGTAGTACTAAATAAAATTTCCCAGTTTTAAGAAAAAAATAACTCAATGTGAATAAAAACATTGAACTAAATTGGAGTATGGAGTTCATTAAAATTTAGGAAATACATTTTTTTGAGTGCATGCATAATGATACATTGCTTGATGGGCTGAAAGCAAATTATTACATGGATTAAATATAAATTTTAAATCAGTGCTTTAAAACGAAAGTTATTGCTATTTATGTCATTTTAAATTGTAAGGTATAACTCGAGATCAATGAAAAATTGGAAATTAAATTAGGATAATCTGCAACGTTTTGAAAAGCTTTTTTAAACAACATATAACGGGTTTTCCAATAGGGATGATATGATTTTGAAGTGACGTTTCGGCCATTTGTAATATGCCATGATCTGTCATTTGTGTTTCATTGTATTCAGTAGTGTTTATAATTTCATCGTGGGGAGATATACGCAAGAACAACGTTTACAAATTATTCAGTTTTATTATCAAAATAATCGTTCTCCAAATGCAACTTTTCGTGCGCTAAGTCCAAAAAATACACTTTCCAGTCGATCTACGACCTTGACAGCCATGAGAGCTATATTTTTACCACTGACCGATTCCCGATTCAACGTACCGTTAAGGAGCTAGAGCAAAAATAAACTTTCCGTTCACATTTGGAAATTATACTAAGTCCATTTTTTTAAATAAAAAAAAAAACACTTTCCCGTGGATCTACGACCTTGACAGCCATGAGCAATATTTTAGCTCTCGTTAAGAGCTATCTATTTGCCATTGACCGATTGTGGCTACGTGCCACACAGCACATGAAACAATTGAATTGTTGCGAGAAAAGTTGGGAGATTCGATTATTTCAAGAAATTGTGATATTGAATGGCCTCCAAGAAGTTGTGATTTAACACCATTAGACTATTTATTGTGGAGTTATTTGAAGTCATTGGTCTTATGAAATAAACCAGACTCTCTTCAAGCTTTACAAGTCAATATTTAACGTGCCATTCATGACATACGACTTGGGTTCATCGAATTCGTTCCTGCAGAAGAAGTCGTGGAGGCCATTTGAATGACGTTATATTCTCATATTCCACCTCGCATCCAAGAACTTTTTTGTAAATGGAGGCCAACCCGGTTTATTAAACACATATTTTATTTGAGAAAATTAGTTTGGAAATATATTTTGTTGTAATATATTAATATAAGCGTTCCGAGTAAATTTTATTGAATTTCAAATAAAATTTATTTGCTCAAAAATATATAATATTTAAAAATGTATGTTCCAAACTTATTTTCTTTCCATTCAAACATATCAAAAAAGGCTATTATGCCCCGTGTACAGTTTTTATTGTTTTTTTACACATCTATACATATGCTATTTTCAATAAAATGATCAGTCTAATTACGAGGGCGGTTCGGAAACTTCTTAGCCTAGCACAAAAAGCGCGGTATAAACAGAAAAAAATTTAATTGTTTTGCAAACTTCCTTCCTTGCTATGAACACATGTTACATTTTGTTTCGATCTGGCAACTCCTTCATATAGAAACAGGTGTTCACAAAAGACGCATCCGCGATTTTTTTACAATGGAAAAATTAGAAATGCGTGGTGTCATTAAATATTTAAATAAAAAAGGTTTATCGGGACAAGAAACTCATAATGATGATATGGTGAATGTGTTAGGTGAAAGTGTTCCTTCATATGCAACAGTAAAAAATTGGGTTGCTGAATTTAATCGTGGTCGTACAAGCATTGAAGATGAACCACGTAGTGGACGTCCAAAAACAGCAAAAACAACAGAAATTGTAGCCAAAGTGCATGATATGGTATTAAATGATCGACGAATAAAAGTGCGTGAAATAGCTAATATCATGGGCATCTCAAATGATCGAGTCCATTTAATTTTGCATGAAGAACTACAGATGAAAAAGCTTTCTGCAAGATGGGTGCCGCACTTGTTAACAGTCGACCAAAAACGCATAAGAATGAACATTTCTCAAGCTTGTTTGGATCGTTTTAAGCGAAATAAAATGGATTTTAAGCGTCGTTTCATAACTGTTGATGAGACATGGATCCACCACTATACTCCAGAGACAAAGGAACAATCCAAACAATGGACTGAAGCTGGAGGAAGTGCCCCAAAGAAGGCAAAAACAATTCAATCGGCTGGTAAGGTTATGGCAACGGTTTTTTGGGACTTCAAAGGTATTTTATTGATTGACTATCTGCAAAAGGGTAAAACAATAAATTCAGAGCACTATTGCAACCTTTTGGATCAATTAAATGTACACATTCGAGAAAAACGTCCTGGCTTACAACACAAAAAAATAATTTTTCATCAAGACAACGCACCAGGGCACAAGAGTGTTTTAACAATGGCTAAAATCAACGAATTAAAGTACGAGTTGCTTGACCACCCACCTTATTCTCCTGATTTAGCTCCCAGTGACGTTTACCTGTTCCCAAATCTAAAAAAATTCCTTGCTGGCAAGCGTTTTACCTCAAATGAAGATGCAATTACAGTTGTAAACCACTATTTTGAAGACCTTGAGGAAAACTATTTTAATCAATGGATAGAGTTGCTAGTTAAGCGTTGGACTAAGTGTATTGAAGTTTCAGGAGATTATATTGAAAAATAAAAATATTTCTGAAAAACTAACTATTCTCTTTCATTGATAGGCTAAGAAGTTTCCGAACCGCCCTCGTAGAAATATAATATCAGAAATTTATGTTATTTTAGTGCCGGAGTCGGAGTTGAATTATTACAAAATGTGTCACCGGGAGTCGGAGTTTGAGTCAAGTTTTTACAATGTTATCCTGTGACTCGTTGAAGTCCTTTCAATAGGCTAAACGAATCACATTATGAACGGCTATAAACTTAGCTTTACTTTAAATAGTATTTCGTGCATTTCTACAGTCTTGAAGCTGGTGCATGTATTACTTCAATAACCCCTTTGGTTGGAATCCATGCCCAAGTTATAAATCATTTCATATGACAAAAACAGCTCTAAAACAAACTTTCGGCTTTCCACTTTTATAATAAAAAAAAAACAACAAGAGTCGAATTTTCTTTTTTGATTTATTAAAAAGCGGACCAGTTATATCAGTGTGTGCCACGTACTCAGTGGCTCTCTCTCTCTCTCGCTCACTGATTTAATGTCTTTTTATGTTAATTTTTATTGACAACAACAACAAATGGTAAGCACAAGGACGATGTGTTACAATAATTCATTTGAGCGAGTGTGGCTTACTTCGCGCTTCTAATTGTCCAAATGTGGACACGCGCTGGGCCTCACGGTGTTATAGAAAGTTTCCCTTGCATGCTGTTCAATTTTGTAATTTATGGCAATAAATCTTTGCACTTTCTAAAGCTATGAAGAACGGTTTGATTTGGAATTTTTCTACTCAAAATTAATTATAAATACAGAACATAAGTATTCTCCTAACCTGTATTTTTCATTGTCACATTCACCTTCTAAGCATGTTCTCCTTTAAAGAAACTCAGCAATAGCTAAATATTGGGCTAATTTGAGAACGAAGATAAAAATCGTTGATTATTTCAAAAACGTTCTACAGTTTCTGTACCGTTTGTGGGTCCCTATATTATTGTTAATGGTGGATTCTATTTCTAGAAATTATTGTTATTATTTTGTTCTATTAGACTAACAAAATTCCTAATGATTCGGTATATGTTGCAACGCGGAGGAAAATGCCATTGTTGATATGTTTGAATTGAAAGAAAATATATTTGGAAACGAATTTTTTAAATATTATATATTTGTTAACAAATAAATTTTATTTGAAAATCAGGAAATTTTGTATGGAACGCATATATTAATATATATTAGAACAAAATATATTTGCGCACTGACTTTCACAAATAAAATATCTGTTTACCCACAAACAAAGTTATTGTTTAAGATGTTTTCCAAATACATTTTATTAAAAAAAATTTAAAACTTTGCTGACTTTTTCGAATTTTAGTGATTTTTTCCTAGATTTTGTGTTGAACTTTCTGTAGTATATTGTCCCAAACATATTCGGCTTGAAACATATATATGTTTGGGTAGACTCTAAGCATGTAATATTTGGTACACACAAAAATTGTGTACTTGGGAAGATGTTGTTCAAACAAATATTTGTTTACATTCCAATATGTTTTTATTTGGGACCATTATTTCCGAAACAAATATTTATTTGCATTTAAATATTCATAAAATACATAAATTGTGTCAAATTTTTCAGTAATTCAAAGTTAAATTTTTAGAAATTTTTAATGTTCATAAAAAATAATAATTGAAATCATATAATCTTGGATCAATATAAAGTACTTAGAGGATTGACACCTAATGATGGCTTGGAATACTCAGAAATTTGAAATGATTGATTTAAAACAGAAGGTAATGGTGCATATGGTATCATAACTGGGAGGTGCAATTCGAAACCCAAGAAAAATTGAAACTGAAATATGAAAAACTCAGCAAAAGTTTTGGAAATATTTTTTAAATAAAATATTTTTGGAAAAATTCCTAAATAATAATTTTATTTGTATTTAAACACATATTTTATTTGAGAAATTTAGTTTGCAAATATAATTTGTTGTAATATATTAATATATGCGTTCCGAATATATTTTATTGATTTTCAAATAAAATTTATTTGCTATGAAATATATTATATTTAAAAATTTGTGTTCCAAATATATTTTCTTTCGATTCAAACATATCAAAAAAGGCGATTTTGCCCCGTGTAGTTAAAATGTTTTACATAAATAAATTTTAATATACTTATAGTATTCCAATTCATCACTTTTTGTCAATCCATCAATGCAATTTATAGTTACGAAAGATTATACGATTTAAGTTTTACCTGAATTCTGAAAAATAGAAAACTTGTCTTTAAATTAAGGAATTGGTACATTGCAAAAATACTTAAATACAAAATAATCTGTATTTCGGAAATATTAGTTCCAAATAAAAAAATATTAGAATGGGAACATATTTATGTTTAGAACAATATCCTCCCGAACATATACAATTTGTGTGTGTCGAATATTATATATTTTGAGTTTACCCTAAACATATGTTTATTTCAAGCAGAATATGTTTGAGACAATATACTACAGAAACGATTTTTTTCAGCGTGAATAAAGTGCAAACCTTTAAATTCCATATAAAAGAAAACGATCTCAAAAAACAAATTTTTAAACTGATTACACACTCATAGAAAAAGCTTCGTCATTCGTCAAAAGTCAGCTAACGTACGGATAATCCTATCTATGAATTTGTTCGTCGCCATGACGAATCTCTGTTTAAGTATACTAGAACAAAAACTATTTAGTGGAATAAAAAAAAAACCCGCAGGGTAATTACATATCATCCCCACAATGAATCGTGCTCATAAATAAAAAAAAATGATATATACCCTCCTCTCTAAGGTGAGGGGATAAATATGGGGATTTATTTGATTTATAATACAAATATCAATAAGTGTATATATAACATATAGCAAAAGGGTAACGCATCAAAGGAGTGGCCTAAGACCCTAAGTTTATGCGGAGGAAATCCGTTTTAGAACACATGAAGTAATTTTACTTATGTCCGTCCATCCGTAAGCCTGACTGGAGCGAATGATAACCTTCGAAACTATAGTTTCCAGAGATTAAACAGAGATTCGTCAGGGCGACGAACAAATTCATTAATAGGATTATCCGTACGTTAGCTGACTTTTGACGAATGACGAAGCTTTTTCTATCAGTGCAGAGCTGCAATACCTACTGTGTTTTTTTAACGGGCCACGTTCAGACTTTTCCCACTGTTTCCACGACACTATAAATTGTAGACAACTTTACACATTTCCTGTAAACGAAATTTTCTTTGCTGAATCTGAAAATCGTTATCCTCAATCAAATTGTTATGAGCATCAAAAAAATGTTTGCTTCCAGAAATACACAGTGTAGTTATTTAAAATTTCTTTCATATCAAAAGTATTTTATTGTTTTCGTCTACTGAGATGCCCATTAAAACAATCAGATGACCAGATAAGCCTTTCTCCCATTTGAACAAACTAAAATCTTAAGAAAAGGTTCCCACAGCAAAACATAAATATGTATAATAGAGTCACTGTTTGACCTATGCCTGTGTTCCTTTGCAGGAGTGAAGGGAATGAATAATACTTGTATCGTTTATGGGTTGACAATAATACTGCAATTGCCTCCCGCAGATTCAAGCGGATGTAGATAAGCTAAGTTAAGAAAATCATGACCTTTCAGTGAGAACTAAAAGGAACGCCGCCAACTAATTACAAACGACCTGGGCACACCTTTTGAATGCAAAGCACCCAAGGAGACATTTAAGACATTGTCGCTATAATGCTCACGATAAGGATAAAAACCACCCCACTCCCATTTGAGAAACAAGCGGTTCCTCATTTGCTGCTATTATGCTAATTTCGCTGTTGGAACTCGAAAGCGAATTTTTGAATTTGAGTTAATGTATTTTCTGCTGATGGATATAAACAACATCTCGTACATTACCTTGGCATTTATAGATTTTTATCTGGTAAAGGCAATAAAAACATAGCACATTTCTCACTTTGTGAGAAATGTGCTATGGAATGCATTAATCTTCTAATTACTGCAAAAGTTGTGGGAATGTTGTGTTCGAATGATTCTGTCAATTTGTGAGGGGGGTTCCAAAAGTGGTTTGACAAATACGCATATAAAATTGCACTGTACCGAATGGTATGTGCACCGACATTAACGTTATGTGCCATTCAAGTTTAGTATGATTTGGCCATATTGCGCGGGGAGGCATGACAATAAGGCCCTGTAGGTTCTGCTGTACTAAAGGTTCTGCAATTGTATTATATTCTACATCATTTCAAGAATTTGTATGCACTTAAAGTTAAAAGCTCTTAACTTTTTTTACAAAATGTTCCCTCTGTGTGGGAGGTACCAAAAGAGGCATGGCAACTTCAACATTTATTACTAAGTGATAGCGACAGAAAAACTATTAGTATGTGCGGAATTACAGAAGGTTATGATAAATAGTGTAAAAGTTATTAGAAAATCAATATTTTACCAAATGTTAAACTTTGTGAGGAGGTTCCAGAAGTAGTGGGCCAATATGGTCCATATTCGAACTTAACCCGAGATAAAATGTAAATATTACCACATACCACATTTGAAGGCAACCGGTTGTTTTTTTGAGAGTTATGGTGCGCACCAACCAGACAGACAGACACGGACGTTTCTCAAACGACTTAAAATGTTATAAAACCGCTTATGAAATTTTAAGAGGTACCTGAAGCAATGGATCAATGTTCTACATCTTCGAACTTAGCCGGAGATAGCAAAAAGTATTACCACATACCAAATTTAAAGTCAATCGGGTCTACAGGGTGGCTGATATGTAATGCAACAAAGTAAAGTGCTATATTTTTTTTAATTTTTTTTTAAATTTTATTGTTCAAAAGCAAAAAATGTCGGAAATAACATAAAATTTTAGAAACAGTTTAGATTTGTTCGAATTGGCCACCTTTGGCACGAATTATGGCCTTCAAACGGCCGACAAAGCCATCACACGCTGAACGAAAGTGGCTCTGCGGTATTTTGGCCCATTCCCGGCGAAGCGCCGTCTTGAGATGATCGATACTTTGGTATTTTTTAGTGCGAACCTTACTCTCTAAAATGCCCCAGGCGCAAAAGTCCAACGGATTGAGATCCGGAGATCTTGGTGACCATTGTGCGTAGAGTTGGGCACTATAGTTCTTTTAAGTGATCGCTCTTTTTAGTTCAGTTCAATTGAGTGAACTAGTTCGTTCATTTAGTTCAACAACTCACTTTAGCACACCAGCTCTTAAGCTCACCAACAGTTCATTTCTTTCAGTAGATCACCAGTTCAAATAAGCCGCAATTAAAGGAATCTGATTGGAATATGAATGGAAGAATTGGAAAAACTAATACAAAGGCGTTTGTATAGGTAGAATCATACATTGATGATGACTTAAAAATTGAAACAACACATAACACCAGAGAAGAGAGAACGAAATGATATGGTAGTGAACTACTGAGTTGAAATTAACGAGTTGTGTGAACTAGTTCGTTCAGTTCAGTATAGTGACCCGTTCAATTGAACTAGTTCGTTCACGAACTACACAACTCTAATTGTGCGGTAGAAATGAAGCGATGAACCTCCTTTTTAAGCCATTCTTGGTTGACGCGTGCTGAGTGCGATGGCGCTGAGTCCTGTTGGAATGTCCATGGTCGGCGGCCGAAATGTTTGTCTGCCCAGGGCTTCAATACTGTCTTTAGGACATTTTCCCGATAATATTCGGCATTTATTTTGACCCCATGGTCGATGAATACGAGCGGGGAGCGACCATCGGCCGTTACGGCGGCCCACACCATTACCATCGGCGGCGCTTGAGTTCTGGTGGCCAATCGAAGGTGTACATTTTCAGCTGACCTCTTTGGCAAGTAAACCCGATCATTTTGTTTGTTCACAAACTGCTCAATTTGGAATGGCTTCTCATAGGAGAAAACCAAATTCGGTAACTGACCACTTTCGTGCAAGCGAAGCAACTCCTTGGCTCTTTCCAGTCTAACTTTTTTTGTGCTCTTGCACTTTTTGGAACTTCAATAGCTTTAGTCCAAGCTCATTTTTAATATGTGTTGTACCCGTTCTCGCGATATGTTCAGCTCACGAGCAATTTTTCTACCACTGCGGCGTGGATTTCGATCAAATCTGGCCTTCACTTTTCGAATCATTTCTGGTGTTGTTACCGTTTTTATTCGTCCACTTTTTGGACGCGATGCAACACTGCCAGTATCACGGTAAAGAGCAATGGTACGAGAAACAAAAGATTTATTCACATTTAAATGCTGGAGGGTTCTAACGATAGCCACTTGTGTTTTTCCACTCAAATATAAAGCTATCACGCTTGAATTCCATCACGAATAACTTTTTTCTGAATACAATAGATCAAAATGCTTTTGTAAGCTTGTAAACAATTAAAATGAACTGTCACTGAAATAAATCTGTCAGCTATCAGACTAGCGGTTTAGAAATTATAGCAACCTGAAGGTGGTTGCAATACATATCAGCCACCCTATACTACCAACCAGACTGACGGACGGACATACATAGCTGAAATTACTTAAAATTATCTAAAACGGATTTCGGCAAACACACTTAATTTTAAATACTAAATATGGGTAAATTCGAAAAAAATGTGTACCAAAAATGAATATCTTAGAATCGATCTAATTTTTTTCCTTAAATTTTTTATAAAAAATGGTTCATATGTACTCTACCGATGGTGTATATTTTGGAGTGGGGACAGCTTTGGTTCAGAATTTACATTATAATAACTGAAAATCTTCACAAAATTACAGAGAAAAATATTTGTATATGTTTTCAACTATATTGGGTTTTTTTCAAATACTTTTTCTTTGTAATTTGGTGGAGATTTTCAGTTATTATAATGTAACTTCTGACCTAAAGTTTTATAAAAAAGTTAATGAAAAAAAATTAGATTGATTCTGAGCAGTTTATATTTTTATTTCCGTGGAAAGTGACCGAAATAAATTGTTTAAGATAAAATTAATATTTTTTATTCAGTCAGAATTTATTTTTTTGGTTTGAGACCATATGTTCCATTTACTTTCTGTCTATTCCAAGAAAGTAATAGAAACAAATACAAAAATTGGTAGAGAGTTTTAATTGCTTGGTAGAATTGACTGCCAAAAAATTGGTCTCAAACCAAAAAAATAAATTCTGACTGAATAACAAAACAACAGACCAACAATAAATAACAACAACACATACAAACACATGAGGTACGATGACGTCGGCATTAGCCGTTGACAAAACTACATTTGTTTTCGTGGTTCGCGATGCGAACCCAAGCAAAAAACAAAAATGTATTGGTATGAGAGTTTTAGTATGTTGACTTAGTTCGGCAAAATACGGGTTTGGTTAGCAGTTCTTGTTAAATTCAATTTACTGCTTCCTCAAGTATTTCAGCTGATTTAAGTTAAAAACATACACTATTGCTACTGAATTCTGAAGATGATAGAGTGGTGTCTATCGAAACTGCAGTCAATTCTACCAAGCAATTAAAACTCTCTACCAATTTTTGTATTTGTTTCTATTACTTTCTTGGAATAGACAGAAAGTAAATGGAACATATGGTCTCAAACCAAAAAAATAAATTCTGACTGAATAACAAAACAACAGACCAACAATAAATAACAACAACACATTAATATTTTTTCTTCAAATTGCACGTAAAATCCTTTAAGAAACAACAATTTCTATTTTCAATTTCTTATACAATGCAGCATTAAAATTAAGTTCAAAAAACCATTACAGAGGAAAAAAAATAATTTTTCTGAACTTTGACCTTGCCCCCTGCCTCCAATTTTCATTGGTCCACTTCTTCTCCCTCACAAGGGTTAACATTTAGTGAAATAGTGATTCTCTAATAACATCTATACTACATCTCCAAATCCTCTGCAATTTTACATATAGTGATAGTTTATCTGTCGACATCACCTTGAAAAAAATGGGCGAAATGGCCCCCAACCATTTTGTTTAAAAAGTTGAAGTCGGCTGAAATTTTCTTAATTGTTATATCTGCAAAAGGAATATTGAACCCGGAAGTATAGTATAGTATAACAAATTTTGGTGAAAAACCGAAAAATGGCGTTTTTGGGATTTTCGAATTAATTTTGGGAATTATGGGATTTTCCTATAAAAATATAGTGATATTATAATAAGACTCAGCTTCCGGTGTCAAGGCGAAAAATAATAATATCGGGTTCTCCATTAAGGACATAACATTAACTTTGTCAGAGCCCAATCGGAGAAGTTTCGGCGTCTCAAATGATCAAGTGGCTTTAGTTCTTGAGTCAGTTTGATCTTGCAAGGATGAAGGCCAAGATTTTTTTCGCCACAGTGTGCTTTGAGAGATGCCCAATTCCTAGGAACTATGTGGAATCGACTGATTTGGCTCATTTTGAACGGATACACTTACGGCTGCGATATTTTCGTCGCTTCGAGCGGTACGGCGTCTCTTTGGCGACGAAATATCCAAGTTGCTTGGCGCCATCTCACATTTCCATTGGCAAATTTGAAATTTTTTAGCATAAACGTACTGAGAACGTTTTGACGTACGATCATCATTTGTGTTGGTTACTGTGACTCGCCCCTTTTGCAAAAAAATGGAATTAACTCGTGAATATTTTCGTGCGATCATTTTTCATTTTTCGATGAACTTAAATCTTTGTATAGCGATGAAGCACCATCCTATAGCACTGTGAAAAACAGGTTTAATGAATTCAATCGTGGCCGACGCTCGCTCAAAGACGAAGGTCGTGAAGGTCGTCCAAAAACGGCCGTTGTGCCAGAGAACATTGATGCCGTGCGTGAACTGATAATGCGAGATCGTCATGTGACATACCGTGAGATAGAGGCATCCTTGGGCATTTCTTCCACCAGCATACATTCGATATTGCATGAACACCTGGCCGTAAAAAAGGTTTGTTCTCGTTGGATCCCGCACAATTTGACAATCGCTCAAAAAGAGGTTCGTGTCGATTGGTGCAAAGAAATTTTTAAAAAATACGATCGCGGTGCTTCAGAAGACGTTTATAAGATCGTCACAGGTGACGAATCTTGGATCTATGTGTATGAGCCCGAAACAAAACAGCAATCGACCGTGTGGGTCTTCGAAGACGAGTAAAATCCAACGAAAGTTGTTCGTGGAAGAAGCATTTCGAAGCAAATGGTCGCCTGTTTCTTCGGCAAAACTGGTCATGTGGCGACTGTTCCGCTTGAGCAACGTAGGACGGTCAATTCTGAGTGGTACACCACAATTTGTTTGCCTGAAGTCTTCGGAGGAATTCGAAAAACGAACAAGAGAAGACGAATCATCGAGCTGTCACACATCGGCTCAAACCAGCGCCTTTTTGACCGGCCAAAACGTCGAATTGATGGGTCATCCGCCGTACAGCGCTGATTTGACACGCAATGACTTATTCTTATTCACTCACATCAAGTAAAAAATCGCTTGGTTAACGGATCGCCTGAAGCAGCTGTCGAAGCGTTCTAAAACCACGTTCACTTCCATTCACTTCTAAATTATCAACACCTCCAAAACAATTCGCGCTCAAATGACAAAACGGCCTGAGTGAAGTTATGCTAGAAATGTCATACTTTCCAATAGAAGCTCCAATTTTCATCCGGCAACATCAGTATTGCCAGGGCCGAAATACCGCAACCCTCGTATAACCTTAATACCAGTGTAAAGAAATACTTGGAATTTCTTACAGTTTAATGCTTTCATAGTACTTTTAGTCCAGTGAAAAATGGTCGTCATTGGCACGCCCCTTTTGGCACCTTTCACACAAATGGACCATTTTGCACCAAAAGTTGAAAGCTTATAACCTTAATTCCAGTGTCTACTTTAAAGTATTCAGATGTAAATTGATAATAATTTAATTAAATAAAAAAAAATAAATAAATAAATATACGAATATTTTTTTGGGACTGAAGGGACTAAAATCGGTTCATCCTACTGAACTTTCTTACTTGTTTATATTTTTCCTGATCCTCTCCTTCGAGTCGCTTTATATTAGATCCGCACATATACCCATTCCTTTCTCATTATCTTTTCTGGATAGACAACAAAATTGCTATTTGATGGAAAATATTGCCAGTAGTTATACCCGCTGATACAAAAGTTATGGTCATTTCAACACGAGGCAAAATCGACATTTTTATACCCTACACCACACTGTGGTACAGGGTATTATGACTTTGTGCATTTGTTTGTAACACCCAAAAGGAGAAGAGGTAGACCCATTGTTTATTATACCGATCGACTTGTAATCACTTTCTGAGTCGATTTAGCTATGTCCGTCTGTCTGTCCGTCTGTAGACGTATTCTTGTAATCAAAGTACAGGTCGCAATTATGGTCCGATCTCAACGAAACTTTGCACAAATCTTTTTTTAGGCCCAAGGACGATCCCTATTGAATTTGGTTAAAATCGTTTCAGATTTACATATAGCTCCCATATATATGTACCTCCGATTTGGCATATATGCACTGTATAAGCAACATTTTGTAACCGATTTGTACAAAAATTGACAGAGAGTAGTCTCGTGATACACTTAGATACAATACAAAATTTGGGGGAAATCGGTTCAGATTTATATATAGCCCCCATATATATGTTGCTCCGATTTGACATTTAAGCGCTGTAGAAACTCTATTTTATATCCAATCAGTACGAAATTCGGCAGAAAGAGGTTTCTTATTACATGAAGGAATACTGCCAAATTCGGAGAAAATCGGTTCAGATTTAGATATAGCCCCCATATATATGTTACCCCCTATTTGAAATTCAATAGCTGTAGAAACTGTATTTTATATCCGATCACAGCGAAATTCGGCAGAAAGAGGTTTCTTATTATACGAAGGAATACTGCCAAATTTGGAGGAAATCGGTTCAGATTTAGATATAGCCCCCATATATATGTTAGCACCGATTTGACATTCAAGCGCTGTAGAGACTGTATTTTATATCCGATCAGTACGAAATTCGACAGAAAGAGGTTTCTATTTTACATGAATGAGTGTTCAGGGAAAATCGATTCAGATTTATATATAAGCTCCATATATATGTTCCTCCTGATTTGGTTACAAAGCGCTATAGAAGTTGTATTTTAAGTTAACGCTGCATATGGCATTGTAACTGGGAGGTACAATTCGAAACTAAGGAAAAATTTAACCTGCAATTTCAAAAAGTCAGCAAAAGTTTTGAAAGTCTTTTTTTAAATAAAAAATATTTGGATACATTCCTAAACAATAATTTTATTTGTATTTAAACACATATTTTATTTGAGAAATTTAGTTTGCAAATATATTTTGTTGATTTTCAAATAAAATTTGTTTTCTCAGAAATATATAATATTTAAAAAATTGTGTTACAAATATATTTCCTTTCGATTCAAATATATCAAAAAACGCCCCGTGCAATTACCAACCCATCAATGTCATATATCCTTTATCCAAGATTATAAGATTTCAATTTTAATAGGAAGCAAGCAAACATTTTAATATAATTTTAAATTTTTTAATAAATGAAGGTATCGATACATTGCCAAAATATTTAAATACAAATTAATATTGGTTTCAGAAAATATTAGCTCCAAATGAAATAATATTAGGTTATAAAAATATTTTTTTATTTTTTATTGAGTATGTGCCAAATATTATACATTTGGAGTGTACCCCGAATCAAGCATAATATGTCTGGGACAATATACAACAGAAGCGATTCGTTTTTCAGCGTGCATATATTCGAGTAGATATTAACAAAAAATGTAATACATACCTGTAGGTCATGCAAAACTAAAATTATATGCTTTGATTTGGATTCATTCTCTGGCACTTATCAATTAATGTTGTTGTTATTAACCCTTTTTTATTACCCGTTTTATTACAAACAAACAGAAATGTTTTCAATTAAAGGTGTAATTGTCAGGAACACGCGCGCAATCGCACTCGCACGCATGCGCACCCAAGCAAAACAAACCGGGGCAGCTGCTTCTCCTACTGCTCCTGTTCCCTTCCTTACCTTACCTTACCCCAAATATGCTAACGAACTGCACAGCTTCTACTAACCTGAAACATGTGCCCAACAGTTTTATTTACCAAAAAAAAATGAAAATACAAAAAAAACACTATTAATCCCTTAGCAAATAAGGGGCGTACATATAATTAAAACCACAATTTTTTTCATTGAATCACAGTGAATGAAATGCTTATAATAATAATTGCCACAAAAATATACATTAATTGTAACATATTTCCCCTTTTGTTATGATTTATCAGCATATTTAACTGCACCGAACTGAGCAACAAAAAAATGCCTCACCAACACTTTTTTTGTGGAAAAAAGTGTGTCCTCTTTTTGTGGGTAACCAACCAGTCAACGACGATTCCACCAAAAAAAAGTGAACAAAATATGAGTTATGAAAATTTGCATAAAAAAATATTGTTTTTATTTCAAATTATATGGAAATGTTTGCCCGAAATGCAAGTTTTCCTCAACCAAAGTGTTTATGTGTGTATGTGTGCGTTTCCAATGTGTGCCTAAGTAAATCTACATCTCAGATTTATGGTTTCAATTAATTGATTATGACGTCTGTCCGTACGCATTGCATTTATTAGAGATTTTCTGTATCTGTCGTGACATACCAAAAAAAAAGATATGAAAATTCAAAACTGAAAATGGTAGGCCACGACAACCGATTGTCGAACCAAATTTGCTGCTGTAAGAGTTGAGGAGGTGTGGTCGATGGAAAGTGGGGAGGGTTGCTTAGATGGCACTTAATCATTTTCATATTTTGGCGATGGCAGCGACGCACACTGTGTGACAAATCCCAAAAATGAGTTTTTCTCAAAATGTCCTAAACTTCTAATGGTTTGAATTTATTGAAAGAGGTTCATAGATTTAGAAAAAATTAAAAACAGATGATATATGCGTTGAATTTTTCTTTAACTCTGCGCAAAAGTACATATCTATCATTCCATGTCAAACCGAACACCTTTTTATATCACCATCTCCAATTTCGTGAAAACTTTGTAGGATTAAACCATAGACCATCTTTGCCTCTATTATGTATTATAAATTTAGAATGTAAATTTTTTTAAAAACGGTGAAGCAAATACAACTACTTGACAGCTCAGCTCTTCGTATAGCTATTCCACGGATCGGATTCAGTTTAGAGGTTTAGCTGTGATTTTTCGGTCAAAAATCCTCCTCTAAGAGCCATAACTTCTTCCAAACAAATATGAATTATTACCTCACTTCTTATATTTTAACACGAAAAAACCATGTCAAGTAATCGTATTTGCACCGACCGCTTCACAGTGGGAGGAATTCCAAAAAAGTGGAAATAATTCGGCCGTTTCTTAACCAGACAACCGATTACGCCCAATTTTGGCATGGCAGTATAAGAGATATTAGAGATGTTAAGTTTTAAAAATGAACCCCCTACGTCATACAGGGGCGGAGCTGCAAAGCCTCAAAGTTTGCCACCTAGAGTGTAGAAAATGATTAAGCACTTGTAATCGTCCGATTCATAAAATTTCAGGGGCGGATATCTTATCTTGTTTTTTATCTTTGTATCTTTCGTTTTTTAGGAAAAAAACTAGATGCCGTATTTTCGAGTTTTAGAAAAATTTTGTTAAAATAGTAAAGGGTTTTCCAACAAGAGGTGTTATTTTGGTATTCAAAGAAAAATGCCATTTTTTGAGATAAATGATCGGATGTTCATTTCAAAATAAAGAGGAAGGTATGCCGTTAATAATGAAAAACAACATCAGCCAAATGGCCACCACGACCACGCTTACAGGACCATATCCTTTTCGTGAAATTTTCCATAACCAAATCGTAAAGTGGCTGCCCTATGTCCCCGATAGCCTCACGAATTCTATCTTTGAGGTCTTGAATCGACGCTGGGCTGTTGGCGTAGACCTTATCTTTCACGTGACCCCAAAGGAAGAAGTCGCAAGGTGTTAAATCACAAGATCTCGGTGGCCAATTGTGATCACCTCTTCGAGAGATAATACGGTCCGGAAACTTTTCCGGTAACAGAGCAATGGTTTCGTTGCTTGTGTGGCACGTAGCGCCGTCTTGTTGAAAGTAAACGTTGTCCCGATCAATACCATCCAACTCCGACCATAAAAAATCATTAATCATCTCTCGGTAGCGCAATCCATTCACCGTAACTGTTGATCCAATCTCATTTTCGAAAAAGTAAGGTACAATGACCCCGCCGGACCATAAACCGCACCAAACAGTCACACGTTGAGGATGGAGAGTAGGGTGACCAAAACACCGGTTATTTTGAAAATACTGTTTTCGGTTTCTTCGAAAATTAAGTTAACTCTAAAACCGGTTTTCGGTTTAACCGAAAATAAAAAACCGGTGAACCGGTTGTTTTCGGTTTTTCTTTTTTAATAAAAATGCATAAATAATGCTTAACATTTTGTTAGATGACGTAAAATAAGCGTAGTGCGAATTCAATATGTAACCATATTCCAATTAAATTAAGATTTATTTGAAAATTTTATTTTAAACACTTCATATTTTTATTTACAATAGGTAATTGTTCCAATTTCATTTATGATATAATACTATAATCTCTGCAATATTTGTAATATTTATGTTCAATTTTTAAATAGATTTCTTTCAACAAAATTGATTATGATTTTTATAAAACTTGACTAATAGTGAAGATCGGCAAAATCTTAGCTTTTAGCATCATATAAATGGCAAACCAATTATATACATACATATATTATCAGAAGTAGCGTATTCTGCCTTAAGCATACTATAGAGATGAAAACTTGTCGAAATGTGAAACTGAACATATGTATTTTTATTTATATCTACATTTCAATTAGAAAGGATTGTTAATTAATTTCTATACCGCAATAAGACCCTTGATAAAATATGTAGAAGAAGTCAGTAGAGAAGTTAGCAATGTAAACAGTATAAATACATATAAAACTGCATTTTGAAATCGATGGATATGCACAAATGATGTCAACGGTTTTTATATTGATGTTTTCACAATTTAAGGTAGGTTCCTGTTTCAAAAATAATATTTTCTTTATCATTTTATAATGGTTTCAAAAAACCGAAAAGTCGAATAAACCGAGTTGAAAAAACTGACGGTTCGAGTTATTCGAAAAAGCAGAAAAACCGGAAACCGATAGGCGGTTTTTAAAGAGAAACCGATTAACCGGTGCGGTTTTTGATTACCCTAATGGAGAGGCTTCTCAACAATAACTCTTGGGTTTTCCGAGCCCCAGATGCGACAATTTTGATTGTTGACGTAGCCACCGAGGTGGAAATGGGCCTCATCAGTCAAGATGATTTTTCGATGATTTTCGATTTTTCGAATTTTAATAATTTCAATGCGTTGTTGAATCGTGTATCGTTCCATTTTTTAGTAATGGCGTAGTTTCTATTTGTAAAATGTCAAAGAATAAAAGCTTCAAAAGTGACAGCTACCGAAATACCGGGTGATACAAAATAACACCTCGTGTTGGAAAACCCGTTACAAAATGCTTAGATTAATTTCCATAATAAACGAATTTTATACAGCTGTTTTTAAACGTACATTTAAGATAGTTTATTTTTTTGGTCGATTTGCACATACAACCATTGACTTTGGCGCCCTCTTGTGGAGTCAAAAAGAGCTAAATCAAAAAATTTTGTTATTATTTATCTTAATTGGTTTGTTAAGATATTATGAGTACCAATTTTATCATTATTTGAGCCAATACATTATTATCGATTATTGTCAATGGGACAGAGCACTGTGCGACGACGAGGCACACTTTCACCTCAGTGAATTCGTTAACAAGCAGAATTGCCGCATTTGGGTAAATGAGAATCCACGAGTAATTGTTGAAAAGCCGATGCATCCACAAAGAGTGACTGTTTGGTGCGGTTTATAGGTTGGCGGCATTATCGGGCCGTACTTCTTCGAAAATGAGGTCGGCCAAGCAGTTACCGTGAATGGTGTTCGCTCTCGCGAGATGATAACGGACTTCTTGTGGCCAAAAATTGAGGATCTGGACCTGGACGATGTGTGGTTCCAACAGGATTGTGTCATTTGCCACACAGCCAACGCAACAATGGCTCTGTTGCGAGAAATGCAATGGCCGTGTTATCTGACGTCGCACAGTGTATTATGAGCGGCAAAAACTCCCAATTTTCATGGGGCCCAATCTCAAAATGTTTGATTCCAATCTGTAAAGAACATTCCAATTAACTAAATGTTTAAAGGTTTTGCCGATATCTTTGCGAAATATCGCGGTACAAGTATTTGAAATTCATAAATGGTACAATGGTTCCAAAGTTTATCATTTAAGAGAGTATTTTGTAAGCCCATATCTCCGAAACTATGAATCGCATTGGAACTTCGTTTAAGGCATACTATACAGAACATTTTGAAGAGTTTTTTGCGTTAAAAAAAATATAATTGTGTTGTCATTTTCCTATTTAATCTGTGGTTTACTTGCAAGTTGCCAAAAATCAGGGTGTTTCATTTTCTGCAGGATAAAACTATACTTCCGAAGCCGACCGAGGTCTTGTCATTAACAAAAATTTATAAACTAGGGACTTAGTTAACCATTGCGAAAAGAAAATTCTGCTTATACCTGCCTATGTTGATTTATTTAACGAAATGGTAAAACCTACTCGGCAAAAAACAATCCAAAATTCGTTATCTTTAATCGATGTTGCTATGTATTACCAAAGCATACCTTAAGGGGCAAATGATAAATTGACTGCAAATATAACAAAAAGCATATAAAGCATGTATAAAAGCAAGTTGGTCTTGAGCCGAAAGAGTATCTTAGTTTACATCAACGATTATAATCGGTCTGTAATTACAGTAATTAATTAATTCGGTCTGTAATTACAGACCGAATTAAACGGCAACCGACATGAACAAGGTAAATATTCATATAACCGAACATTTGTTTGCCAATCTACTATATATACATGCCTCATTGTTTATGTGTCCTTTCGACATATTCCTAAAAGTATGCTTTAAAAATGACGTATTATTAATGAACACATTGTTAAATCAATGATGATTTTTTCTGGATAGTAGGAATGATTGATTAATTAACAAAAAACTGTAAACTATTTCATCATGATTTTTTTGCAAATGTTGAGCTAATATATTACGCTTTAGTTATGTACTTTGTTCTACGTACTGATTTACATAAAACAAAAGATACAAAGCGTTTTATAAAAAAATTTCCTGTAATTTCCAACATCGTATAAAATTTAAATTGATATATGGGCGTTGGGCGTGACACTTGTAATTTTTATATAATTGAGGACTCAAATTGTAATAATATAAATGCTAAATTGAGAAAAATACTAAGATTTTTAATTTTAGGTTATGTGGGAAGTAGCCGTGGTTATGGGCGGATTTAAACAAAAAATTGTTTTTTAGCTAATTAGGCGAAATGAGTGATATGTACCAAATTTCAAAGCTCTAGCTCAATTCCTTCTAATTTTTGCCGCGTCTTGTGTGAAAATATTCCACTGTGCGTCGTGGCGATGATAATTGGCCGCCAATATCATGTAATTGGACACCGTTGGACTTCTTTCTTTGAGGATATTTAAAAGAAAAAGTAAACGTCAATAAGCCAGGAATAATTCAATAGCTAAAGGATGATATCGAGAGCTTATATTCAAAACCCTCTATCTTCAATTTTTGCAAAAATGAGATTTTTATGTTAAAATATTCGGTAAAATAAGGCGCATCTATGGTACTAATTTGGAAGTAAAAAAAACAAAAATTGAGATTTTATGGTCATTTTTGTAATTTCTCTATCTTACACACTTATTTTTTCTGAATGCAATACCCTCTATCTCTTCATATAATTTGGGACTATTTTTTATACCCTACACCACACTGTGGTACAGGGTATTATGACTTTGTGCATTTGTTTGTAACACCCAAAAGGAGAAGAGATAGATAGACCCATTGTTTATTATACCGATCGACTTGTAATCACTTTCTGAGTCGATTTAGCTATGTCCGTCTGTCTGTCCGTCTGTCTGTCCGTCTGTCTGTCCGTCTGTCTGTCCGTCTGTCTGTCCGTCTGTCTGTCCGTTTGTCTGTCTGTCCGTCTGTCTGTCCGTCTGTCTGTCTGTAGACGTATTCTTGTAATCAAAGTACAGGTCGCAATTATGGTCCGATCTCAACGAAACTTTGCACATATCTTTTTTTAGGCCCAAGGACGATCCCTATTGAATTTGGTTAAAATCGGTTCAGATTTACATATAGCTCCCATATATATGTACCTCCGATTTGGCATATATGCACTGTATAAGCAACATTTTGTAACAGATTTGTACAAAAATTGACAGAGAGTAGTCTCGTGATACACTTAGATACAATACAAAATTTGGGGGAAATCGGTTCAGATTTATATATAGCATATATAACATATGTTGCACCCGATTTGACATGTAAGCGCTGTAGAAACTGTATTTTATATCCAATCAGTACGAAATTCGGCAGAAAGAGGTTTCTTATTACTTGAAGGAATACTGCCAAATTCGGAGAAAATCGGTTCAGATTTAGATATAGCCCCCATATATATGTTACCCCCGATTTGAAATTCAATAGCTGTAGAAACTGTATTTTATATCCGATCACAGCGAAATTCGGCAGAAAGAGGTTTCTTATTACACGAAGGAATACTGCCAAATTTGGAGGAAATCGGTTCAGATTTAGATATAGCCCCCATATATATGTTAGCACCGATTTGACATTCAAGCGCTGTAGAGACTGTATTTTATATCCGATCAGTACGAAATTCGACAGAAAGAGGTTTCTATTTTACATGAATGAGTGTTCAGGGAAAATCGATTCAGATTTATATATAAGCTCCATATATATGTTCCTCCTGATTTGGTTACAAAGCGCTATAGAAGTTGTACTTTACTTCCGATCATTACAAAATTCTCCAGAAAGATGTTTCTCAATTTAGGAACGAATATTGCTTAATTTAGCGATTATCGGTTCAGAATTAGATATATCCGCATATATATGTTCTTACCCATTTACCAATTATTCCAAATTATTATCGCAATAACCCTTATCGCATTGTTAGGGAGGTGTAGGGTATTATATAGTCGGCCCCGCCCGACTTTCTGCCTTTCCTTACTGTTTTTTTCTTCTAAAAGATGGTTCTTTGGTGAAAAGAGTATGCTAATCCCGAATTTGGTTAAATTTTTTTAGTCGAAGCTTTAGTTTTCAAATTATGACTATTTTTATATCTAACCTGTGATTCCACAAGAATACCATTTTTTCTATGACAATGTGAAAATGGATTCAAAAATGAACCCCAAGAAATAAAACTTAATAAAAAATTAATCATTAATTCATTGTTATTATTATTTATTATTTTTATTATAATATGTATAATTATATATTAAAAAAATTTTTGGAATTCATAAATAATTTTTTTTTACTATGAAAAACCCTCTATCTTTTTTTATACATCAAGAATTTTTGAATAGCAATACCCTCTATGTTCCATAAAACGGCTCGTGGTGCAAATATTAAAAAAAATATTATTTAGTATTTCACGTAGTTAGGTGTAATAAACATTGTAGAACAAACAATTTTAATTTTCTTTAAAATTAGGGATATAAACGGTTTTTTGGCTCTACTGACCAATTCTGTTTTTTAAGATAGAGGATAAATATGGACCATCAATAGAGGTATGTCATCTAAGCCGTGGCGAGCATTTGGCCGATATTTTGTTTCAGACATAATTGTCATAGATTCTTCTATTATAATAAAAAATATTAAGATAATTCTGTGAAAACTTTTTGTTTTATTTACAATTAACATTGTGCGATTTGGTTGGACCACACAACTTGCCTCAAAATGGGCAAGAAACACGAGTTTAAAAAAGGTTAATTCCCGAGGTGGCCCACTTTGAGGCCACATAGCTCCGCCCCTTTTTTGTATAGAAAGTCTCAATTTAAAACTTAAATTCTACAAACATGCCAAGTTTAGTCGCAATCGGTTAACTGGTTAACAAATGGCAGAATTATTTCCTTTTTTGCTCTGAATTCCTCCCACGGTGAGTTTTAATGAGCAGCAATAGTTTCACACCGCGAAGTATCTCAGAATGGAAGAAGACCGCAAAAGAACCACGAGTTGATTGATCAACTCTTGCGGTGACATGAATGAAGATGGCCCACCAATGTGCGCCGCCACACACAATGAGCTTGGTGGCTTGGGTTGGCTTGACGTGGGCAACATTCGCACTAGTGGCCCATTTGTCTACTTGTCTACTTGACTACTGTTTTCAATTTCATAATTATGGTTTATGGCTGAGAGGTTGATTGTGCCACCGTTTCTCAAAACGTTGCATGCCACATCTCACACTGCACTGCGGTGGAGTGCTGCAATCGCTGCACATCGTTGAAACGAGATCATTGCATCTCGTGCAACTTTTGCCTCTTTACGACGCCTGTGTCAAGGTGTTCGTCACTGGGTTTGTAGTCGATTGCCACAAATGGGTTTTAATGTATGTGCATAACTATTTACTTACTTCTTTGTGGGGCATATACGGATGGAGCAATGCCGCTCAAGGCCATGATGCAATAATTCGACGACTTCATAGGAAGATATGCCCATTTATATTATCAAACTCGTGCCCGTTCCGCAAATGCCTTTGCGGTGAGGACAATAAAGAAAGGTATGACGCATAGATTGGGCTAATGAGGGACGTTCCATTGAAAGCTGTAGAGAGAAATGGCACACTGATGCGAACACTAACTAATCAAGCAATAATTTAGAAAATATAAAACCGACAAAGTTGTTTGGAGATTCAGAAAAAGGAGTACAAATCAGTTTGGGCGAATTCAGAATTCAGGATATGATATTTATATGAACGGATAAGTATGCAAAAAAAACTTATGATTGTGGAAACCAAAAAATTGACGACTCTACCCCCGGGGTTTGTATTCCATTGTAATAGCAAACATTTCGCTATGCCACGGACAGCAGTGCAAAATTTAAATTTATCGCAATTTATGGTAACATCCCTTCCCTTTGTTGTATCTCATTGTATGCTTGGAATGCAATTAATAAATTATGAATATCACTTTTGCCATAATTGCATTAATGCGTAACTGATCGGAAAGGCATTTGAATACGAATGTTGGCGCCAAAGGAAGGGGTTTATCTAGCACCCGATCGTGTATCGTGTACACCGTCAGACACGACCCATTCATTCACTACAAGGGGTAGATTCTTTCGTGTCCCAACTGGCACGAGACAGACAACCGACCGACCGAACGATCTACAGCATGACATGGAAAAATCGGAGATTTTTAAAACAATTACCGGAGATAACCCGCCATATGGTCCAATCGCTGCTGTGGAATCATGATATGAATATGTCAATCAAACATTTGCGCTTGCGTGTGAATGAAGAATGGCTTGCAGGTATCCTTGGGTCAATTCTTTGCATGTCGTCCCTCTGTCGGTCAGACTTTTCTTCTTTGTGTGTGTGTTTTTGACAACCTCATCTGGGATGATCAAGATATCAAGGACTCGTGCGAGCGCATGCACGCTTTGTCAGTAAGACACATTTTATAGAGGGTGGATTTGAAAAATATAAATATAGGGAAACATAGAAAACATATTACAAAAATCATATTGAATATTGCAGGAGATTGGGAACAATGTAGAATGGCTGCTTGCCATAATTTTTATTGTAAAGTATAACCGAAAACCAATGGAGAACTAAAACAGAAATTTGATAAAGTCAGAGACGTTACGGAAATCATTTTCCAATAAAGCATGTTTTGTTATTAGAAAAAATAAAATACAGGGTTTTCCAACAAGAGACGTTATTTTGAATCACCCGGATTTCGGTAGCTGTCACTTTTGAAGCTTTTATTCTTTGATATTTGACAAGTAGAAACTACGCCATTAATAACCAGTAAAGAAAGTCGGGCGGGGCCGACTATATAATACCCTACACCTCACTAGCAATGCGATAAGGGTCATTGCCATAGTAATTTGGAATAATTGGTAAATGGGTAAGAACATATATATGTGGATATATCTAATCTAAACCGATAATCGCTAAATTAAGCAATATTCGTTCCTTAATTGAGAAACATCTTTCTGGAGAATTTTGTAATGTTCGGAAGTAAAGTACAACTTCTATAGCGCTTTGTAACCAAATCAGGAGGAACATATATTTGGAGGTTATTTTCCAGAGCAGCGCTGCCAGTTTAGGGGGTTTATCCCCAATTTGGGGATTTTTTCTTTATAAATGGGGATATCTTTTTTGTTTTGGGGATCCGGGGATTTGGTGCGGATTGAAATTTCTTATTATTACATGTCTTCATTTATATTAAAATTTGTATTTTCCGTTAAATCTTTTGCGTCCGTACAAATTGTGACAAAAGTTCGAACAAAAAGACTCGCTTCGACTCGCAGTGTATTAGAGACCGACGTAAATAAACAGCTGTAGTAATTTCAGTAATTGTAATTTTATAGATATTTATAAACCTCAATGGAAACCAAATGTGGTTTATAAAATTAAAAGAATTCTTCGGAGGCAACATTACAAACAATTTAAGCTCTTTTTGGAGTAAAGATTACTTGAACCAGAATTTTGCTGGTCCAACTCCATTTTAAATAAGTGTCATTGCTAGTATTAACCCTTTGATTTACTTTAAAAATGATATGTTTCCAATTACACTGTACAACAATTTCAAACTTTTTTCAAAATAACAGGGTTCTGTCAGTGGATTCTGGTAGAGGAGACCAAAAAAATATATACGTGTATCGGCGTTTTGAAAGATCACATCGGAATTTTATTTTAGGGGGGGTTAAAGTTTTCCCCCCTTTGCTTGTTCGTGCAGAATATCGGTATATACTATGTGTTCTGTTCATCTGAGGTGTAGGGTATCTTCAGCAACTTTGTAGCAAATGTTAAGGCCTATATTTTTGTGGAATATATTAACCCTCTAGCTTCCCCCCATAACGGTGATTTTTGGCTATATTTTAACAAATCGTAAAAAACTCCCCTAAAAATGGATGGAGCGGGGTTGAAATATTCTGCAAAAATGTCGGCCATAAAATTTTACTATAAGTGTCAGAACACACCAAAGCCCAAAACTTAACACAAACTCCAAAAAAACGCCCAAATTTAAGATAGCCTGTTAAGGGTTAATTTGTTATTCCTCGCATATGTAGGTTCTCCCAGCTCTGAAGAGAAGGATGTTATTCAACAACTACCAAGAGTACTTTTGTTATTTTTCATTATTTCTGTCATTATATTTTTGTCACTCAAAATTACCATAACGGAACTTTTGAGTGGCACGTTACTTATGAACGTTAACGTTTGACATCGTGGGTCAACCAGTTGATCTTTTTATTTTCTTACAATAGTCTACAAAGGAATTTGAAAGAATAATAATGACTGACTGTTTGGGAAAACTTGACTGGTTTTGCTACGTCTGTGGCAAGCATACCCTTATGGAACATAGGGTTTCATTTTTTACGAGCAAAGTGGAGGATATATATTAAGTTTATTTTGAACTGGAAGTTTTTCCAGATGAGCCATGGGTGCCAAAACATATATGCCGAAATTGCTGTGGTCTAAAGGTAATACAAGTTTTGATTTATATTTGATTATACATATATATTTATATTTTGATTTTCAGTTTTCAACTGAAACTGATGAGCATGGCGAACGGTTCCATCAGATATGTCTTCCTATTGAAAAACGCAATAAAGGCAAGAGCATTTTGTCACTTATAGCAGATTTATGTTGGACATTGTTTGATAATGGCGTCGAATTGCCTAGAGTGAAAAAAAAGTGAATTAAAAATAAATGAACTTATGTATTTAATAAGTATTTCTCCTTGTATATGCGTTATTAATAGATTTTTTGTTTATAGTCCTGAAATATAATTTAATATAAAATAAATATTATTTAACTGTAAAATAAAATCATTATTTTTTTTGCATCTCTCACATCAACCCCGAAAATCCAATTTTTAAAGACCTTTTTGGTACTAACACTATATAATATCTAAATTAACCCTTAACAGGAAATCTTGAATTTGGCCGGCTTTTTGGTGTTTGTGTTAAGTTTTGGGCTTTGGTGTGTTCTGACATATTTAAATTTAAATTTTATGGCCATCATTTTTGTAGAATATTTCAACCCCGACCCACCCATTTTTAGGGGAGTTTTTTACGATTTGTTAAAATATAGGCAAAAATCACCGATATGGGGGGAAGCTAGAGGGTTAACATATTCCACAAAAATATAGGCCTTAACATTTGTTACAAAGTTGCTGAAGATAACCTACACCTCAGATGAACAGAACACATAGTTTTATATACCGATATTCTGCACGAACAAGCAAAGGGTGGAAAACTTTAACCCCCTCTAAAATAAAATTCCGATGTGATCTTTCAAAACGCCGATATACGTATATATTTTTTTGGTCTCCTCTACCATAATCCATTGACAGAACCCTGTTATTTTTTTTTTGTGTTGTACTGTGTTATTTAGCCCATTGGCAGAAATGATCAATCTCTTAATACCAAAAACATGTACAAAAAATTAGAAACATTAGAGTTTGAATATATTTGATATAATGAATGTTGACAACGTACATTTTGTACAAATAAAATTAATTTTAGTTCAAAGTACATTGAAGTTTAAAATTCTTCATTCACATGAGTTAAAATATTTACTGGGGATTTGTTTTGGGGATGAGAAATCTTTTTTTGGGGATTTAGGGGGATAAAAAATACAAATTTGGGGATTCGGCACTAAAAAAAAACTGACAAGCCTGTCCCAGAGTACTCATTCATGTAAAATAGAAACCTCTTTTTGTCGAATTTCGTACTGATCGGATATAAAATACAGACACTACAGCGCTTAGATGTAAAATCGGGGCTAACGTATATATGGGGCTATATCTAAATCTGAACCGATTTTCTCCGAATTGGGCAGTATTCCTTCATGTAATAAGAAACCTCTTTCTGCCGCATTTCGCTGTGATCGGATATAAAATACAGTTTCTACAGCGCTTGACTTTCAAATCGGGGGTAACATATATATGGGGGTTATATATAAATCTGAACCGATTTCCCCCAAATTTTGTATTGTCTCTAAGTGTATCACGAGACTACTCTCTGTCAATTCTTGTACAAATCGATTAAAAAATGTTGCATATACTCGTACAGTGCATATATGCCAAATCGGAGGTATATGTATGTATATGGGAGCTGTATGTAAATCTGAACCGATTTTAACTAAATTCAATATGGTCGTCCTTGGGCATAAAGAAAGATATGTGCAAAGTTTCGTTGAGATCGGACCATAATTTCGACCTGTACTTTGATTACAAGAATACATCTACAGACAGACAGACAGACGGACATAGCTAAATCGACTCCGAAATTGATTACAAGTCGATCGGTATAATAAACAATGGGTCTATCTCTTCTCCTTTTGGGTGTTACAAACAGATGCACAAAGTCATAATACCCTGTACCACAGTGTGGTGTAGGGTACAAAAATGGAACGATACGCGATTCAACAACGCATAGAAATTATTAAAATTCGTAAAATCGAAAATCATTGAAAAATCATCTTGACTGATGAGGCCCATTTCCACCTCGTTGGCTACGTCAACAAGCAAAATTGTCGCATCTGGGGCTCGGAAAACCCAAGAGTTATTGTTGAGAAGCCTCTCCATCCTGAACGTGTGACTGTTTGGTGCGGTTTATGGTCCGGCGGGGTCATGGGACCTAACTTTTTCGAAAATGAGGTTGGATCAACAGTTACGTTGAATGGAGATGATTATCGAGAGATGATTAATGATTTTTTATGGTCGAAATTGGATGGTATTGATCTGAACAACGTTTACTTTCAACAAGACAGCGCTACGTGCCACACAAGCAACGAAATCATTGCTCTTTTACGGGAAAAGTTTCCGGACCGTGTTATCTCTCAAAGAGGTGATCACAATTGGCCACCGATTGTGATTTAACACCTTGCGACTTCTTCCTTTGGAGCTACATGAAAAATAAGGTCTACGCCAACAGCTCAGCGTCAGAGACCTCAAAGATTGAATTCGTGAGGCTATCGAGGACATAGGGCAGCCACTTTGCGATTTGGTTATGGAATATTTCATGAAAAGGATATGGTCCTGTAAGCGTGGTCGCGGTGGCCACTTGGCTGATGTTGTTTTTCATTATTAACGGCATACCTTCCTCTTCATTATGAAATAAACATCCCATCATTTATCTCAAAAAACCCTTTAAATTTCAGTGCAAAATTTTTAAACAAATTTATATCTTTCTCAAGTGTCACATGTTGGAGTGATGCTAAGGATGGCATCATAACGCTGAGCTGGTGGCCTCTTAAAACTAGTGGATAGCTTTCCCCCACAGTGAGATGGCGCAAAGCTGAATTTGGTAGGGAAAAGCGACATTTCTGAACTCATAAAAACTACTCTATATGTCAAGGGATGTTCCAGTAAGTTCTCATCAGAGGACATACTCGGCATCATTGGCAAAGAGAATTCAAAACTTTCCGTGAGAACGTGGAATGCTTCATATATGAAGGTTGATATCGAGGGTAATCTTCTCGTGTTGGACATAGACCTAGAATCCAAGAACAATCTTGTCATGGTGAAGGGCTTGGCGTACTTCTTTATATGGACACTCTTTTTCAAAATTGGAAAGGTTCCGTTTGC
Organism: Eudasyphora cyanicolor; assembly: GCA_963930755.1. Lineage (NCBI taxonomy): Eukaryota > Metazoa > Arthropoda > Insecta > Diptera > Muscidae > Eudasyphora > Eudasyphora cyanicolor. The sequence goes on from OZ005737.1 coordinate 273,072,929, forward strand.
CAGGACAGATCAATCGAGTCCAAATACAAATATACTGTCTGAAGCGGCAAACACTGGTAGTGAACAGATGGAGTCAATTAAGACATTGCCAAAAAACGTATGTGGAAGTAATTTACGATATATCGAGTGTTCTAGAAAACAAACGTAGAATTACTGAACAGTAAGATCCGCAAAATAGATTTTTTAAAATTTTTTTCCTAAAATTTTCTACCGTGGATTTTAAAGGATAATGAAGGACTAATATTTGCAAGGCCATTTTTGCAACTTTTTAGTTCCACTTTCTAAAATCCAAAATTCTATTTAGATAGCCCGAAATGTGCCCTTTCATTTGACACCCATATTGTCTTACTAGGACTTTCAGAAAAATTACTAGAATTTTTTGAATAATTATGTCCTAAAAAAATGTCACACGAACTCGACCAGAAAATAAAAAACTGGGTATACAATTTTGTTTTTATTTTCTTATCAGCTTCCAGAATTATGTAGAGACTTTCATGACCTCAATTTTTGGTGTTGCACGGTGTAATAGATTCAAATAAACAATTTTAAGGAGGAAACAAAGGTTTGTTTGGAACAACATCTTCCCAAATACTAGGTGACCCGGGGAACTTCGTTCGGCTCAAATTTTTTATATATTTAAATCCTTTTGATCCTATAAGAAGCATGGGGCCGCAAATTCGTTAATGCAAGGAAAATACTCCCAGGAAAATAATTGGTTGGAATTCGATTGTAACAATAGAAAAATAGTACTAGCAACAAAAAGTATATTGCCTACAGCGTGTGTCAGTTGTATTTATATATGTATAAATAGTTGAAACAACAATAATAACATGGATACCATCAAATAAAAATGCTTGCAACTAAATCGATGGTTGTATCAATCGATTTAAGATTGTTTTTTTTCTATGGTAACCAATTTTAAACTTTCATTATAGTACCATGTGATCGATTTTTGGTTGTGACAACCAATGTTTAATTATTTGCAACAAAAAATGTATCAATAGACCAAAGATTATTATTGCAACGAATAATTGGTTACTACGACAGAAAAAATATTAATAAATAATCGTTTTTTGGTTATCCCAATAATTTCCCAAATTTAGAATAATTAAATGTATTTTGGGAAATACAACCGAAAAATTGGTTGCTGTTCTCTTGCTGATACATGAAAAACAAAACATAAAATTACTCGACATAAATAAATCTTCAACATTTTGTTCAAGAACGGTATATGTAGTCCAATATAATCTCGTGCGGATAATAATGTGTGGAATTCAGAATACGAGTACTTTCTATACTATTTAGGCGCCCGCACAAATGGGTAATTTTGCACCAAAAGTTAATAGCTTATAACTTTAATACCAGTACATACTTTAAAGTTATTAAATGTAATTTAAACTAATCAGAGTTCGGAAAAAAACACAAAGAACTGTTCCTTAGCGTTCTGTATCGTTCTTTCGTCGCGAACGGAACAGTGTCGCAACCCGTACAAGAGAACAGAATACACTAAACATTTTTTAGTGTTACTGTTCGCAAACGGTACCACTACGATAACGTACCGTTCTTAGAACACGACGAACGGTTTCACTACCAGAGTATGAAGCCGCCGAGCCGAGCCGCCGATTTTAGCCGCCGCCGACCCATTTTCACTAGCTGAAGCCGCCGCCGATCTTTGCGGCTAAAATCGGCTGAAACTCAGCCGCCGTTCCATAGAAAAACTTTAAAATATTTATAGATACAATTTACATTTACATGCATTCTAAGAATCTACGCAATTGGTTCTATATCTGGTGAAATTCTACTTCCAAAAATTGGGTTATTGGTTGTTTAAAATTGTTCATTAATAAATAATAATATCGAGTTTCAATTTCACAAAAACGTCAAATATGATTTTCTCGAAATGACAAATAAATTATACAGTATTCATTTATTGGGTGGACGATATGAAAGTGAGTGATTTTTGTTTTGATTCGTTTATTGTCACAAGCGGGAGCTTAACATGTCTTAAAAATCATAATATTCATCATAACGTCGATTCGCCTCTCCTGGAAACAACCTGTTTCGACATAAGCTATGTATAGACGAATGGCGGAAAAATGCAACCCTGTGAATGTACAACCGTGTGAACATAAAATTTTTGTCTTGCAACGTTGGCAGAAAAGTCATTGTGAGATAATTTGCAGATTTAAATATGTGAGAAGTTTATGCATGTGACAACGGCTCCATTGTCAGAAAAACATTTTATTGGCCACTGTCTATAAAATATTTTTATTGGCAATCCTGCATATAAATATTTACAAAATATATTTTAAATATGTATATCGTCACCTGAAATCCAAAATAACGTAACCCACACACGGGGCAAAATAGCCTTTTTCGATATGTTTGAATCGAAAGAAAATATATTTGGAACACAAATTTTTAAATATTATATATTTCCTAGCAAATAAATTTTATTTGAAAATCAACAAAATATATTTGAAACGCATATATTAATATATTACAACAAAATATATTTGCAAACAAAAATTCTCAAATAAATATGTGTTTAAATACAAATATAATTATTGTTTAGGAATTTCTCCAAATATATTTTATTTAAAAAAAATTTCAAAACTTTTGTTGACTTTTTCGAATTCCAGATTAAATTTTTCCTTGGTTCCGAGTTTAACGTCCCAGCATTAGCTTCTGTTCTTAATCAATAATGTTAATACAATTTATTTAACAATTTATAAAAAACTAACATTGAATTACTGAGAAATTTAACATAACTTATTTTCTGAATACTTAAATGCAAATACATATTTATTTCGGAAATAATGCTCCCAAATAAAAATATATTGGGATATAAACAAAGATTTGTTTAGAACAAGATCTTCCCAAATATATAATTTTGGTGTGTATCAAATATTATATATTTAGAGTGTACCATAAACATATATATGTTTCAAGCCGAATATGTTTGGGACAATATACTACAGAAGCGATTTTTTTTCAGCGTGCAGGTTCATGATTTTTCAGGAGAAGCAAAAAACAAAGTAAAGTAATTTTAAGCTCGATATTGAACTCCAAAATGTTGTAGGGATGTGTAGTTTAGCCTAATAGACTATAATCAATCATAAAATTAATTTTTATTTTTTTTGATGTTACGTGATTTTGGATTTCAGATGACGATATGAAATTGTAAGGGTTTCTTGCAATCGTCTTCACCTTTGCCTAACAATCTGTCATTGTCCGAACATTTGCGACACTTTAAAATTTTTAAATTAACTTAAAAGCATCTATTATTTAAGAATAAATACCAGAGCTTAACTTTTCAACTATTATTTTAAATGTTAAAATGTCTATCATAGAGCCGCCGTATGTCAATTTTATGTCGGCTTAGCCGCCGCCGCCGATCTATAATTTTCAATGGCAACCGCCGCCGCTAATTTTGGCTCGGCTTCATTCTCTGATCACTACGATAACGTACGGTTCATAGGCATGATCGGTTAAAAAATGCGCTCTCTAGAGCGTGAATATGTCTTATGGAAAGGGACCTTCGTATGGGGGATATATAAAAGTATGGACCGATATGCCCCATTTTAAATAGGGATCGTCCCTGGGTTAAGAAATAACTCTGTACCAATTTTCATTAAGATTGCTTCATATTTGCGACCTATGGTGTCGAATATAAAAAATAACGTAACGCGAACGGAACACGAAAGTGATACTGTTAGTGTTCTGTTCAAAAGAACAGTATCACTACGACGTAGTGATACTGTTCTATGAACCGTACGTTATCGTAGTGATACTGTTTGGCGTTTTCTAAGAACGGTACGTTATCAAAGTGGTAGTAACACTAAAAAAATAAATAACGTTAGTGTTCTCTGAAGGAACCGTTCCTATAACGTACTGTTTTTTTCTGAACACTGAAACTATTAATAAAAAAAATAAATAAATTTACGAATATTTTTTTGGGATTGATGGTTAGGGGTTTAACTTTGTTATTTGTTTACATAAAATTTGATGCAAATTCTTTGATCCATCTTTTTCCACAGCTGAAAATCGCCGAACAAGCAAAACACGTCTTACTCTTATGTCTCGCACAAACAAACTAAACTAAACACAAACAAACTCAACTAAGAACATATGTTCGAGACAAGTGTGCCGACATAAAAAACGCATATCGAATGCACCTAGCCCGAGAAATATCAAAATTCACCTTTTTATTGAACAGACCCCGTATATGTTCATATACGGACTAAAAGTGTAACACATCGCAGAAGTGGCTTCAGACCCCAAGAATGTTCGGCGGAAATACGTTTTAGGACATTTTGTCCGTTTATCTGTCTGTCTGTCTGTATCATTCGACAGTAGTAACGATTTGAATTCAAATATGGCTTGATGGTAAAAGATTTACCAACAATGTAGAGATGGATGGAGTCTGTGGTTGACGATTATTTTAAACAGCTAGACAGTTCTACCTGGAAGCGGGGTATCGAAGCTATTGAATATCGCTGTGCGAAGTATATCGAGCTAAAAGGGATTATGTTGAGAAATAAAGAAAAATTGTCCCAAATTCATCGTGTTTTCTTATTATACCCTCACTTTAGTGTGACGAGGGTATATATCATTTGCTACGAAAAAAAGTGTAACACATCGAAGGAGTGATCTGAGACCCTAAGTATGTTCGGCAGATATTCGTTTTGGGTCATTTTAAGTCGAATGAGCAATGTCCGTCCGTCTGTCTGTCTGTCTGTCTGTCTGTCTGTCTGTCTGCCTGTCTGTCTGTCTGTCTGCTGGCTGGTGCGCACGATAACTCTCGAAAGGATTCACCGATTGACTTCAAATTTCGTATGTGGTAATATTTTTTTCTATCTCCGGCTAAGTTCGAAGATGGGCCATATTGGTCCACTCCTTCTGGTACCTCCCCCACAAAGGGTTAAAATGTTGTGAAATATTGTTTCTTTAATAACTGCTATTAAACGTATTCGAATCTTCTGAAATTCCACACATAGTATTAGTTTGTTAGTCGCTATCAACTCGAGGAAAATGGGCGAAATTGCCACGCCCCTTTTGGTACCTCCCACACAAATGCACCATTTTGCACTGAAAGTTAAAAGCTTATAACATTAATACCAGTGTTAAAAAATACTTGAAATTTTGTACAGTGTAATGCTTTTATAGTGCCTACAGTCCAGTGAAAAATGGGCGTTATTGCCGCGCCCCTTTTGGTACCTCCCACACAAATGCACCATTTTGCACTGAAAGTTAAAAACTTATAACATTAATACCAGTGTATAAAAATACTTGAAATTTTGTACAGCGTAATGTTTTTATAGTGCCTACAGTCCGTTGAAAAATGGGCGTTATTATCACGCCCCTTTTGGTACCTCTCCCACAAAGGTACCATTTTGCACCAAAAATTAACAGTTTATAACATTAATATCAGTGTTTACAATTACTTGCAGTTTTGTACAGTGTAATGCTTTTATAATGCCTATAGTCCAGGGAAAAATGAGCGTTATCACCACGCCCCTTTTTGTACCTCCCACACAAAATGGCCAAATTATACCACAATTTAATATCTCAACGTTAATATACCAGTCCATATAATCTGTTATAATTCGGCACAGTGCAATGTATTTAAAGTATCTACTATTCAGCGAAATATAGGTGTATTTCTTAAACCCCTTCTGGCACCTCCCACAAAAATTGACAGAATAATTTGTGTAATATTCAATATTACATTACTCACAAAGTGAGGGTATACCTTAGTCGGTTTACCCGACTGAAACTTTCTTACTTGTTTTAAATCCCTTACAAATTATTTTTTATATTTCAATATTTATATTTATCTATGTTTTATATTTCATCAAAGTCGAGAAATGATAAACACACGGCGGTAAGAAATGGGTTAAAATAGCATTTCGCATCGAATGGGATTATTGTCCTATGAAATGGTTGCCACGTTACAAAATCCGCATTTGAATTAACCAAAAACATAAATATATAAAAAATCTTGAATGGCACACGACACTCCCAATCAAAATAACATTAATGTTAATGTTCATAGCATTTCACATCATTTAAACCATAACAATTGATAAACACTCCAAAAGGGTTTGATTCAACTAATTTGCATATTTAATGAGCATCCTGTGTGTGTGAGTGTGCCACAATCAAATGTAACAGATTTTTGTGTAATTTTCAATAAAAATTCATTAGTAAAAATAATAAAAAAAATCCTTCTTTTTTTAGATAGAGTACTTGAAATAGAGAAAAAACCTAAAAAGAGAATTTAGTTCTACGAGTGTTGCACCCAAATTCGACTGCTAAACCCAAAAAGAAGTAAATTTAATTACAGCTGCACATCACAGCGAAAGGGATGATTTTACCCTTGAATTTGTGTCCATGTGTTTAAGTATGTTTGTATACCACGCGATGGCCCGAGATGAGGACGAGGCTAATTTCAAAGAGGATGCGTATCCTCATACTTGAAAAGGTTATGTGCTATGCTATGCTAGGGTCGCTATCAATCTTCACTTTTCACATTTAGTGTTTATTTTCATATTTGATTGAACTGTGTTGATTTTCTAGCAAAATTGTCTTTCCACTTCCATTTATTCGCATTAAAATATTTGTTGATAAAATAATGTTGTTGCACTGAGAAAAAACCTTTCATAATTCAGAGTTCAACATTCCTTCTCAAACTTATTAAATTTTTTTTAGAATAGAAAAAAATTGTCATTGTTTCATAGAAATGAAAACAGTTCAAAAACTAAAATTTAGTTCATTATTTTCCCTTAAAAAGTTTTCGAAATAAATTGATAATTCGTTAAATATTGTAAACTTTTATCAATTGTATATTCTATGAATTTTGGAGAGTTTCATTGAACGAAATTGTTGCTGCAATGTACGATTCTAATATACAGATTCCAGGAGGTAATAGGAAGTCAAATAAAAGGATATTGCAAAAAGGATCCTCCTATCCACTGGACCATCCCGATGAAACCATCCGAAAAAGACAAAATTGCAAATGCAGCGAAAAAGTCAAACCACATTGCACCACAGCAATCGACGCTCAGTGGTTTTACGCCAACCGTAGTCAGTTTCCGGGATCGTATCCGTGCGTATTGTCTTTAGCCTTAGGTGTGGTTTGGTGTTTTCCCTTGTGGAAGAGATACAAATAGGGATACGCACATACTCGTTCATATATGTATGTATGTAGACAGATAGAATAATATCGTCTGTAGACAGATAGCACAGCATTGTTGTTGCTGCTGTACTATGTCCGTCCGCCGGCCATTCAGTGCGATCCTAAACCCTGGGGTTGCTTTGTTGGCTCTGTAATGTCTGTCTGTCTGTCTGACGTTTGCAAAAATGCAGACTTCCTTTGTCCGTCGATCCTTTCAACAGCAGTGCCTGTCTGTCTGTCCCATTGTCGGACACATCTCGATGTTTTGGGGTGGGTACAGTATTTGTTTATTTAAGTGTTTCGTTTGTGTTGTTGTTATTTTGTAATTACACTAGACAAATACAACAAGTCAGTCAGTTATAGGATCAGAGGAGGGATAGACCCAATGGTTTCTGTCTAGAGTCCTTTTCGGACAGCTAATAACTTATGAAGTGGAATTGTTGAATTGTGGCTGTCACTTTCATGTTTTAAAATCCAAACTAAATTTAATGACTAAATTCGAATTTCCCTCGGGATGAGTAGCAAATTATTGTTTTATTTTTATCCCTTTTTTGCAAACAAGACGTTCGCTATAAAATTTGTTAAACCTCTGTTACAAGAATTATTGGACATAGTTTGGCAACGAACAAGATGTCTACAACATCGTCAATGTGCGCTAACACTAGTTTACAAAATTTGTGCTGTGCATAAAATTTTCTGGTGTAATATGGCGTCCAAAACACACAAAAATATTTAAAAACAATTTTATGGCAAAATTGTTTTAAAAAAAATTATTTAAAATTTCGGTTTTCTTAGAAGTTGCCTTTAGTATTTATACAATGTTTTGTGAAGTAAAAACTCCATAAAGCCGGGATGAAAAATTAAAACTATACAAAAATCCGAGGTCTAGTCATAATTTATACATATATGTACATATCTATGGAGTTTTTCAAATAGGCATCGCTTTCTTTTTTAGGACACTAGCTTTCAAAAATGGAACAACAAAATAGTTTGCAATTATTTAGTTTTTTTCGTGCCAGCAAAAAAATATTTTTTTGCAATTCAATCTCAAATTGTCGAAATGCTTCTTCCTTTAAAACTCTTAATATAGTTTAGGTTTTAAAAGGTGAAAAGACAAACAGTACAATAAATTACATTAAACAATTGGCAATGGGTAATATTTGAGCTCGGCTTTCAGTATAACAGACTTTAGGGAAAAACAAAAAAATCTGTTTTCGGGAATTGTAGGATTTACCTTTACAAATATAATGAAGTTAGAATAAACCCCGATTTCTGGTTTCATGACGTACAACTTAAAAAAAAATAATTAAGATATATTAATTTTTAAAGATTTTACGGATATATAATGGTTCCGTCTACCGTAGAAAAAAATTTGTTTATTTTTTTCCCCAGATCCTTTGCAACACAATTTTTGTCGAAGGGCTGGGCATAACATTTTCTGGTGTAATTTGGAGTCCTAAACACGAAAAAAATATTTAAAAAAAATGTATGCTAATTTTATTTTTAAAGCCGGCATTAACGTTAAGTTAAAGGATATTATGTGGATTACAAATGTTGATAATGACATTGGCACGTGGAAACATAAGCAGGGATGCCAACTTAGTGTTTTTCGCACCAGATTTAGTGCTTTTCTGACCCACAATACGCGAAAAGTGTTCACTTAGTGCCAAACGAAAAAAAGCACTAGGTGTACGCTTTTCATGTTTTTTGTTGGTGCTTTTGACGCTTTTCGTACATTTGTCAGATCAAATCTGCCAACATAATGAAATTATACTATTTTTGCTACTCCGTCACTGGTCCGCGTAGCCATCGTTGGACATACATCAGAAGGGAAAATCTTTAACCCCGGCCAAAACCGGTCACACAGACACAGTTTGGTCCGCGTAGCCCGCTTTGGAGATATCGATAACTGGAAAACCGTCTTCAAAGATAACATATATACTAAATGGTCTATGGACTCAGAATCACTAGCAGATTCGAATTATTATATGGATAAATCGAATCTGCTAGTGATTCCTTATTGTTCAGTAAGACTTTATTCAATTTAGCAGGGAAAAAATGTATGAATCTAAGCGCCAAAATAACCAAAAAGTTTGAAAGTTTCATTTTAATTAGGAACAACTTTGATTAAAATTTGATAATTATTTTTATTTTAAAATTTTTAATGTAAAATTAAACTTTTTTATTGCAAATGAAAGAAAAATAGTTTAGTGCCTTTTTACGCTTTTTGACTGGAATTTTACGCCTTTTACGCTTTTTAAATTTTTCATTACGCTTTTGCTCCGCAAATAGTTGGCATCACTGAACATAAGTTAAGTGACTGTCGTTAAAACAGTTAGAAAACTTTTAATTAAAAAAAAAAAAAATCTAGAAAAAAAATTGTTTGTTCCAATTTTTTAAAGGTAGCACCCTAACGAAAAAACAATGCCTAATTGAAAACAATCTATGGATAAATGAAGAAATTATAGCACTTTTGATAGAAATTAGAGAATTTCAACTTAATCCGGTTTTTATACTCCCACTATTGTGAACAAGGTTATATATAAGATGATGCGGACCAAAAGTGTAATACATCGAAGAAGTAACCTAAGATACCCCAAGGATATTTGCCATTTGAGCAATGTCTGTCCGTCTGTCTGTCTGGCTTGTGCAAACGATTAATTTCGATAGGAGTAACCGATTGCAAAAAAGTGCAACATTTTCTGCCCTTTTCCAGAAACCTGGACTTTTATACCACATTTTGTGAAATATGAGAAAAGTTTAATTCGTGGGACTACATCAGAAAGGGCAAATTCTTTTCAGAATTTCGCGTCGACGGGCAACATTTTTTCAGAATCGAAACCATCATTAGTTTCCTGGTCACTATCACCTTGAGAAAAAAAATGGCGAAGTTGCCACGCCCCTTTTGATACCTCCCAAACAAAATGGCCAAAATAAAAAAATATGAAAAATGTTTTTTTTTTAATTTTCCTTATTTTTACAATATGGGTCATAATTTATACATTTATCCATAGATTTTTTCTTTTCAAATACGGATTATTTTCTTCGTAAGGACGAGTGCTTTGATAGTGCCAGAAAAAGAGAATGTCGAAAAAAATATTTTTTTCTAATTGTTTTAATGACAGTTACTAAACCGCTGTATCTGAAGTGATATACTTTCATGAATTTGAAATTAAAAAATCTTAAACATAAAAATAGTTTTTATTTTGGATTCTTAAACTTCTCTTGAACTTCTGAATCGATGATTTGTATAAAGTTTTTGTACGCAGTTTACTTTTAGCGATATTTCATAGGTTCGATACCTGTTTATGAAGGGTCCGTCAAATAACTTTTTTTTTGAAAATGCTATAAAAAAACTACTGAATATTTTCTCAAATTTCTTTTTTTATTTGAAAGTACAATCCTTCCGGTTAATAATGGAAAATAATTTCACTCAAATGGCTGCCTCGGCTGGCCATGCAGTAGCCTACACCATCGGTCCAATTTTTAAGCACATTATCGATTGTGTGCAGCTGTATTTCACCAATGGCTTCACGAATATTGTCCTTTAAAGCGTCAATTGTCTCTGGCTTGTCGGCGTAACACTTATCTTTGAGGACACCCCACAAATAATAGTCCAACGGTGTCAAATCGCAGCTCCGAGGTGACCAAACGACATCAGCTCTGCGGCTGATAATGCGATCTTCAAAAACAGGGCGCAAAACATCGAGTGTAGCTTCGGCTGTGTGGCACATAGCGCCGTCCTGTTGAAACCAAATGTTGCCAATATCCTCCTCTTTAATTTTTGTGAACAAAAATTCGTTCAACATGGCCCGATAACGATCGCCATTAACTGTAACGGCCACTCCTTGCTCATTTTCGAAGAAAAATGGCCCAATTATGCCTCTGGACCAAAATCCGCACCAAACAGTGACTCGTTTTGGGTGTATCGGCTTTTCAATGTATGCGTGCGGGTTTTCTGTACCCCACATGCGACAATTTTGCTTGTTTACATACCCGCCAAGATCAAAATGAGCTTCATCTGAAAAGATGATTTTTTTTTGCCAAAATCGGCAATAGTACTCGTAATGTCGCAATATTTCCCATCGTTGTTCAAGCGTATACACAACCATATTCGTTCAGCGGAAGGATAAAACTAACTATCTGTCAAATCAGACATGAGCTAAGTGTTACCAATCACGAAATAAGCACTAGTTGAAGAAAAAAACGTTAGATTACGGACCCAGTAAGAACTGAACTCCTTAAAATTTCGTAAACATTATTTTTCTAAAAATAAATGATAGTGGAACATTTCCATCTTAAGTAAATATAGTATTTTTGGCTCATGTCACGGATTTTAGTGAAACTTGGTATAACTATTATATTAAATGGTGTAAACAACCCAACCAAATTATAGGCGTAAAATGACGATTTCAAAATTCTAAATTCCAAATTTTGAGAAATACAAGTTATATAAATTATGTCTTATAATCCTCAAATGTTTTCAACATGGGACTTTTTGCCAAATTTTAGTAAATATTTTCATTCTTAAGGAAAAATAAAAAAAAATTTCAACGAGAATTGTTTTTAAAAATATATTAAAATTAATATTTCTGGATAATTAAAACAAGCTCGAGCTTGTTTTAATTATCCAGAAATATTAAATTTCATAAAGGTCGATTATTAATAATTACTAAAGTATATTAAAATTAATTTAAAAAAATCTCCAATTTATTTTTATACCCTCACTTTAGTGATACGAGGGTATATATCATTTGCTACGGCCAAAAGTGTAACACATCGAAGGAGTGATCTAAGACCCTAAGTATGTTCCGCGGATATTCGTTTTGGGTCATTTTAAGTCGAATGAGAAATGTCCGTCTGTCTGTCTGTCTGCTGGCTGGTGCGCACGATAACTCTCGAAAGGAGTAACCGATTGACTTCAAATTTGGTATGTGGTAATATTTTTTTCTATCTCCGGCTAAGTTCGAAGATGGGTCATATTGGTCCACTCCTTCTAGTACCTCACACACAAAGGGTTAAAATGTTGTGAAATATTGATTCTTTAATAACTGCTGTACTACTTATTCGAATCTTCTGAAATTCCACACATAGTATTAGTTTATTAGTCGCTATTAACTCGAGAAAAATGGGCGAAATTGCCACGCCCCTTTTGGTACCTCCCACACAAATGCACAATTTTGCTCCAAAAGTTAACACCCTATAAAATTAATACCAGTGTATAAAAATACTTGAAATTTTGTATAGTGTAATGATTTTATAGTACCAAAAGGACGTTGTTGCCCCGTCCCTTTTGGAACCTCCCACACAAGAGTACCATTTTGCACCAAATGTTAACAGCTTATAACATTTATACCAGTGTATAAAAATAGTTGAAATTTTGTACAGTGTAATGCTTTTGTAGTGCCTATAGCCCAGTGCAAAATGGGCGTTATCACCACGTCCCTTTTTGTACCTCCCACACAAAATGGGCAAATCATACCCAAAGTTGACATATCATAACGTTAATATACAGGGTTGCCCATATTCGACGGACCCATGTTTTTTTTGGGCCCATTCCAATCGACGAGGCTTGTCCGCAGGCAACAATCTTTGCGTCAATTGAATTTTGTACGGGAACAAATGCAAATCAACGCGAATAATCCGTTGTAAAGTGGACCGAGCCATGCCCAACTGCTGAGAACGGCGTTTTTGGGATGTTCTTGGGGACCTCTCAACACTGGCTCGTACGGCAGCGATATTCTCGGCCGATCGCCTTGGTCGACTTTTATTTGGCCTCTTCGGATTAGAAAGAGCCTCACCAGTCGAAAATTTTTCGTATAAACGCTTAATGGTGTTCTTAGAAGGCGCACTTCTCACATTTTTTAATAGTTTAAAAGCACGTTGAGTTTTCACAATTGACTTCTTCTGTTGAATGTAAATTTCAACTATTTCGCGTGGCGTGTATTGTTCCATGGTAAAAATCTGGTTGGACTGACGCTTCAAACGCGGTATGTCATTAAGCGATCTGACATCTCTGTCAAAAGTTATGGCGTTGCCAGATGGGTCCGTCGAATATGGGAGACCCTGTATAGCAGTGCACATAAACGCTTATAATGCGGCACAGTGCAATGTATTTAAAGTATCTACTGTTCAGAGAAAAATAGGTGTATTTGTTAAACCCGTTCTGGTACCTCCCATACAATCTAACAGAATAATTCGTGGAATATTCAATATTACATTACTCACAAAGTGAGGGTATACCTTAGTCGGTTTACCCGACTGAAACTTTCTTACTTGTTTATTTTAATTTTTCTTTTTTAGGCCAAATTGTCCTGTTCAAGTTCCAATATGGCCTTTTTCTCGAGATATAATTAAACCTTCACGACAGGTTTGGCCCAGTATTTATATTTTCAATAATGTTGAAGTTAAATGATGTAGAAAAAGTAGAAGGCCATGTGCTATTAACCTAAAGCTGAAGTAGTAGTTACTCTAATGCCATATGCAGCATTAGTATCATTGGTGTAATGTCCCATTATGTTATTTTTCAAACGACGTAAACTTTATAAAAATCGGTTCAGCCGTCCAAGAGAAAATACAAATTTTGTAAAAAAAACAAAAAAGCATTTTTCTCAACTTTTGAAAATTTTAAACAACCATAAAATTTTGAAAAAAAAAATTACAAAATAAATGATAGCGATATCTTAATCTATCTATAAACCTTTTAGACAAAAATAAATCTCATAGGTAAATATTAAAACTTCTGACCCATATGCAATATTTTACTTATTTTTTTGTTTGTTTAATGTAACTGTGTACATTGGCATCCAATGAAGCTCTACATTGATCAAAAACAATGTCTGTTTGCATTGATGCAATGTAAAATATGTATAAAAAAATATTTGTACACCAGAGACATCTTCATTATAATATTCTGACAAAATCGGGCGGATACGGATACACATGTATGTAAGTACATACGAGAATATGCATAGCACATGCTTTATGTTTATAGTGTGTGTATATGTCGGTAGGTAAAATGACCGTCCCATTGTTCCTGCGACGACAAGGCATATAATTACTGGTCACACTCGACCATTGCTCATGTAAATTATGAGGAACAATGTCTCCTGTCATTGTTCGTTATCCTCGGCACTCAGTAATCAGTCTCCAATACAGAATCGTAACGTTGGCCACATTTGCCTATTGTATTTTATTTGATTTGATTTGATTTCATAATTTACTGCCCCTAGCTTGCTCGGCTTAGAATTTCGATAAATTGCAATTGAAAGTTAATCGCATCTGTGGAAAATGGCTAACAATGAACACAGAGATAATAGTATTAGTGGTGGACGGGGTGCGGTGTACGGCGTACAATGGACAGTGGACGATGGACGGACACATCGAACATTTTAATTGCCCTGGGGCGTTTATTGTCTGACCCTTTTTACCGTTTGGTGAGCGTTAGCGGTGGTCAGTGGAAAACATTTGGGAATCCAGCGGTGAGGGACGCAGCTGTCAACAAGTCGATTGTGGCCGGACTGGGCATGTGTGAATGCACGCGCGAAGTCCACGGTGTTAGTGGTGGGGAGAGGACTACTCGTAGTGGTCATCATTTGCCACATGGTCAAGAATAATCATAGAAAATCACTGTGTCAGCATGACCGCATGTAGACCAAACTTTTCGATTATGACAGGCAATTGCGAGATACATTTATGTATGTATGTCTTCTGCATGTTCGTATGTCCTATGGCAGAGAACAGCTTTAGGCTATCTTCACGAAGGGATTCAAGTATAATGTGCTCTTTTTTAAATACCCCAACTACCCCACGGAGATAAACATCACCACCTCTTTTATTTTCCATCTGTAGAGGGGCGTTTCCGTGATCGTCTAAAATGAAATGCACGCATGCGCATTGCACAATTCACATATACACATATATGTACTGTGCGCTCACTCTCAGAGTGGCGATAAAGGATTAGAGGCGTCTCTGTCACCACATCATCCGTTTTTGTTGCTGTTGTTGGTTTTGGCATATCTCTGTGGTTTTCACTGTTCGCACCCAATTTACCGGAAAGAGTTTCCGTTTCGATTGCATTGTCATGGAAATGAATTATCACTTTTTTTGGGGGTAAAAACGACAATTTCGCAATTGTTTTTTTTTATTTCTTATTCGGCAGCAATCACAACCTTGATTTATTGATTGCATTTTATTGGGTGACAAAAAAGGTCGTTCCATCTGAAATAAGCGCAATCAAAGGGTTGGCAAAATAAATGTGATCCGAATACAATGTGAACAAAAAGAAACGCATTCACGTTATATATCCACATACATATACATACATATATCAATATATCGAAACATATCGTCGGTGCGCCGACGAAAACTCCTATGTGTTTTTTTACTAGTTTTCAGGAGAGACAAAAACGTTGCTATTTCGTCAAATCGCGATATATTTAATACTAGCTGAGCCCGGTGCGCTTCGCTGCCCATGTCAAAATTAGCGCTGTAGAAACTGTATTTTATATCCGATCAGTACGAAATTCGGCAGAAAGAGGTTTGTTATTACATGAAGGAATACCGCAAAATTCGGAGAAAATCAGTTCAGATTTAGATATAGCCCCCATATATATGTTACCCCCAATTTGACATGTAAGCGCTGTAGAGACTGTGTTTTATATCCGATCAGTAGGAAATTCGACAGAAACAGTTTTCTATTTTACATGAATGAGTATTCAAGGAAAATCGATTCAGATTTATATATAACCTCCATATATATGTTCCTCCAGATTTGGTTACAAAGCGCTATAGAAGTTGTACTTTACTTCCGATCATTACAAAGTTCTCCAGAAAAATGTTTCTCAATTTAGGAACGAATATTGCTTAATTTAGCGATTATCGGTTCAAAATACATTTACCAATTATTCCAAATTATTATCGCAATGACCCTTATCGCATTGTTAGGGGGGTGTAGGGTATTATATAGTCGGCCCCGCCCGAATTTCTGCCTTTCCTTACTGGTATTAGTAATAATTTCACTGAATGAAAAAATACCGAATTCAGTGGAAAGTCCAGAAAATAGAAATGTATACTTATAAAATTTCCAAATTCTTGTTTCATTGGTCATGCATCACATTGTCATATTGCGATTGTATTGGAGTGAGCAGCTGTAATTATCGCATACCGAGCATTTTTGTTCATGTATTTCCTATATAATACCTGCAAGATATATCAAAATATGGGCTGTGCCACGCCCCCTGTTCCTATTCCGTCCATTTGTAAGCCAATCACGTAGACTGCTACCAGATACATTTCAACACTCTCACTAACAAAATGAGCAATATAATTCAATTTCGAAATTTGGCTTATAAGGGCAGGGCCATTGGTCCGATCCCGCCCATTTTCTGACCAATTACGTAGAATGCCACCAGATACATATACACAACATTGCAGCACTCCCGATAGCAAATTGTGCAAGATATCAAAATTTGGTCTATGTGGGCGGGGCCACGCCCATTGGGCCGATCCCGCCCATTTTTGGACCAATCACGCAGACTGCCACCATATACATATACACAAAATTCCAGTACTCTCGCTAACATATTGGGCAAGCTATATCAATTTCAAAATTTGGCTTATATGGGCGGGGCCAAGCCCATTGGTCCGATCCCGCCCATTTTTTGACCAATTACGTAGAATGCCACCAGATATATATACGCAACATTGCAGCACTCCCGCTAGCAAATTGTGCAAGATATCAAAATTTCAAAATTTGGTCAATGTGGGCGGGGCCACGCCTATTGGTCCGAACCCGCCCATTTTTGGACCAATCACATAGATCGCCAACGGATATATATACACAAAATTCCAGGTCTCTCGCTAACAAATTGTGCAAGATTTCACATTTTTAAAATTTGGCTTATATGGGAGGTGCCACGCCCATTGGTTCGATCCCGCCCGTTTTTGGATCAATCACTTGGACTGCCATCAGATACATATGTACAACATTACAACACTCTAACTGACAAATTGTGCAAGATATATCAATTTCAAAATTTGGCTTATATGGGCGGGGCCACGCCCATTGGTCCGGTCCCGCCCATTTTTTGACCAATTACGTAGAATGCCACCAGATACATATAAGCAACATTGCAGCACTCCCGCTAGCAAATTGTGCAAGATATCAAAATTTCAAAATTTGGTCTATGTGGGCGGGGCCACGCCCATTGGTCCGATCCCGCCCATTTTTGGAGCCATCACGTAGACTGCCACCATATACATATACATAACATTCCAGCACTCTCGCTAACAAATTGTGCAAACTATCTCAATTTCAAAATTTGGCTTATATGGGCGGGGCCACGCCCATTGGTCCGATTCCGCCCATTTTTGGAAAAATCACATAATCTGACACTAAATGCATACACACGAAATTTCAGCACTCTAGCTAAACATTTTTCTCAATACCAAAATTTGACCCATGTGGGCGGGTCCACGCCCACTTGATATATCGAAAATTCAAATACCCTATTTTCAGCACCCCCTACACATGTACATTCTGTCAAAATTTCAAGATGATCGGTCAAGCCGTTTAGGCGTCTATACGGAACAAACAAACAAACCCACAAACAGACACTCTCTTTTATATATATAGATATCAGAATTTTGAATTTTTGTCTTAGTTATTAACCACCAATCAATATCATAACAAATATCGTATATGTGAAAAGGCCATGACGTGGTAAATGGTTTTCAAGAAAATCGACTTAAATATTTATAAAACAAATAAATTACACATAGGACTTTTGGTATTCGAAAGTTCAAGTATACGAATGTTGGGTAGATTGACAGCAAAAACGGCAAATGAGGTTTTGTTCAGAATCATGCCCTCTACTCAGATAAGAAGAGATCAAAATCTGATCTGCTTCCTTTCGCGAGTCATCGCGATAAAAACAATTTTTAACCAAAAAAACCGAACTTAATTACATTGAATCGCGGAAATTTAAAACTATAACATAATATCCCATAGATATGAACATTTGTAAGACGCTTTGTACTGTCCGCGAAATTTACAATATTATTCTATAGCGAAATTTTTGTAATCCAGAAATTCAACTTACACCGCTAAATTTTTACAAAAATATTATTGCAAATTGAATAAAATTAACATATTTACATTCTATGATATCTGATGGATAGACTGGCACCATCATTTCCGCCATAAACATCCCGCGACGAATAAATTTCGAACAAAAAACATTTAAGTTAAAAATTTGTTTACTATACGAGTATAATGCTATTAACGTTTGATCCAAGTAGAGATACTATAGCCTTTTTTTGAGAGATCACGTGTGAGTCGTGTCATGCTGTCATGTTATTTTTGTTAAGATTGTTTGGCATTTCATCATGGAAAGACATACGCCTGAACAACGTTTACAAATCGTTCAACTTTATTACGAAAATTCACGTTCTGTGAGGAATGTGTTTCGTGCACTTAGCTCAAGTTATGGTCAACATAATCTCCCATCTTGAGACCCAGCATTCATTATTGGATAATATTCGACCGAATAGATCACGTCCAGCATGCAGTAGCTGAGAGTGTACACGAAGACCGTGGAGAGTCGATTCGGCGCCGTTCGCAGCAACTCGGACTGACATATGGAACGACTTGGCGCATTTTACGTCGAGATCTTAAATTGAAAGCATATAAAATACAGCTTGTGTAAGAACTGAAGCCGCCCGACCTTCCCAAGCGACATCGCTTCACTCTATGGGCTCTTGAAAAGTTCCAAGAAGATCCGACGTTTTCGAGCCAAATTTTGTTCAGCGATGAGGCCCATTTCTGGCTCAATGGTTATGTAAACAAGCAAAATTGTCGCATTTGGGACGAAGAGCAACCTGAAGAGATTCAAGAGCTGCCACTTCATTCAGAAACAACAACGGTTTGGTGTGGTTTGTGGGCCGTTGGAATCATCGGTCCATATTTCTTCAAAAATTATGCCGGTGAGAACGTAACCGTCAATGGCGACCGTTATCGTGCCATGATAACCGACTATTTGATGCCTGAAATTGAAGCTCGTGATCTCGGCGACATTTGGTTTCAACAAGACGGTGCCACTTCCCACACATCGCATCAATCAATGGATTGAGAGAACGCTTCGGTGAGCAGATAATTTCACGTTTTGGGCCGGTCGATTGGCCACCAAGATGGTGTGATATCACACCGTTACACTTTTTCCTGTGGGGATATGTAAAGTCTAAAGTTTATGCGGACAAACGCTTCGATTCAGGCCTTGGAGCAAAACATCACGCGTGTGATTCGCCAGTTACCAGTCGAAATGCTCGAACGAGTCATCGAAAATTGGACTCAACGGATGGACCATATGAGACGTAGCCGCGGCCAACATTTGATAGACATCATCTTCAAAAAAGAAATGCCAAAGAATGTTCTTTCAAATGATAATAAACATTGTTCTTAAGTTAATATATCTTAAGTTAATTAATATCTTCAAAACCTCTTGAACCGCACCAACAAGAGCGTTGGAGACTATACTGCACATCCCACCAATAGATATTTGTATAAAGTATTAGGCAGCCCTCACACCAAGACGTCTACAAGTGATGGGCGAGTGGATAAATCGAGAACACAAATCGTACCATCAGAAGATATTACAATCACTGGTCGGTCATATTCAAACAACGGAAATCACCGACCGCATTCCCGAAGTGCGCTTACAGCAACCTGTGACGCTCCGGGTAAAACGGAACACTGGCCTGATGGGTCCAGGCTAAGAGGAAGGACGTGTCTGGGGCTTTTCATTGAACGAGAAGTCGAACTTTACTTTCGCCCCCCAGGCCATAACACAGTATTTCAAGTAGAAGTTCGAGCAATCAGGGAGTGTGTGAACTGGCTCAGCAATACCACAAAGCCTAAATATGCCAACATCTTCTCAGATAGCCAAATGACGATCAAAGCGATAACATCGGAAAAGGTCAAATCCAGAACTGTGTTAGACTGTAAAAGAACGATAAATGATTACTCAGACCATAGTCAAGTGATTGGAAATGAACGAACAAACAGCTTGGCTTCAAAGGTCGGAGAACTTCGAGTAATAAACTTAGAAAATTTGAAACCTTTCGAAGCCACGAAGGATGAGTTGAAGCACTGGGCAGTGATGGCTCACAAAACTGTGTGGAATAAAGTAACTGTAGGAGCAACTGCAAAGATACTGGGGGTGACCCAAATGGGAAGAAAACAAGTAGTTTTCTGAAACTAAACAAGATCGAGATAAGTAAGATGATGAGTGTTCTAACGGGACACTCAAGCTTATAAGCACATCTGCATTGCATAGGACTAGCAGAAAACGACGAGTACAGGGCATACAGGGAAAACACCGAAACGATGGTACATTTTCTCTGCCACTGCCCAGATTTCATACATGCAAAATCCCGATATTTCGGGTCCGACAAATTGCCAGACTTGACTCATCTCAGAGGATATGACTGGAAGATGCTGAGAAAATTCGTGTACTCGTGAGGTATAAAAAGATCATAAATAAGGAGCGACAACATGAGGCGTTTACACGTCTCCTCTATTCAACCAAACCTAACCTATGTGTAGAATTTCAGAAGATTCAAATAGAAGTTATTAAATAGTTATTATTTCACTAAATGTTTACCCTTTGTGGTGGAGGTACTAGAAGCAGTGGACCAATATGGCCCATCTTCTAGCCTGAGATAGATAAATATTACCACATACTAAATTTGAAGTCAATCGGTTACTCTCGAAAGGAGTTATCGTGCGCACGGACGGACGGACATTGTTCATTCGACATAAAATTACCCAAAACGGATATCCTCCGAACATAGGGTTTCATTAGGGTCTTAGGTCACTCCTTCGATGTGTTACACTTTTGGCCGGTAGCAAATGATATATACCCTCGTATCACTAAAGTGAGGGTATAAAAATCGCTTCTCTAGTATATTTACAGTAAACATATTATGTTTGGAGAAATTAACCTTTTTTGTATCAGTCGGGAAATTATGATTTGGATTGGAATTATGATTTGGACTTTTATGTCTATAAATCATAAATTATTGCCTAAACTTGGGATTTTTCCCGATGCATGGTATGAATCTCCCACATTCCATATTCCAAAGCCTGCACGGGGCAAAATCGCTTTTTTTGATATGTTTGAATGGAAAATTTGGAACACAAATTTTTAAATATTATATATTTCTGAGCAAATAAATTTTATTTGAAAATCCATAAAATATATTTGGAACGCATACATTAATATATTACAACAAAATATATTTGCAAACTAAATTTCTCAAATAAAATATGTGTTTTAATACAAGTAAAATTATTGTTTAGGAATTTCCCTAAATATATATTTTTAAAAAATATTTTCAAAAATTTTGCTGACTTTTCGAATATCAGTTTTAATTTTTCCTTGGTTTCCAGTTATGTACCTCCCAGTTAAGATACCATTTGCAGCATTAACTTCTATTTTAAATCTGTCATTTCAATTTTTTGATTATTCCAAGCCATCAGTAGTTGTCAATCCTCCAAGTAATTTATTTTGTCCAAGATTATACGTGTACGATTTCAGTTATTATTATTTATTATTTTTACAAACATTAAAAAAAATTAAAAAAAAAATTATTTTGAGTTAATTAAAAATTTGCCACAATTTAGATATTTTCTGAATACTTAAATGCAAATAAATATTTGTTTCTAAAATAATAGTCCCAAGTAAAAACATATTGGGAGGTAAACAAAGATTTATTTAGAACTATATCTTCCAAAATATATAATTTTTGTGTGTACCAAATGTTATATGTTTAGAGTGTACCCTAAACATATATATATATTTCAAGCCGAATATGTTTAGGACAATATACTACAGAAGCGATATTTTTTCAGCGTGTATGATAAAGCTTTCCGCAAGGTGTGTGCCGCGTTTGCTCACAATCACTTCGCAGGAGGGTTTGGCGTTGTTCAACCGCAATATGGACGTCTTTTAGAAGGCCAATTTGAGTTTGTCAGCCAATATTGCCATGGCGACTGATATGTATAAGATGCATACGGTCAATGTGGGTTAGACTACCTTCTACAAGGACAATGCAAGGATGCACACATGTGCAGAATACGAATTGCTGCTTTATCCGCCCTTTTCTCTGGATTTTGTCCCGAGTAAATATTTCTTGTTTCTAAATCAAAACGCTCGGCAGAAAGAGATTGAACTCTAACGATGAAATCATCTAACAGACAATTACCTATTTGGTCGACCTCGTCAAATCTTATTTTTTGGAAGGGATAATCAAATTGGAGAAGCATTGGACGTATAGAGAAGGGTATAGGGGAGTACGTTGAAAAATATAATGATTTTTTGATCCATAAATCTGTGTTTAATTTTAAGTCACGGATTTATTGAACCGCCCTCGTAATTCAAAACAATCTGTATATTACTAGAACGAGCATTTAAGTATTCTACTTAAAACTATAGAATGACAAATGTTAACATTAAGCGCATTAAAATGTTGTATTAAGTTTTTTCTAAATAATGAAATGTCTTTGGCGCCAAAGCAATGCCATTTTCATTAATATTAGGACAGTTTTTAATGTAGCATTTACAGCCCTTCACTTGTGGACGTGCTAGCCAAATGACGAGGGCCATTTGCAAATGCCATTAACTCTCTCTCTCATTTAACCGCGATTGAGATGCTGCTACCCGATATACTCAAGTAACTACCCGATGACAATAAAAGAAGATTCATAACCACCGGATTACAAAACATAAACTGACACGATCCGCCGCCATGTGGATGAGGGGCGGGCACGAGCACCAGACAACTAAAGGGGCGGGCGTCTATTTGTTGTTGTGTCTCTCTAAAATGTGGCATGAAAAGGCCACGATGCTTCGCCTACCACTCGGCAGATGTGTCTAATAAAAATATGTAATCACAATCGAGAGCCATACAACATCATAATCAAGCATTCGACGTTATCTTCTCTCCACACAGTCACAGTCACCGACACATACACTTACATGCGAAGGACATCCTGCAAATGCTCTGTCCTTTCGCCTTTCCCGCTGCGGCAAATGGCGAACCAGTTCTCAGCACTTGGTACTCATTGTCGTATGAAAACAGTTTATCCATTTTCCGTTGATGTTTTGTGACAATTCAACATCGAAAAAATCAACAAACATGCAGATTTTGATAATAATAATAAAAAAATGCCACTCTTCTTCGCATTCTCATTGAAATTAGGGGTGGAGGGGTGGTAGTTATGCCGGATTTAAGCGCAGCATCAACACAACCTCGGCGGAGCGTCGTGTTCAAATCTGAGATAATAGCGAAACATTTTGACCCTAATTTTCAAACAAATAAAAATGAAATACAAAAACAACAAAAAACAAAAACAATATGAAGAACAGCGGCAGCAACTACAACAGCGGCCGTTCATGACGACAACTGGAAATGTTTATCTTTCGAGTACTTTTGAGTGCTATTATTTTGACAGAAGTTTTAGGGGATAACACAGCGATAACATCTCTCGGAGAACAGAAAACATGTGGGGAAATGAAGTGTGAATAGAGCTGAAATTAAATACATCTAAATCGAAATCTAAATATGCTCGTATATAAGTAGATGAAACTCTTACAGACCTTTGAGGTGTCAGGAGGTACTGAGATGTCCCAAGGACATTCTTCTTTTAATCTTGCAAACACTCACACTTGAGTTACAAACGAGATACTGAATCTTCTTCTGAATGTTCCATTGATAAGAGCATCATTGACCGTCCACACGTTCCTAGTGTAGCAACAAAAATAATGAAAAAAATCCGAATTTTTAAAAGCCTCTCCGAAATATCCAAATCACACGAAATTTAAGTAAACAAATTTTATTTAAGAAAAAAATTAACTATAATATTATTCGAAATTGGGTACTTTTAACACTTTTGGATAAAAAAAGTGTCGATAACACTGCGCAACAGTGAAATAAATACACGGACTTCACAGTATAGGTTCGATTCTACTACCAAAGGGTAGTATAACTCTATACTCGGTTTGGCGAAATTGGTAACCAATTTTTTGTTATGGTCCTCCAAAGTTTCTGAAAATCAGTGGGCCCCTCGAAAAAGGTGTCATCAGCTTTTGTAGCTACGAATATGCTGAACAAAGTATCTTAACATTTTATGCAATAAAAAATTTTTCCGGTACTTTTTTGGAAAAAGTGAAGGAAAGAAAATGTGAAGGAAAAAATGTTTTTCTCTTTTTTCAGCATAACTTTCGGGGACTCGTAATAACAAAAATATTTTTTTTGTGTAGGGAATGTTCAGCAACTTTGTAGAAAATATTAAGGCCAATATTTGTGTGGGACATATCAACCCGATAGCTCCCCCACATAACTGTAATTTTTGGCATCATTTTAACAAATAGTAAAAAACACCCCTTAAAATGGGGTGTTTTTTACCTGATTTACGTTGGCTACAATTTTGCCAAACATTGTTTGTGAAAAATTACGATTTTGCCAAACATTGTTAGTGAAAAATTACGAGTCCATGAAAGTAATGATGAAAAAAGTGAAAAAAAAAATATTTTTTGCCTTCACTATAAAAAAAAGTACCTGAACATTCGCGTAAAATGTTAACAAGCTTTGTTCAGCATATTCTTAGCTACATTATTGCCAAATATAGTTAAGGGGTATTACCAAGTCTGAATTAGTTGTTGGACAAAAGCTGATGACACCTTTTTCGAGGGGCCCACTGATTTTCAAAAACTTTGGAGGCCCAAAAAAAAAATTGGTCACCAATTTCGCCAAACCGAGTATAGGGTTATACTACTATACTATACTGTCAAGTCCGTGTATTTTTCAAAAAGTGATCATTACGACTAATTGCAAAATATTATTTATACCCGAAAACACCAGAATATTATGTATGACTTTGGCGAAGGATCCGTGCTTTGATATAGTCCCCGTTATAAAGATCACCTCCAATGAAAATTCTTGACACTCTAAAGAACACATTTTTCCATTTATCTGGCTGAAATAGTTTATTCTAGGGGACGCATTTTTTAACCCAGCATCGGGTTCATCGGTGCATGCTTTCATACAGCCCCATATAGAAGTCCCATTCGCATTTTAAAGTAATGGTGATTTCATTTCTACAAAAAAGTGCAACATTTTCGTTGCCCTTTTCCCGAAAACCGGAGTTTTAAATATTGATTCTCTAATAACTTCTTTACTACTTATCAGAATTTTTCACAATTCTACACATAGAATTAGTTTCTTGATCGCTATCACGGTGGGAATTGGAGAGATTGCCACGCCCCGTTTGGTACCTCCAATACAAAAGGAAAATTTTGCACAAAAAGTTAACGGCTTAAAAAATGTATTCCAGCCATACTTAAAATTTCGTGGAGTGTAATGCTTTTACAGTACTTATAGTCCCTCGAAAAATGTGTGTTATTACCAAGCCTCTTTTGGTACCTCCCATACAAATGGACCTTTTTCCACAAAAAAGTTAACGTCATACATCTTCGGTTCCTGCGCATGAAAACACTGGAAACTTTGTACTGTGTAATGCTTTTATAGTACTCATAGTCTATTAAAAAATTGTCGTTTTTGCCACCCCCCTTTTGGTACCTCCCAAACAAATTGCCAAAATAAAAAAATATGAAAAATAATTTTATTATTTTCCCTATTTTTACAATATAGGTCTTAATCAGTGTTGCCAGACGAATTTGACCGAAAATCATCAAAATAGGGGTATAAAAATCGTCAAATCGTCAAAATAAATTTTCGAAATCGTCAATAAATCGTCAACACAAAAATCTACAGTTACATACAGCTTTTGAGTTATTTTCGGACGAATTGGATGTTTCAGAGATAGATATGTATTTTTTATTTGTCCATATTTTGATATAGCCCCATAACCAGCGTTACCGTTGTGCGACTAAAGTGGCATTTTTGCCCCTTTTTTCAGCCGTGCTACTTTTGCGCCCCTTTTATTTTTTGATACTAAATGTGCCCCTTTTCGCTTTTTTGGGCCACTTTTTGGCTTTTGTAAAAAATCTGCTTTTTATACTCTTATGACAACACTTTCGTACTAACGTACGGAAATGCCTAACGCGCTACGTTCTGAATTAGGTTATTTAATGGGATATACGCATATGTTAAAACGATTTACATTTATCTTTTGTATGTGAAAGCATATGAGAATCTATTTCCACCGTTTCATCTTATTGGTGAAAATTCTGCGAATAGGTCGGCGTCTATGCAACAATACAATTAATTTGAGTGATTTCTTAATTGTAACAATATATGTGTTTATAAAAAAATTCAATTTATTTTTTATTTTTCATTAGGTTGATGTACATAAATATTATAAGCTTTTTTCTAAACAGATTTATTGTGAGATCAAAAAAACTCAATACAAAACACATCTGTCCCAAGCACAGATCTAATAAGAAAGTATAAAAAAAGAAGTTACAAAAAAGTAACTATAAATAAATAAATGTATGTGATAAAATATATTTAAGTTTTATTTTGTATTTTTTGTTTAGTCTTAGTGTAAATGAATGGATTTTTTAATGTTACCTACTTATTTTTTATGTTAAGCTTTGCTTTTTTATTTTTGTTTTCTTTAAATAAAAACCTTAATTGATCCCCCATTTTTAGTGATCGGTTGCCCCTTTTTTCGAAAAAATCCCCTTTTTGTGCCCCTTTTTGAAATTTCCCAACGGTAACGCTGCCCATAACAAACATAAATACCAATCGTTTGGCCTAAAATTCGGCAATTTATAGCTTATTTTACCTAGAACCATTTCAAGGAGAAAGCCTCTTCATTGGTCTATATTTTGACATAGTCCCATACAATGGCCTCATATGACCCAATGACTTTTTGGACCCAATGAAAAAAATCTTACCAATTGGGCTGCAAAAATGATAACATTCGATTTATTTTAAAGCTATTTGTTGGAATAATGACCTCCTTGTCCATGTTTTGATATAGCCTTTAGCTTCTTTAAAAATTTTCACAGCAATTTCCTCCACCGATTTTACAACTTAACAAAATTCCATTCAGCATTGAATGCGATCGAATCTACCAGCAATGATCAGCCTCAAAATTTTTTAAATTTTTCTAAAATTTCTAATTTTATTTTTAAAAAGATAAATGAGAGTGTTTTGATTTTCTCGAACTAATTATAAAAAAATCCTTAATATAAGGAAACATTTTTCAGTTTTCATTAATGTTTTCATGTCATAAAAAATCGTCATTTCGGGGCAAAAATCGTCAAATCGTCATGTCCTATTTTTTACCTTTAAAAATCGTCAAAATGACGAAAAAACGCCATTTCTGGCAACACTGGTCTTAATTTATACATTTATCCATAGAATTGTTGCAGCTAGGCATTGTATTGTTCGTTAGGATACTATTTTTTATGTTTTTTTCGTGTTAGCAAAAAATGATTTTTTTGGAAAAAAAAATCTAATTTTTTCTAATTGTTTTAACGACAGTTATTAAACTTCTGTATCTACGTGAACGTGTCATTATTAACATTTGTAGTCCTCATAATTTCCTTTAATTTAATAATATAACGTGTATCCCGGCATTATCGAGCAAATACATAAAAAATATGGTCCAAATCCTAAAGGTACACTCCAAAAACGTTTTAAGGCCTCGGACACAAAAAAAAATATTTTTTTCTACATTGGAACTTTAGAAATGGAAGATGTAGTGACACCTCTTTCACAGCACTCCCTCAATTATATATAACCATCTCATGAACACAGGTATATTTATACGCTCACTTTAGTGAAGGAGGGCCTAAGACCCTAAGTATGTTCGGCGAAAATCCGTTTTAGAACATTTTAAAGGCGTAACGCCACCGTAGCGTAACGAATCAGCTGATTCAATCTGACATATGGAAATCAGTGTAAACGATTAGTCAACGGAAAAAAACGTAAACGGACGGTGGAATCTGCTGAAATTTGATTTGGACGGTACGTTTACGTGTATTTAAAAAAAAATTGTAAAATAATGAATAAAGATCAGATTTATACGATAAATAAGTAATAAAATAAAATAAAATGATAAATTAGTAGTAAATTAGTAAATTTGTTGTGAATGTCCAAGTGATACAGCACGTTTTTCAAGTTATGGGTAATTGCTCCAACGGGCAACGTTACGGCGGCGCTAAAGTTAAATTACGGTTAAGTTTGCCTAACCCGGCCTTAAGTCATTTTTTCCATCTGTCTAGTTGGTGCGCAGGATAACTATAAAAATTAATAACCGATTGACTTTAAATTTGGTATCCGTCATATTTTTCTATCTCAGGTTAAGTACGATGATAGGTCATATTGATCCACTCCTTCTAGTACCTCCCCCACAAAGGGTTAAACTTTAGTTAAATATTGATTCTCTAATAATTTCTACACTTCTTATCCGAATCTTCTGTAATTCCACACATAGTAATAATTTATAAGTGGCTATCACCATGCTTATTTAAAAAATTTGCAAAGATTGTTGCAAGGCAAATATTTGTCAATGTTTTATTTCCAATTTTTAATTAAAACGTTAGTATACCAAGCATTTAAAAATCTAAATTTTTCCCGCAGGATGCGACTGTGTTGGTTTTAGCGAAATAACCTACATATTTTAAAACTTTAAAACTCCTTATACTTATTCCAAAAGCATTGAGGAGTTCAAATTTAAAAAATTTGTCTTTCGTAGGTGGAACCGCCGGGCCACAATGTCCCTAATAATAATACCACTGCTTACTGTAGTAAATAATATCAAAAATCATTTTATTCAGATCGTTTTTTTTTCAAACATTAAAGAGATCATCGAAGGCAAGGGAAACAAAACTAACCATCATATACGATCGAGTCTGCTCAGAACGGTGGTATCCTGTGTAATTTTGAAACCGACAAAATTGTCACTATTATGCGGGTTAAGGCGATTTCCAGTTCACGCCCCAAAAGCACTGGCCTTAGGCAGGAAATAAACAAGACCGCATCATCAACACTAAACGTTGTACTTATCGTCCTCCACATCGTCTGGAGCACTGCATAAGGTCCTTCCTTCCTGCTGGTCAGCCCTCGTCGGGCGTACACATTGAGGGTGCAGTGCAATCAACCACTTCACGAATCACAAAACTCAAATCCGTTTGTTTTCGTTTTATTTGCATAAGAGTTACAAAAGGATTCGAGCCTCACACTTGGACCGCATTTACACAAATTTACGTTTCTTTTCTGTGCAGGACTTCATTCATGTACAGACATACTCGTCCTTTGCGCCTAACTTTCAGATGAGTCGAACCCGGCGAGAGGGTCATGAACGCGAAACAACCCCTGCAATGTTCTGACATCCATCTAATGATTTATGCATAATTTTGTTTGCTGTCTGGGCATCGAGAGCAGTGGAAGGACGCACGGCCAAGTCCTCGCAGCGCAACTTCAAATTGAATTTTAGTAACGTAACTAACAATTAAATGTTTAAAAGGCTTAACCGGCTTAAAAAAGCACCATTCGAACGAAGTGCGCATGTAATTGCAACTCTTGATTCGAATCCCTTATTGATGATGAAGTTTTCGTCCATCCATTGGATGGATGGGTGGACGGGTGGATTGGCATCCTTTGTCGGCGGTACTTGATGGGAACATACTCGTGCATTACATGTATACTTGTATTAATGGATGCGTATGTATGTATGTATGTACATCTGTACACTTTGGAAATACACAAACATTTGTTGTTTACTGACGTATTTGCACAGAACATTAACTCTTTTGTTCTTTGTTAATTGTTACGTTTGTTCCAAGTGGACACGACAATGAATTTATCACCCGCCACCACCCTTCCGCCATCGGAGGAGTTGGAGAGGCATAGCAAATGAAGGCAGTTCATAATGTTGGTTTAAATAACGGTAAGTTACACTATGCAGCAAAAAAAATGTTGTGCCATAGACCTAAAACATTTATTTTTTGTGTATATTGAAACATGCTATTCTATATAATGATGGGTGGTCCAACCATAATGCACGATCCTAATTGTGAGTCACAGGTGGCGAGCATTTGGCCGATATTTTGTTTCACACAAATGTTGTCATTAAACTTTTGCTGAAAATGGTCCATTTGTGTGGGAGGTACCAAAAGGGGCATTGCTAGAACGACCACTTTTCACCCGACTTTAGGTACTATAACAGCATTATACTGTAAAATATTGCGAGTATTTGTATGCACTGGTATTAACGCTATAAGCAATTAACTCTTGGTGAAAAATGGTCCCTTTGTGTGGGAGGTACCAAAAAGAGGTTTGGAAATAATGTAAACCTTTACTGCACTGTAGGTACTATAAAAACATTACACTGCACAACATTTCAAGTATTTGTTTGCACGGGCATTAAAGTTATAAGCTGTTTACTTTTGGTGCAAAATAGTCCATTCGTGTGGAAGGTACCAAAAGGGGCGTGCCAATAACGCTCCCTTTTCACTAGACTCTAGGTACTATAAACGCATTACACTGTACACAATTTCAAATATTTGTATGCTCTATTATTGAAGTTATAATCCGTTAACTTTTGGTGCAAAATTGTCCATTTGTGTGGGAGGTACCAAAAGGGGCGTTGCAAGATTACCCATTTTTCCCGAGGTGATAGCTACTAATAAACTAATACTATGTGTGCAATTTATTATTAAAGAATCAAGTGTTCAATAAATGTTAACCCTCTGTGGGGGAGGTACTAGAAGTAGTGGACCAATATGGCCCATCTTCGAAATTAGACGGAGATAGAGAAATATATTACCGCATACCAAATTTGAAGTCAATCGGTTACCCCTTTACAGAGTTATCGTGCACGCCAGCCAGCAGACAGACGGACGGGCATTGCTCAAATGTGAGGACATTGGGAAGGCGAGGGAATTCGTATTGTTGACCCGACAAAACTTTCTTACTTGTTTCATATATTATTATTTCTTAAGGAACTTTTAAAATCAGTGAAATAATGAAAATGGTTCTGGTCATTGCTACACTGACCACAGTCAGAGAATTCAATATTTTTTTCGTGCATACATTTGCCATTTTAAATTTACAAAGTTTTAACTTACAATTTTTTGATAGCGGTAGAACTGAACGAACATTCTTTCATTCCAAAATTTACTTTTACGGTAATTCATAATTTACTTTTACGGTAAACGAAAAACGTTTACAGAAACAAATTGTATTTGAACATTTTAAAGAGAGTTGGGAGAAAAAAGAGCGTAATTTGTACTCATTTTGTGAGAGTGCTGTCTTATACATTTTTTATGTGTTGGAATAATAAGTGAAACGTTGTTTTTGCCTGTTGTTGTATTAACAGTTCTGCAGACGGTGGTGGAGATTTTCCTATGCGTTCCAACACTAAAGAGGTACATTTGTTGTTTAATAACACTAGGCAACACGATTTTTCACCCGAAGTTTTTCATGTTATTTTCTGATGTAGTTTGGTCTTCTATTCGCGGTAGTGGAAATGTTTTTTAATATTGACCTATGAAGTCTATCAAGAGTGGAAAAATTACCTACATATATCTGTAAATACCTACTTTTAAACATTTACTATTTGTGTTTTGCGAAGCACTTTGAAATCCTGAATAAAGATAAACTATGTTTGCCAATTAGTCTCTACTAAAGCCTTTAAGGCGCAGAGACGATACTTATATTTGTAAAATTATGCATTGTATGAAAAAATAAAAAAAAAAGTTCGCTGTTGACTAAAAAGTTTGTTATATGTTAAGATAACATCTCGCTCCATACAATGGTCTCTGAAATTTTAAATATATTCTAAAACAGATAAATGCTTTCTTATTTAAAGTTTGTCTACAACTCAATTAGAAGATATCTGCCAATTAACAGAAGAGGTGTTTTTCTAGGAGCTCCCGTACATTTTCCACAATTTTTTTATTATAAAAATTTCATAATACAAAGAAATTATTGTTTTGCGATAGACGTTTTCTCAATTTTTAATAAACAGGTATTGCTTGTGACAAACACAATAACCGTTTGTCCCAAACGTTTCATAAGGTTTAGGCTAAACAGATATTGTTTGTG
The DNA here is from genome assembly GCA_963930755.1 of Eudasyphora cyanicolor. Lineage (NCBI taxonomy): Eukaryota > Metazoa > Arthropoda > Insecta > Diptera > Muscidae > Eudasyphora > Eudasyphora cyanicolor. Next base: position 273,105,192 of record OZ005737.1, read on the forward strand.
ATAAACGCAATAACCATTTGCAACAAACGTTTCACGGGGTTTGGGATAAACTAGTATAGCTAGTGACAAACGCAAAAACCGTTTGCAACAAACGTTTCATAGGGTATGTAATAAAGGTAATTTATTTATAATAAGTACACTAACAGTTTGCTGTAAACGTTTCTTTGCGGTTTGGAATAAACATAAATCGTTTGCGACAAACATAGACCGCAAACGAATTTCGTTTATCTTATGTTTCTTTTGGAAGTAACGAATTTTTTCTTCGCGTGAAGTTTCAAGAAAATCAGTTCAGCCGTTAAGGCGTGATTGTGTTACCAACAAACAAACGGACATACAAACGATGTTATAATACAGGGTTTTCCAATAAGAGTGATATGATTTCTTTGAAAAAAAAACACACTTATTGTTAAGGAAATTCAAAAGTTTTTGATTTAATGTGAAGTACAATCGATACAATTAAGTTCTAAATAACTTAATTGTATCAATTTTCGATCACTTTTCCCACTAAATCAAGTCGTATGTCACGAACGGTACGTTCAATATTGACTTGTAAAGCTTGAAGAGAGTCTGGTTTATTTCGAAAGACCAATGTCTTCAAATAACCCCACAAGGAATAGTCTAATATTGTAACGAGAGCTACAATATTGCTCATGGGTGCTTGATTAAAAAATGGACTTCGCATCATTTTCAAATGTGAACGGAAAGTTTATTTTTGACCTAGCTCCTTAACGGTACGTCGGTCGTAGGTCCACTGGAAAGTGGATTTTAAAAAAAATGGACTTAGCGCACGAAAAGTTGCAATTGGAGAACGATTATTTGATAATAAAACTGAATAATTTGTGAACGTTGTTCTTGCGTATATCACTTCATGATGAAATTGTAAACACTACTGAATACAATGAAAAACAAATGACAGATCATAACATATTACAAATGGCCGAAACGTCACTTCAAAATCATATCATCCCTATTGGAAAACACTTTAATAATAGAATAAAAAGGTATATGACCCATATTGTAAAAGTAAAGGAAACTCAAAAAATAATTTTTCATATTTTTACTTTGGCCATTTTGTTTTGGAGGTACCAAAAGGGGCGTGGCAAAAACGCCAATTTTTCAACAGACTATGGGTACTATAAAAGCATTACACCAAAATGTTTGCATTACCCTGTACAAGTGTTTGAATGCGTATGAATGGAAGCTATAGACCATTTTGCACAAAAAGTTAACGGCTTATAACTTTTATGCCTACACTGATAGAAAAAGCTTCGTCATTCGTCAAAAGTCAGCTAACGTACGGATAATCCTCTTGATGAATTTGTTCGTCGCCCTGACGAATCTCTGTTTAATCTCTGGAAACTATAGTTTCGAAGGTTATCGTTCGCTCCAGTCAGATTTACGGATGGACGGACATAATTAAATGGACTTAATGTGCTCTAAAACGGATTTCCTCCGCATAAACTTAGGGTCTTAGGCCACTCCTTTGATTCGTTACCCTTTTGCTATATGTTATATACACACTTATTGATATTTGTATTATAAATCAAATAAATCCCCATATTTATCCCCTCACCTTAGAGAGGAGGGTATATATCATTTTTTTTATTTATGAGCACGATTCATCGTAGGGATGATATGTAATCACCCGGTGGGGTTTTTTTATTCCACTTCTAGTATACTTAAACGGAGATTCGTCATGCGGACGAACAAATTCATAGATAGGATTATCCGTACGTTAGCTGACTTTTGACGAATGACGAAGCTTTTTCTATCAGTGTATACATGCAAATACTTTGAGTTTTGTGAAGCGTTTCCCACACAAAATTTCTAAAATACAAAATATGAAACATGATTTTTTAGCATTTCCCTTACTATTAAAAAGTGGGTCACATCTTAAGATTTATCCATAGATTTTTTAAGAATATCCCTAAGGGTGGTGATATTAACACTAATAATATTCAATGGTTTCTGATAATTCTGTAGCATTTCGATTATATTTCACCCAATTTAGCGAAAAAGTTAAGATTGATTGAATACAATGATGTATGATTCTTTTTGAAAGACTTTTTTTCGCATCAGAGCACTACAGCGAATTCCAATATAAATGTACACACACACGTTTTTTGGACATAATATTTGTTGTGGAAAAGCAAAGACAATTGTAATGCAGTTTTTATTGTAATTTAATACGCGGAAGGAACCCTTAACGCAAGAATGGTTTCGATTCTCTGTGAGAGTAACGCTCACAAAAAACACAAGTCCATTGTTAGTTATTAGGACGATGATGCAATGGGAATTAATGTGGTAATGTGGACGACAACATGTGGCCATGTGGACAATGACCAACGACCAGTGGAACAGTGTGACATAAGCTATTAAACGGCGGACGGCTAAGGGTATGAGTGTGTCTCGTGTCCATCAGAAATGACAGATGTTGCGATGTCGCCTCAAAAAACATTCATCATCGCAGTGATTGGAAGTTCTCTCCACTTCGAAGAGTTAATCAAATCACAAGTTGTTGAGTACGAGTATTTCCCTATGTGTCCTTTTTGGGTGAAAAAACACGAAAAACAAAATCGGACTACAGGGGATGTGACCTTTTCGAAAAAAAACTGTTGACCTCCTACAAGCCTCCTTTGTTTTTGTTATCTTTTTAGGTGGTGGTTTTGACGTGACACAAAAATGATCGAGTGGCAGAATGGATGGATGGATGGATGGATGGTAACGCCACTTCAGTGGCACGGGCTAGGATGGATGAGTGACGCGCGAAGCAACGACTGCACTATTGAACGGATTGATGAGTCAAGGCAGAGATAAAGGCGGAAGCGGCAGACAAAAAATCAAGTTAGCCGACAATTGAATTGACAACAGCTGCAATTTATTCTATTTTGGAAAATTGTAATTAAATGCTAAATGTATTTGAAAACGGATCGCACTGCTGTATAATGTTCCAAAAATCATATACTCTGATGTGTCAATGACTTCGGCATTTGTTGGTATCGGTCGATTTCATTATAGAATCGTGTCCTATAAAATTCGCTGACAAACTAACAAAGAATGAGCAAAAAGTTTCCACCGTACTGACAGCTTCTACAAAAATTACCATATTCCATATTACATTGTTCGCACAATTAGGGTATACTCAGTCAGTGTATTCGGCTAAAATGTTCTTACTTTTTTGTTTGTGTTTTCTCTACAGAAGATTAAAGAAAAATTTTCACCTGTCTCCTTTAATTCTGCAGAAAGTACAGGGAAGAAATTAAATAACAAGATATTTTTATTTATTCCAAAAATTACGAGGGCAGTACCAAAATTAGCAGACTTGAAGTATAGATTGGCGACAATAGTTGGAAAAATACTTTGGTGCAATGTGTGGCATAAGACATGTTTTATATTTTGGAAGTCATCAAAAAAACGATCTATCTCTATATGGAAAAGATTATTCACCGTTATGTAATTCAATACTTCCATTTGAAAGGTCTCATTCCAACCAATATTAAAGCCGAACTATATTCTAATCTGGGGGAAGTCTGTTCGTTCGTTTACGGCAATAAAATTTTGGGTAGCAGAGTTTATTCGAGGCTTCTGGAGCTGAAAGGATGAGCACCGCAGTGGTCGACCAATTAAGATGTCCACGCCAGAAATTATTAAGAAAATCCCCAAAATTGATCCAATACCAAGGTGCGTGAGCTAGCTGAAATGATAGTCATTTAAAAAAGGGGAAAACATTGCATTTTTACCGAACATTTGAAGATGAGAAAGCTGAGCACAAGATGGGTGCCGCGTTTGCTCACAATGCAACAAAAACAGTGGGATGAATTTGTTTCACGGCAATAAAATCTAATTTTTGGTTCGAAGAAAAAAATCTATTGTACATTACTATGTAATATATTTGCTGGAAACATATTATTTTTAAGGAAATTAACTTTTTTTCTATAGGTCGGAATAACCTCCTTTTACACATTTAAGTATTTCTCCATGTTTTAATATAATCTGAACCGAAACTCCGAAAAAAATAATATTCATAAAAGAGAGATTCACACCTGAGACAAAATAACCATCAAAGCAGTGGACTGAAATGAGAGAAGCGTGTCCAAAGAAGGCGACGACAACTGCATCTGCAGCCAAGGTCAGGGCGTCTGTTATTTGGGATGCCCGTGGGATATTTTTTATTGATTGCACTATGCAACAATTTTTTTTTGTGTCCGAGACCTTAAAACTTTTTTTGTAGATTGGGGCAAAACAATCAAAACCAACGTAGAAGTTATGTTGTTTTTTTAATATTTTGTAATTTTCAATTTCCATGGCATGTGCCTTTAGTATTTTGACTATAATTTTTGAATTATAAGCCCGATAGAGCCGGAATATGAGTTACGTTTAAAGCAATTATGATAGCTACAAATGTTGGAAATATATCTTTCAGAAACGGTGGTTTAGTAACAAAATCGCCAAAAAAAATATGTTATTCCATTCTTCAATAGCCAGCAAGCCAACATGAAAAAAATCTATAGATAAATGTAGAAGTTATTATACTTTTGGTAAAAGTATGAGAATTTCAAAAACCCTCACTGTTGCTACGGGGCAAAAGTGTAACACCTCGAAGGAGTGACCTAAGACCTTAAGTAAATTTGGAGGAAATCCGTTTTGGCCATTTTAAGTTATTTGAGCAATGTCCGTCCGTCTGTTCCTCTGGTTGTTTGGCTTTGGTATGTGGAAATTTTTTGTTCTGTCTCAGGGAAGTTGAAGATGGGCCATATTGGTGCACTCCTTCGAGTACCTCCCCACAAAGGGTCAAAATTTAGCAAAATATTGATTGTGAGATTTATTTTAGAAATATAATAGTATTAGAATTGGGATTGATTTCTGGAGTCAAGTCGTAGTAATTACAAAGAAAATAATTGAGTTATATTATTTTTAACGATTTTATGGATTTATAAAGTTTCCGTCTACCTTTGGAAAAGTTTGTTGTTTATATGTTGTTTCTTACGAATCGGTATATATTAGAGCCGGTTATATACCGATTCCTTTCCCATTACATTTTCTGGATAGACAACAAAATTAGCAATTTGATGCAAAAATATTGCAATTTGATATACAGGAGTTAATGGGTCAAACGTTTGTATTAATAGTGTTGCCACGCTTCTCCAAATTACACCATTTTTTTAGGAAAATTTCAAATCTTGGCAACATTTTCGACAATCTCAAAGCTAGAAAATTAAAACCTTTACCATGTTTATATGTAGGAGTGTGTTACACTGTAAACTGCTAAAGGAATTCTGAGCTCGGCATTTAGTTAATAAATTTTGGGAAAAAACTAAAAAAATAGTTTTTGGGGATTTTTTGAATTTATTTTGGGAATTGTGAGATTTTCCTTTACAAATATAATTATTTTCGAATTAGCCTCGATTAATGGTGGCAAGGAGTGCAATTTACAAAAAAAAAGATTTATAATAATTCCGGCTGCCTTTGAAAACATGTCTTTTATTTTTTTTTCGATCCTTTCCTACGAATCCGCATAGTTGCCATTAGATATACCCACTGAGACAGAAGTTGTGGCCATTTAAAGTTATAGTCCAAAAAAAAATTATTTTTGTGTTTTTGTAATTTTGAAAAAAAAAATTTTCAATTTTCAAATACAGACAGAAATCCAATTTGTATTCAAGAAAAATATATTTCAGTGATATATTTTGTAGTTTGTAGGTCTTGAAAGTAGTTAGCGAAAAGTCAATCCCACAATTCCAAAAATAATAATATAATTTAAAAAGTCCCCAAAAATGGAATTTTTGGATTTTTCCCTATATCTACTACACCAAAAGCCGAGCTTCATATTCCGTTTTCATATTAAACTTACATTTTTAAATTTTTGAAAAAAAATGCTGTAAATTGGAGAAGCTTGGCAACAATACCAGTTAATATTTTTCACCCGTTATTTCCACGAGAATATTCTCTAGGAAGTTCCCTTTAAAATTAATATAAATAACGGGTTTTCCAATAGGGATGATGATGATTTTGAAGTGACGTTTCGGCCATTTGTAATATGTCATGATCTGTCATTTGTTTCTCATTGTATTCAGTAGTGTTTACAATTTCATCATGGAGAGATATACGCAAGAACAACGTTTACAAATTATTCAGTTTTATTACCAAAATAATCCTTCTCCAATTGCAACTTTTTGTGCGCTTCCAGTCGACCTACAACCTTGACACCCATGAGCAATATTTTAGATCTTGTTAAGAGCTATCTTTTTGCCATCGACCGACTCCCGATCCGACACTTTCCAGTCGACCTTGACACCCATAAGCAATATTTTAGCTCTCGTTAAGAGCTATCTTTTGACAATTGAATTGCTGCGAGAAAAGTTTGGAGATTCGATTATTTCAAGAAATTGTGATATTGAATGGCCTCCAAAAAGTTTTGATTTAACACCATTAGACTCTTTCTTGTGGGGTTATTTGAAGTCATTGGTCTTTCGAAATAAACCAGACTCTCTTCAAGCTTTACAAGTCAATATTGAACGTGCCATTCATGACATACGACTTGATTTAGTGGAAAAAGTGCTCGAAAATTGGGTTCGTCGAATTCGTTCCTGCAGAAGAAGTCGTGGAGGCCATTTGAATGACGTTTTATTTAGAACTTAATTGTATCGATTGTACTTCACATTAAATAAAAAACTTTTGAATTTCCTTAACAATAAGTTTGTTTTTTTTTCAAAGAAATCATATCACTCTTATTGGAAAACCCGTTAGGTGTATATTTTGCTCCGATATTCACAAAACTCTAGGGCAGGGTCGGTGACAAAAAAAGAAAAATTAAATTTTCAAATGCAGATATCTCGGTAACTATACAAGAATGGTATCTATGAAGAATGAACACAAAAAAAGATTTATGAATCGGACGAAAAATACAAAAGTTACACGCGCTAAAATATTTTATAATGGTGGCCAAATTGCAGGCCCTGTAGCTCCGCCCCGGTATACCCCATGGGGCCCAAATTCAAAACTTAACTCGTCTAAGTCCGGATTTACACTGGCTGAATGTTCAGCAGATTATCGGCGTTTTGTAGGAGAGAGGGGCAGTCGGCAAGATGGAGGAAAAACTCTCCCTGAACGTTTTTAGTTCTTCGTGCAAGTTCTAAAGAGAATTTGATGATAAGCTTCTGCAAAATCTTGCCTAGTGTATCTGGACTAATGCCTCTTCTATGAACATGCCAAGTTTTGTCGCAATCGGTTGTCTTGTTAAGAAACTGTTGAATTATATTCTTTTTTTTTAATTCCTCCAAATGTGTATCGTTCACCGTTGACAGTAACATTCTTCCTATCGTCGTTTTTGAAGACATATGGATCCAAAACTCCGCCGGCCCATAAAGAGCACCACATCTGTGGACGGAATGGTGCATAGCAAACAGCTTGTGGATTATCTTCACTCCAAATATTCAACCAAAAATGAGCTACATCGCTGAACAAAGTTTGAAGTTTGACGAACAGAACAATTATATTGTTAGAGCATTTCAACAATTAGCAAACGTTGCTCTCGCATAAGTCTGTCCATGATCAACGTTATCAACCCCGTTAAAGTGCTGCAAATGTACGGACAATGACAGATTGTTAGGCAAAGGTGAATTGACAGTTCAGACGATTGCAAGAAAACCTTAAAATTTCATATATTTACAATATATTTATATTATTAAATATTTATATTTATTATATATGCAGGATTGCCAACAAAAATATTTTATAGACAGTGTTGCCAATAAAATGTTTTTCTGACAATGGCGCCGTTGTCACATGCATAAACTTCGCACATCTAGCAATCTGCAAATTATCTCACAATGACTTTTCTGCCAACGTTGCCAGACAAAAAATGTTACGTTCACACGGTTGTACTTTCACAGGGTTGCATTTTCCCGCCATTTTTCTGACAATATTGTCCGAACTGGCAATCGTGTGTACTTAGCTTAAGTCTAAGATATAATGCAAACCAAATTAAACAAAAAGCAACTATCAGCTGTTAAATCGGATGTCAAATAAAGCAGCGTTACCAACTCAAACCTGTAAAAAACGCTATTGTAAAGGGTTTTCCAACAAGAGGTGTTATTTTGGTATTCAAAGAAAAATGGCATTTTTTGAGATAAATGATCGGATGTTTATTTCATCATAAAGAGGAAGGTATGCCGTTAATAATGAAAAACAACATCAGCCAAATGGCCACCACGACCATATCCTTTTCATTAAATTTTCCATAACCAAATCCCAAAGTGGCTACCCTATGTCCTCGATAGCCACACGAATTCTATCTTTGAGGTCTTGAATTGACGCTGGGCTGTTGGCGTAGTCCTTATCTTTCACGTGGCCCCCAAGGAAGAAGTCGCAAGGTGTTAAATCACAAGATCTCGGTGGCCAATTGTGATCACCTCTTCGAGAGATAACACGCTCCGGAAACATTTCCCGTAACAGAGCAATGGTTTCGTTGCTTGTGTGGCACGTTGCGCCGTCTTGTTGAAAGTAAACGTTGTCCAGATCAATACCATCCAACTCCGACCATAAAAAATCATTAATCATCTCTCGATAGCGCAATCCATTCACCGCAACTGTTGATCCAACCTCATCTTCGAAAAAGTAAGGTCCAATGACCCCGCCGGACCATAAACCGCACCAAACAGTCACATGTTGAGGATGGAGAGGCTTCTCAACACTAACTCTTGGGTTTTCCGAGCCCCAGATGCGACAATTTTGCTTGTTGACGTAGCCACCCAGGTGGAAATGGGCCTCATCAGTCAAGATGGTGTTCGATTTTTCGTATTATGATCAATTCAATGCGTTGTCTAATCGTGTATCGTTCCATTTTTAGTAATGGCGTAGTTTCCACTTGTCAAATGTCAAAGAATAAAAGCTTCAAAAGTGAAGCTTTTGAATCACCGAAATACCGAGTGATTCAAAATAACACATCTTGCTGGAAAACCCTGTACTTCCCCGCCTAGGTTAAACAATTTGGTGATATATTGAAACATAAACATTTACAATTCGGTATAGTGCAGTCTTTGAAGTATCTACTGCTCAGTGCAAAACTATCGCATTTCTCAAGCCCGTTTTGGTACTCCCCACATAAATTGACAGATTTGACACAACAGAAATTTACACAAATTCCCCATAACTTCGAGTACCAAAATCATCTAAATTTATTCATATTATGCATTTTTGACAAACTTTTACAATGACTATAGACTTAGAAAAATGTTTCCTGGGTCCCACACAAATTTCCATATTTCATTATTTACAAAGTGAGGGTAAACTATAGTCGATTCACCCGACTGAAAAGTTCTTACTTATTTGTCTTTGTTCTCCACTAAAAATTTGAGAAAAAATATTCACTCGTGTCCTTTACTTCTGCAGGAAGAAATGAAAAGGAATTTTTTATTTATCGAAAACGAGTTATGATTATCTTAAACTAAAATTCTTAAAATATAGAAGTAAACCATTCTATTCAAAAGACAATCATATTTGACAATGTACACACATGAATTGAAATTATCCCGTTCTTTTCGCATTTTCAGAAACACTTCGAGTAATGTTGTTTTTTTTCAAAAAATTCACTTTTTAAATGTCTACATTTCAAAAGATCACAATTTACGATATGATTTTAAAACAAAACCCCATTTGAAGAATAATAGTACGCAAGTCCGTCCGTGCAGACAGACCTCCATAAATGCTTGAGGTAGACGTCATAATTCATGATTGTTTTTGCCAAAGGGAAATTTCATTTTTTCTATTTACCAATTTTTTTTTTAAATAGATAGACTCGAACATCATTAAAAAGTTGAAATTGCTATGCTCGTGCCATAAACACAATCTGTCTGTCTGTGTTCAAGTGCACTCACACATGACCAGGGAGATCTACCCTACAAATGCCAAAGGGTTCCCGGTTCCCTTCTACCGATCGATATTTGCGAATTATCGAATGATAGTACAACCCTCGAATGACACAAAGAAAACTCCCTAATCGCCAAGTGTGGCCATTGGGATTTCACTGCAATAATTGCAATTTCCGATAGCTGCGCGAAGAGTAGCAATGGTATGACACATTGTTCAGCGGAAGCGATCGACCGACCGACTTCCATCCAAATCCGGCTAAGGATAAGTAAAACAAACCACCCCATGCAGAACTCCTGTTTAGCCTTTGCGGTAGCTTCTTTGTGTTTTTTGCGTTTTTCAATGTGCAGATTTGTGCAAATTCCTGCCTCATATCGATTAAGATCTAACAGTGAATAGAGTGAATAGAAGCCACAATCACTAGTCAATCAACAATCAGCAGTCCAGTTCATCCATTTGCCTGACACACTCTCACATGCAAAAGTGTAGGGCGGCATATCATTATCCTGTGATAGTTGCCGCAGCAATTGTCCCCGCATCGCTAGTGATGTAGTTAGTTCGTTTGGCCTTCCATGCAGTTAATGCAATAATGGCTCAATCCGCACACATTATTTTAACAAAAACATAATGCAAAATTAAACAAAAGAGTAAATATTATTTATTTATTTATTTATTTATATAAATTACAATACAAAGTAAATTTATATTCTAATTTTAAGGTCCAGGGAGAAGCCGGGTGACAAAGGCCATGTTTGCTTGTTAATTTGTGTTGCGACAGACCAGAGCCTCTGGTGGGAATCGAACCCACGACCCCCAAACTAATAGGCGAGCTCGCTACCAACTCACCTACTGGGGCGCTCAAAGAGTAAATATAATTTCACTTAAGAGTAAGAAAACTAATGGCGATTTCTTTTCCCGAAAACTGGACTTTTATACCACATTTTGGAATTTTTAAATATGAGCTAAGTTTAATTCGATGTACATCAGTTCCATCCAAATTTTAACGAATTTTGCGTCGACGGGGCAACATTTTTTTCAGAATCGAAAACACCATAAGTTCAGTCACAAAGAGCCTCGGTTGAAGTCACAAATTTCTTGACATAAAAATTTTTCTTCAAAATTTTCTTAAACTTTCAAAGGTCTATTAGTGGATTAAGGGCTTTAATTAAAGATTAAGATTCGTATAAAGGACGATGACCCGTCATTAGTGGTCCCTACCCGCATTAAAGGGCGATGCAATATTCTAAAAAATTCACTTTAGAATAAATTTTAATGAAATTTGTGATTCTAACAAAATGTTCTCAAAAAAATTGAATTTCGAAGAGATTTTCGAAAATAATTTGATTTTGACACGTTTCTAGAAAAATGCAATTTCGAAAAAACGTTATAGAAAATGACACTTCCAAGACATTTTGTAGAAAAATTAAATTTTCACAAATTTCTTTGTTTTTAAGAAATAAATATTCCTGGCATTTTCTATAAAAATTCAATATATCAAAAAAATCTAAATTTTCAATAAAAATTTGTTTTGACGAAATCTTTTTTTATGAAAAATGCAATTTAAAATATGGTTTATAGAAAACTGCGATATTATTTCGTTATTAATATGACTAATAAAGTAAAATTTCGTAAAATTTGTTTCTTGAAAATTTTCTTACAATTTAATATTTCTACACAATTTTATTGAAATAGAATTTTTTAGAAAATTCCATTGAAATTTTTCTAGATTTTATAGAAAATTGCACCTTTAAATTAAATTGTTCTACAAAAATTCTTCTAATTGTTTTTGTGTAGAGAATTTCTTCAAATTTGCACTTCTCTAAAAAATTCCTTAATTTTTCTAAAAATTTTAGTTGAGTTTTTGACTATTGAGTTCCAGATCGTTGTTTTTTTTTCTGTTAAACAGAAAGGTGCCGATGAGGTTACTTGGTAGCTTACCAAACGATATCGTCCACACATTTATTATTCTTCTTTTTCAAAGAAGGTTTGTTTTTCTGTTTAGCAGAAAACAAAAACAACGATCTCGAACTCAATAGTCAAAAACAAAACTATGAAAAGTCATTACAGATCGAATACCACAAACAAAAAACAATAATTTTAGTTGATATTTATTTTCAAAATTTCTGCAAAATTTTGTTGAAATTGTTTTTTTTTGGAAAATCGTTTATTTCTCTAACAATTTTTGTAAAAACTGCATTTCTCCACAAAATTTCTTAAACTTAAAATGTTTCTAGATCGAATTAAAGATCGAGATTCGTTTAAAGGACGATGACCGGTGATTAGAGGTTACTACCCGGATTAAAGGTCGTTGAATTTATTAAAGGCCGATGAAGGACATTTTCTTAAAAAAATCAACATCGAATAAATTTTAATGCAAAAAGCGATTTCCACGAAATTTTCTAAAAACATTAAATTTCAACAAAATTTTTTTTGAACGAATGAACGAATTTAAAAAAGATATCAAATTTAAATAAAATTTTCTAGACAAAAGCAATTTTGAAAAATTTTATAATACATTTAAAATTTCAAAGAAATTTTGTAGAAAAATTTAAGTTTTACAAATTTCTTTAAAAATACAAATTTTGACATTTTCTATTAAAATTCGATTTTTATTAATTTTATTTAAAAATGCATTTTGCAAACACTAAATTTTATAAAAAAAATTCCATAAAAACAAAAAAATGCACTTTGACTATTTTTTTGTTTTTAAATTGAATTTTAAGTATGTTTTACAGAAATTTTTATAGAAAACTGCAATATTATATAGGGTTTTCCAAAAAGAGGTGTTATTATGAATCACGCGGTATTTCGGTATCTGTCACTTTTGAAGCTTTTATTCGTTGACATTTGACAAGTAGAAACTACGCCATTACTAAAAATGGAACGATACACGATTCAACAATGCATTGAAATTATTAAAATTCGAAAAATCGAAAATCATCTAAAACTCATCTTGACTGATGAGGCCCATTTCCACCTCGGTGGCTATGTCATCAAGCAAAATTGTCGCATCTGGCGCTCGGAAAACCCAAGAGTTATTGTTGAGAAGCCTCTCCATTCTCAATAGGCGTGTTTTCGTTACACCATAAGTGCTTAATTTGTATGGGGAGCTAAGCACTTTTAAGCACTATTAGTTCCCGATGAAGTTTGGTGCTTGTGTTCATGTCTTAATCGAGTATAATGTTGCCAGATTGGGCACCCTATATTTAGCAATATGGCATCCCATTTTTGGAGAGATTTTATCAATTATTGTGAATTAACGGGAAGAAGAAGAACAAAAATGGGAAATTATTTTAATATTTGCAAAAGAGTGTAAACAATTGAACATAGAATAGTAAATATATGTTTTATAAATACTTTTCACGAATTTTTTGTCTGTTTCGCACTGTTCTTTCTTCGCAACTCATGACACCATTGCTACCACATAGTGAAAATCCGCCACTTATTGCTTATGTGCCAGTTAGTGGAGGTCAGTTGTTTTCGTTGCAAAGTGCTAAACTAAAAGTGCTAGCTTGTAACGAAAACATGCCTAATGTGTGACTGTTTGGTGCGGTTTATGGTCCGGCGGGGTCATTGGACCTTACCTTTTCGAAAATGAGGTTGGATCAACAGATTAATGATTTTTTATGTTGGAGTTGGATGGTATTGATCTGGACAACGTTTACTTTCAACAAGACGGCGCTACGTGCCACACAAGCATCGAAACCATTGCTCTGTTACGGGAAAAGTTTCCGGACCGTGTTATCTCTCGAAGAGGTGATCACAATTGGCCACCGAGATCTTGTGATTTAACACCTTGCGACTTCTTCCTTTGGGGATACGTGAAAGATAAGGTCTACGCCAACAGCCCAGCGTCGATTCAAGACCTCAAAGATAGAATTCGTGAGGCTATCGAATACATAGGGCAGCCACTTTGCGATTTGGTTATGGAAAATTTCATGAAAAGGATATGGTCCTGTAAGCGTGGTCGTGGTGGCCATTTGGCTGATGTTGTTTTTCATTATTAACGGCATACCTTCCTCTTTATTATGAAATAAACATCCGATCATTTATCTCAAAAAATGGAATTTTTCTTTGAATACCAAAATAACACCTCTAGTTGGAAAACCCTTTATTTCGTTTTATAATAAAATGAAGCCCCGTTTAAATTTTTCTTTAAATTTCCAAACAATTTCATTCTCCTGCTAAATTTCGATGAAATTGCATTTTTTACAAAATTTAATTTTTTGGAATTGCATTTTTCTACAATATTTCGTTGAAATTACATTTTTCTAGACTTTATAGCAAAATTAATTTTTCAACGATTTTTTTAGAAAAATTAAATTTTTACAAATTTCTTTTAAAATACAAATATTGACAAAATTTTCTTTAATTTTTTATAAATAATTTTAAAAAATAAATTTTGGTGACATTTTCTATAAAAATGCAATTCCCATAAAAAAGACGAAATTTTCAAAAATATTTTTGACAAAATTTTTAAAAATGCCATTTTTACATTTTACGAATATTTGCAATTTTTTAGAAAAATAGAAATTTTGACAACATTTTCTTCAAAATTCAATTTGATTTTTTTTTTTTAAAAATTAATTTGCAAGAATATATTAATATGTATATATTAATATGTATAGAGAAATTATCTACAAATTTGGAATTCCCAAAAAATTTTCAATAAAATTGCAATTACCATGAAATTTTCAATAAAATCTAACTTCGTCGAACTTGGAACGTAAAGTAGTAATCCAATTAAGTAGCAATCCATGGGGAAATAGAGAAGTTGAAAAAGAACTGTTCTAAAATACATATAAATTGTTTCAAATTAAACAAATTCCATTTGAATCGATTAATTTATTACTTTTTCATAAGACCTTCTCAAGTCATTTTCGACATTTTTAAAAGTCAAAATCTCCATAAAAATTACCAATTAAAATATTCACAAAATATTGTATGTAATGTTCTCTTTCAAACGAGGTAAACTTTGTAAACATAAACATCAAGAGCAATTAAAAATGTCGTAAAAACCAAAATGCGTTATTCTGCTTTTTTTTTAATTTCAAATCCCCATAAACTTTATGGAAAATAATAAATTAAATAGAGCGCCCCAGTAGGTGAGTTGGTAGCGAGCTCGCCTATGAGTTTGGGGGTCGTGGGTTCGATTCCCACCAGAGGCTCTGGTCTGTCGCAACAAAAATTTACAAGCAACATGGTCTTTGTCACCCGGCTTCTCCCTTGACCGTAAAATTAGAATATAAATTAACTTTGTATTGTAATTCATATAAATAAATAAAAAATAGCGATATCTTACTTCACTATTTAGCTACTTTTTATGACCTTTTTGTCAAAAAAAAATTCATAGGTTAATATTAAAAAATCTGACCAATAATAAATACGTTCCACATGGTTTATTTCTTAAGTGTGGGGTTAATTATCTTCATATCCTAGTGCAGTAATTAACTAATCATTAATAAAAAACTTGATAAAACATGCAAATAGAGGGAAAATATAAAACTTTCAATAGTAGGTATAATTTTTTTGATAATACGTTTCATACTTTACAATATTATTAAGTAATGTCTAGATTGCTTTTTTGTACAAATAATGTTTCAATCTTTTTCACAAATTGGTCAATCTGAAAAACGTATGTTCCCATTTCAATTCGAAAATTTCTCAAGTATTTTTCATGGCAACGACAAACTTTGGTCAGCCTTAAATTCAATAACGCAGGATGGAAAATTTTTGTGCAATCATTGTGGAAATTAGTTTTGTCTTTCTTATTAAATAATTACTTTTCAAGATATCTTCATTATAATATTGTTTCTCACATAGTTTAAATACGCACGCCACATCTCTAGACAGTAGTTTTCTTTCAAAACACAGATAAAATAGCCAGTTGTAACGAAATACGGCTATTAAAAATGTTAACGCTCTGACAAAACGTTAACGTAACATTGCGAATAATCGCGTGTCAATTTACGTTGAAACGTGCGATACGTCTGTGCGACTAATCTCAATAAAACTCACCACACGTATGTTTGACAGACACCCAAGTCCAACGCTTTCGACGAAGGTGGGGTTTTAAACAGCTGTCGAACAACTCTGACGAATCAGCAAAATAAATCGGAACATAAACACTTGGCAATTTCTTTCGTGTTATGTATTAACGTGTAATGTTGCCTAAAACACCTAAAAGCGGATTCTGGAAATTTGTCAAAGGCAGTGCCAAGACACTTTTTGTAATAGAAGCGCTTTGTTTTGCAGGCTCTTATGCTGTCTACTATCGTATGAATACGAACAGAGGTGGGTAACTTTTATGTAACTACCACATTCATACATATGTGCATGGGAACTGTTTTTTTATAATCTCCTGATATTGCAAATAAGAAGGGAATAAGCCTAATGGGAAGTATGGAAGAGGAGCAAATCGTCTCCGACATACATCTTTCAATGTAGGGCTTCATGCCAATGTTTGGAACAAAGTATGTGTTGGCATCTTGATGACTCACATACGACGCATGTGGACGTGTTTTTGGAACTGGCTATGTGTTCATCTGGTCAACTAACTTGATATTCGCATATGTTATATATGTATATATACAACAGCGGTGCACAATTCGTTGTATTTTGCCGGTGACACACCCGTTTCGCAAAAGGACTGCAGCCCGAGAGCTAAGCAAATATACATACAACACCACAGGTGCTTACTCTTTATATTGTAAGACCAATCCACTCAAACCCAGATTTATCCGAACTATGTTCTGAATCACTTTTTGTTACAATGTAAAATATTATTTCACAATTAACCTTTACATGTTATACGGCAAATAATAGTTTACATACAGACCAGATTTACACCATGCGACTCGTTCAAAATAAATGTAAAATACATATAAAAATCGACCATTGTGTTGAAAGTGACAACTGAATCAGAAATCACGCCGGAATTCAATTGTGATTTCAAATTTAGAATAAAATGGATGTCAAAAAAGTTCCCTTCGAGACGACAGTAGTTACCAGAGCGTTGCTATGTCCGAAAAAATCTAGAACTCAATACTTATTTTCCGCAGCCAATTATTTAACTCCAACGGAAAATCAGTTCTGTTGTACAGCTGCGAAACTTGGTTAATGCCGCAGATACTCGTGAGGAAGTTTTAAACTGTTTTCTAATGATCGGAAGCAAAGTACAACTTCTATAGCGCATTGATATCAAATCGGAAGGAACATATATATGGGGGTTATATCTAAATCTGAACCGTTTTCCCCGAAATTGGTTGTGTAATAAGAAACCTCTTTCTGCGTGGTACATCAGAGTTTCTACAGCGCTTACATGTCAAATCGGTGGTAACTTATATATGGGGGCTAAATCTGACGGATTTTCCCCAATTTTAGTATTGCCACTAAGAGCATCAAGAGACTTCTCTCTGTCAATTTCTATATAGATCGGTTAAAAATGTTGCTTAACAGTGCATGTATGCCAAATCGGAGGTTCATATATGTGGAGCTATATGTAAATCTGAACCGATTTTTAAAAAACAATAGGGATTGTCCTTACGCCAAAATAAAGATATGTGCAGAGTTTGGGGTCGAAGCACAATTGCGCCCTTTGATTACATGAATGCATGAACAGACGGACGGACAACTCCGAAAGTGATTCTAAGTGGATCGGTATTATATACAATGGATCTATTTCTTCTCCTTTTGGGTGTTAGAAACAAATGCACGACATATCCTGTACCATTGCGTCGTGTAGAGTATAAATCCATTGCTTACCATTATTCTGCACCAGGTAGAATTTTTTCAAAGTATACAAATTTTAAAACTATTTTCTACTGCCACATACATATAACAAACATTCCAAATATAACTGAATATTCGCATTTTAAATATTTCAAATGTTTTTTTCTTTCAGAGTTTCGCCAATACATCAACGAAAATTATCCCTTTGTACTCGACTATTATTACAAGGTTGGAGAAGTAATTGGAAAGAGCAATTTGCGTGAAATTGATTCAGCCGTTTGGACAGCCGAAGATAAGAAACAAAACTAATTACTACTTTCCAATCAACAAAACAAATTGTGTCCTTTGCTGTTTTGCAGAATCAAGGGAAAAAAGAAAATATTATCCACACATCATTCTCCAAAATTGGCTTATTCTAAAGCTTAGTAGTAAATGGCTTCTAATCCCTATATCAAATCATTAATATGGTTAATATCATTTGGCGGCATTGGCTATGGTTTATTGCGTCTAACTGAACCCTCAGAAGAAAAATTGGCAAAAATACGAGCTACCACGGCAGGAGTGTATTTGACCGAAGACGATAAGAAGAAAATTCTATTCTTGAAGAAATTACAGTCAGTCGCCAGTGAAAACGACACCACATACTTGAATAAAAAAGAGGACAAATAAAGATAAAGATATTTCCCATACACATCCATATATACAAACAGAAATAGAAATTAATATAGTCCATCATGCATAGCACACGTATCTCTTTACAAAATTTAGAAGATGAGCATGGGGATGGAGCTGCACCTTCGAAGAAGGATCAGATCCTAGAACGTTTGAACAAACGTAATAAGGAAAGACAGAATTATCTGGATGTCAAGTTAGAACAGCGGCACAAAGACAGTCCAGACTCCGAGGGCATAGATTATTTCTCTCAAGCGTTTGCCGATAAAGTGCGAGAAATTGAGTTGCGGGTTACAAATATAAGTGAGACTTCAGCAAAGAAATCCCTTGGCGAAGGGAGTAGTATTGATTTGGCACGACACTTCACCGAAATTACAATGGAAATACAGGAGCTGCAGCGTTACTTGACAAATTCGACTATGTTTCTAACCGATTTCAAGATCAAAGCCTGTCAGAGTATAGTAAATGACTTGATGCAAAATTGCGAAGAGACGCGAATAAAACTTTTGCCCAAGAAAAAGTTCGGCTTCAGCGGACGCAAGGTGACACCGAAACCAGCTTTGAATCCCAAGCTAACAAAAAGCGACAAAGTCGATGGTCTTGAAAAGGATGAACTTTTGGACACAGTCGCCAATAGTAAAGTCAACTGGACTCTATGCAATAAAAGCAAAGAATACATTTGTCTCAAAGGTGACGAAGTTCATAGCAATGACATCACCATTGCAAATTTGCAAAATTGCTTCGTGGAGCTACAGGGGCCAGCAGGATCTGTGCAAATCTCCCATTGCTCCAACTGTACATTCCTTTGTGGCCCAATTGCCCGTTCCTTGTTTGCTGAATTTTGTAGTAACTGTTCACTAGGTGCAGCTTGCCAACAGATGAGACTCCACTCCTCCGCTCAGTGTCAGATTTACTTGCATGTCACCTGCCGCGCCATCATTGAGGATTGCAAGGGCATAGAAGTAGCTCCCTACAACTATGACTACTCCAACATAGAGCAAGATTTTACCTCAGCTAATCTCAACAAGGAACTTAACAACTACACCGACGTGGCTGACTTTAATTGGTTGTCCCCAGACGTTCCCTCCCCCAATTGGCGTTTGCTCAAAGATTGCCCTTCTGTCAATTGGAATGAAAAAAGACAAGAATTTATTACCCGAAATGCGGACAATGCTTCCTTATAGTCCTTGGGTGGCATAAGGCGCCAGCAACTAACGCTTTCCCTAATCAATATAGCAGGAATTCTGATTATATTCTTAGCAATTTTTGGAAGCAACAATTCTATTGATACATTTAAATCGCTGTGTAGTTTATTTGGCAAATAACCACATCTTTCCTTATATACTCTTAACTCCACTATTAATATTGAACTGTAAAACACTTAAAAACACTTTACAATTGAACATGAAAAAAGTATATAGTAACACTTCTCAACATAATTTTCACATAGATTTAATTTTAACTTGATTTCAATATTTACAATAAAGGATTTCAACAAAAAATACAAAACACTACACATATCGGATTGATTAGTTGATATAATTTTAATTTTAACTTGATTTCAATACATACAATAAAGGATTTTAACAAAAATATAAAACACTGCACATAATATCGGATTGATCAGTTGATCCGTCCAAACATGTCAATTTAAACGTATCAAAGTCACGAACAGAAATTCTAACAATCCCAGTACTAGGGAAAATGTTGCAATTAACCTGCATTTTTATCTATATGGAATTTCGAAGAATCTTATATTACTTTATTTTCACTGCTCCTTCGTTTGAAGTTTTTCTCACGTGCACACCACATACCGCGAAAAAAATTAAATGTTGCGTTTGACATTTCCTGCAAAATTATGTTTTTCAGAAAATTAAATGATTTTGATTTTCAACGAACGTTAGGATATGAATTCAAAGGAGCAGTGAAAGGCTGTGGTCGGGCGGAATAAGGAAAATATTGCCAAATTTTTTCAAGTAAATTTTTTTTAAATGTCGGGTCCTCGTTGGCTATAAAGTAAAAAATCGGGAAATAGACATATGGGGCCATACATTTGTATACCCTACACCACACTGTGGTACAGGGTATTATGACTTTGTGCATTTGTTTGTAACACCCAAAAGGAGAAGAGATAGACCCATTGTTTATTATACCGATCGACTTGTAATCACTTTCTGAGTCGATTTAGCTATGTCCGTCTGTCTGTCTGTAGATGTATTCTTTTAATCAAAGTACAGGTCGCAATTATGGTCCGATCTCAACGAAACTTTGCACATATATGTCTTTAACCCTTTTGAATTTGGTTAAAATCGGTTCAGATTTACATATATCTCCCATATATATGTACCTCCGATTTGGCATATATGTATTGTATAAGCAACATTTTTGAACCGATTTGTACAAAAATTGACAGAGAGTAGTCTCGTGATACACTAGACATCTAAGCGCTGTAGAGACTGTATTTTATATCCGATCAGTACGAAATTCTACAGAAAGAGGTTTCTATTTTACATGAATGAGTATTCAGGGAAAATCGATTAATATTTATATATATCCTCCATATATATGTTCCTCCTGATTTGGTTACAAAGCGCTATAGAAGTTGTGCGAACATTACAAAATTCTCCAGAAAGATGTTTCTCAATTTAGGAACGAATATTGCTTAATTTAGCGATTATCGGTTCAGAATTAGATATATCCACATATATACATATGTTCTTAACCATTTACCAATTATAATCGCAATGACCCTTATTGCATTGTTGGGGAGGTGTAGGGTATTACATAGCCTTTCCTTACTGCTTTTATTATAATAGTATTACGTCATAAGAAACAAAAGAGGGCCAATCAATCGTCAGTTTTTAAAATTTTAGAGAAGCAAATAACTAAATGAATTCTTTAGAAAAGCGGTGTTTACAGGAAATACATACATTAATTCACACAAACATGAGTTATAACCTGTTTTAGTTAATTGTGTAAAATATGCATTTTTAACTATGAAAAAAGAATTAATTTTTGCTAGGCCCTTTTGAATTTCGTTAATAAATTCGCCATTTATGATAGTAGGGCGCCTACAAATTTTTCAGCATGTTTATTTTGATACAATTACCTAGTAATAACTCAATTTAAATTTTTTTTTGTTGAATACCCTTTTTCTTTTCTGTTGACGATTTGAAAAAATTTGTAAAACTCGCCGATTAATTTCAATTTGTTAAGTTATAGCCTCTGCTGGATTTTAAATCAATCTAATGTTTGCACCCCTTATGTATAGAAGTATGAATTACATTTTAATATTGTCCTCATAATAATAACTTTCTCGGAATGAATGAAACTACAGGTAAACAGGTTATAACAAACACCCTGGGAATTAAATAATTCGTTATATACGAAGTTCCTTAAATATATGAAAACAGTAAAATTTCAAGTAATTTCCTTATTTTTAAGATTTTTATCCGAAGATCTTCTAGTAATTAAAAAGAGAACATTTTACTTAATATTTTTGTCTTCATTTTAAGTATGAAATAAACTTTGCTTTGAATCTTTAAAATTGGGACAATATATTGGAATAATGATAATTTCGCATTAACCTTTCAATATTTAATTTTTGCATATTTTAAAGCCTCTCAGCGTTTCCTTAAAAATAATTTACTATAAGAGTTTATTGTAACCACGGAAAAGAGGATAAGAAAAACTGTTTGTTATAACCAATGTACTTTATAACAGTTACGATTGATATAAAAAACTGAAGCTGAATTATCGGGAAAAATTGTTCATTTAAACGTTCTCAGGGAGTGTATGATATCCGAACCAATCGATCAGTCTACATATTTGGATAGAGCATCTCAAAAAGGGAGAATAAATAAGGGGCACGTTGTTGATGTATCACTCGATTTCGTTTCTGGAAAAAGTGCAACATTTTCTTTACCGTTTTGCCGACAACAGCACTTTTCTAACACATTTTGGAAATTTAAAAATAAAATTCGTTAAGTTAAATTCGAGGGACTAGACTACATCATGTCGTCTTAGGTGCAAATATTTTAGTATTTCATGTCGACGGGGTAACATTTTTTCCAGAAACGAAATCACCATTAAGTATCGAATGTTAAAGTTTGAAGAAAATCGATATTTTCTCGTTCCAACATCGAAAAACAGAAGAAAGTAATCGAGAAAATCGATAACTTTTTAATTATCGATATCTGCTTTTGTAATCGATAACTTCGACTCCAGAAGAAAGCCTGCCACGCAGATTACCGAAAGTAATCAAAAAATTTTACCCTTTTTCATTCAAATTAGATGAGAATAATGAGAAGTAAAAATATATTGGTTTGATTATGGATTGCAACCCAACTTCAGCTGAGTGGTCTACTGGCAACGTAAGTGAAATAAAAATTGGTGTTATGTATGGTAACTTTTTTCAGTTGCGGTCGATAATAGTGTTTGTACTTCGTTAACTAAAAATATTGTAAACAAACAAACAATTCAACAGAAAAAAAGTTAATGCAACTACAAAAATTATCAAAAAAATTTACCCCCTGTTTTACCTTTTTTCATTCAAATTAGATGAAAATAATGAGAAGTAAAAATATATTGGGTCGATTATGGATTGCACCCCACTTCAGTTGAGTGGTCTACGACAACGCAACTGAAATAAAAATTGGCATTATGTATGGAAACTTTTTTCACTTGCCGTCGATTATAGTGTTTGACACTTCATTACTAAAAATATTGTAAACAAGCAAAAAATTCAACAAAAAAAGTACATTTCAACTAAAAAAATTATATTTTTAATGATAAGCTCAGTGGGACTATTTTTTGATGATGAAATCCAATATCTCGTACAACGACAAAAAGGTTACATACTGGATTTACAGCCAAATCAATATGCAATAGGTCTGCTTTCGCCTGCTCCAATGGCGATAAAGATGGCGCAACATCTATGATGTTAAGGTTTGCTTTAAAATGAATCTTTGCCTTTCACCCAGATGATTCGCCGAACGCTTCAAATGGGCTATATGATGTTTCTGCCATGTTTCATGAGAGTGCATGAGAGAGGACCTTATACTTCGAAGGCAGTCTCTTGCCATTTTTCTGATGACGGGGAGCCGTGAGATAGGTGACAAGAGTTTTACTGTCTCATGCAGAGGAGCGTGAGGAGAGCAGAAGATACACAGCGTAGAACAAGTAGGGAACGAAATGCGTATTCGATTGGGCAACGCCACCACCGGAATCTTCGTGGACTTCCGGACCCCAGAGTGGCAGCGACCCATTGTATTGGAATTCTGCAAACTCGCTCTCTCCAATTCATCACGTCCACACTTCATCCGTAGTGACTTTGGTTTCACCAAAATGCCTACACCGCGAGCTAGATTTGGGTTAGCTTCCATTTTCTCATTTATTTTTATTGAACCCATTTACGCCTCTTTTATGGAAGCTCCTAGCCCTGACGAGTTATATATATCAAATGGCTTAACAGAGCATCCTGATAAGTCAAATCGGGCGAAACTGACCTTTATTGGTTTATTATATTCACCAAAGACTACCATTTGGAAAGTCAATCCTCACACTTTAATGATTATGTTGCACAGTGCCTTTGTGGATGTTTTGAAAATATATATTGTGCTAACATAAATCTCTTTTCTTGGCCATTGTTTTGGCTTATCTCTGGGTACCCAAGGAATTGTGGACAATTATTACCGCTCCTGTTACTTTTTCGATATTTGAAAAAATGCTGTACTCTTTGACCTGCCTATCAGGCTGCCAAGCATAAGTAATTAATTAATTGGTAACACATTTATACATACCTTTGGAAAGGTTCTTCCGATAATTTACAAAACAACGATACCTACATATGTATTGTGGATTTGTAAAGCAACAAATACTCAAATTTGGAGGCTTCTGTGGTCGCTCGGCTAATAAATTCATGCTCAGAACTAGTTTGAGTTGAAACTTTAAAACCAACCCAAGCATTTTCGGTAAAGTAAATTTAAGACAACTGCAATGAAAGTGTTGTTTCAAAGATCCTAGTCACATAACATTTTAGGGCCTTATTCATAAAAAGTTAAAGAAGGTTTGAGGAACGCTTTAGCAATGTTAAAGCGTTCTTCAAACCTTCATTAAATTTTTATGAATAAGGGCCTTAGAATTTAACTTTATATATATGTATTTTCAGAATATTAAAACAGCGGAACATAAATTAGTTTTGTCAAATTATGCGGTAATAAAAGCTTACCTTGTTGACTTCTTTTCATATTTGTAAGGTATCTGCTTCATGTAAAGATGAAATATGATGCTGGACATCGATATTACAAATAAATTATTTTACACTAACCTAACCAATACTGTTTAATTCTTCTTTAACAGTTCAACTACCATTTCAAGAAAATAACACATTTGTTTGCAAATATTCACATTTTCGCGCGATTTTTGGGAGGCCTAGTTGGAAGTCGATGATCGGTCTACAACGACAAAAAATGCTTTTCCGAAATACGCGTAGTTTCTCGTAGTGAGTGGGAGGTAAGAATCGCTAATTCCCTTTTTTGCGTATGAGGAGAAACAAATTTCAAGTCATATAAGAGAAATTAATGACGAAGTTCGCAAACCACAAAATTTAACAGCACAAGAAACAAATTAAATAAAAAACCGTTTACCGATACTATGGAGCCGAAGCAGAATCATTGACGGCGCCTGAAATATAAAATTCGGCGGCGGCACTTTTTTGACAAAACCATTGCATTCGGGTGCGCCCTAAGTCAGTGCTACTTGCATATTGCGTCTGCCAATCTATATTTTCAATCGGAAAGTCTGCATTTACATGATACTTTTTTTTAAGTATACTTATCGGCGTTTTTGTTGGTGGGAGTGGTAGGCGTAAACGGGTGGGGCGGGGGGAAGTATGCCGTACTCGTACTTGTCGTACTCATCGTTTTGTGTTTTTCGTTCGCACTTGGAAACAACAACAATTCACACAGGATAAGCCGAAACATAACAAAGTCCGAATTTACACTAGGCAAGTTTTTTCAGCAGCTTATCATCAAATTCTCTTTTGAACTTGCACGAATAACTCAAAACGCCTCTCTCTCCTACAAAACGCCGATAATCTGCTGAACATTCAGCCAATTCTCCCTGAACGTTTTGAGTTCTTCTTGCAAGTACAAAAGAGAATTTGATGATAATCTGCTGAATAACTTGTGAATCTGGACCTAGTGTAAATCTCGACATACTTTGAGCCGCGGCGGCCTGTATGTTCTGATTCACATAGTTTATTGATAGTCCAGATTTACACGAGACAATTTTTTCCAAGCAAGTGTCAAAGTTTGTAGGAGAGAGAAGCAGGCGGAAAGACCTTTTCTCGTATGAATCTGAACTATCTATAAACTATTTGTCAAAGAGAGGGATTTTTTAAACGAAATGTTGAACAAAAGGAAAAGAACAGAAAATTTAAATTCCAACGTCTACACACAAAAAATAACGTTCCCCAAACGAACGTTATTTTTTAATATGAGTGAGAACTTGATTCACACGCGGCAATTTGTCAAAGTTTGTAGGAGAGAACGACAGCGATGTTAACGAAAAACAGCTGATTTTAGACCTACAAACAAAAAGTATGTTTGCATTCGCTTCGGAAAGAGCTCTCCGCCTCTCTCCCCGACAAACTGCCGAGTGTGAATCAGGACTTATTATTGTACATACAACAACGTCGTACGCTGACGTCGGCTATTTAAGTAGCAGCCCCTAAGATTATAAACGATTTAATATGAACTCGAAAATTATTTATAATAATAATTGAGGCATTGAACCGAAACTAACGATTTATTTCATTTAACAGTACTAAACATTTTTAACACTAACGACATTTACTACTGCGACGACATTTACAGTTATCGCCTTGTGACATAATTCTAGGGATTTATTTTTATAGGGACTATTGTATACCATCATCTACTACTTTACATGATCCTAGAGCTGTGGTTCACTCATTCGGCACGACATAAAAGAGAGGCAAATCGGAAGAGACGCATCCAACTGAATATTTTCGATTCAACGAAATTTTCATCTGCTTGAGAAGTCGTCATACTGACGCGTGATGTTGACGAATTGGATGATTGACTGCCACGATTTCCTTTGAGGGCAGGAGATGCCATTTTTGTTAGCTGTGTGAAGGTAATTTTGCAGGACAGACCGGATCGCAAGCGAACGAAATTGAAGTCTGCGAAAAAAGGAGACAGAGAGATAGAACAAATTATTCAGAAAGAATGTTAAGTAATTTGGTATATGTAAGCTTTAATTTGTTCCATTAGTGTTTAAAAATGTGTGTTCTGCTGCATTAATAACATATATAACTTAAACAAAATTTGTATTTTAATTTAAAGCAAAATTAAAAATTACCTTTAAACAAAGGAATTCAATAAAAAATAATAATGTATTACTTAAACATTATTTTAAGAAAAACACGGGACATCGTGGCCATCTTGGGCATACGCCAGAGGAGAACATATTCAACCCCGGTCCCACAGGAACACTGGTCCGCGTAGCCGACTTAGTCATTTCAATAACTTGAAGGTTATCGAACGTGTTTTGCCGAAATCATTTTTTTCAATTTTAAATTTTTTTCCATAATTTGGGTAGTTATCGGGAAAACTTTATTTTATTTTATCCATTTTACAAAAAAATCCAAATTTTTTCGACCTTTTCAAACTTTAAAGTCCGTTAACTAAGTGCCATCTTTTTGGATAGAAAACTTTAAAATAAGAAAATTGCATGTAAACGATATCTCGCTTAGTTATCGAACGTTAAAGTTTGAAAAACCCTAAAAAAATATTGCGTTTTTTGTAAAATAAGCTAATACCTATAGAATTAAAGAACATTTTTCTATAACTTTCTTACTTTTCAAAAAATATCAATTTTTCCTTTTTTATTACGTTTAAATCATCCGAATAAGATTTTCCAATTTTAAAAATTTTTCGAGAACTAAGGTGGCTATTGAGGAAATTTAATTTTATTTTTCGATAACTAAGATAGTTACCGAGAAAATTTTATTTTTCGATGGCTAAGGTAGTTGTCGAAAAAATTTTACTTTAGTTTTTTTTTCAAAAAGACGGCTACGCGGACCAAAGCATACATTGTGCAATATTTTTGAGGTCATCGTAAGTTGACTCTGTTTTGTCATAACACCATCTAGTGCTTCAAAATAGCAAAATTGTCCAGAAAACTTATCATAGCTTGGAAAAAACATTCCGGATTTGGTTGAAATAAATTTAGGAAAATTAAGACGTACAAATATTGCCTTTAACCGATGCCTATACAAGTCTTTAATCTCATCAATAGTTTCAGAGCTAGCTTCACCACATAACTGTAATTATTGCCCTTTTATAATAAATCGTAAAAAACATTTCTAAAAGTGGGGAGGGCGGGAATGATATGTTCCACTAAAATGTTGGCTATGAACTATATTTTACTATAAACATATGCCCAATAAAAGCCCAAAACTTAATATAAACACCAAAAAACAGTGAAAATTTAGGAAAAAAATCCTTTTTTGCTTGTTAGTGCAGCAATGTTATCCATTATCCACTATATCGTATACATAGCATTAATTAATACTCATACGAACCAGTGGTAGAAGCAATAACGATACCAGTAAACAGAGGTTTGACTAGATTTTCACTGTTTTTTGGTGTTTGTATTAAGGTTTGAGCTTTTGCGTGTTTTGACATATATAATACAATTCATGGCCAACATGTTTGTAGAACATTTCATTCCCACCCTCCTCATTTTTAGGGTTGTATTTTAAAATTTTTTAAAATAAAGTCAAAAATTACCGTTATGTGCGGGAGCTACCTCTGAAAGTATTGGTCAGATTAAAAACTTATATGGGCTTCGGTTAAATGCAATGTATGTTTAAATTTTCCTAAATTTATTTAAAGCAAATTGGACAAGTCGTTTCCGAGTTATGATAAATTATGCCTCTAGAAATTGACCATTTCTAGAAAATTTTGCGATTTTGAAGCACTAGATGCTGTTTTGTCAAACCAGTTAGTTTTACATATATTTTCTCCTAGTCTATACCTACAATCATGCTGAGGGCGGTAAAACAAGACTAGATAAAGCCTTTGGAAAATTACATTTTATTGAAAAAAATGCTCAAAATTAAAATTCGACCAAAATCTTTATATATAAATTCCTTTATACGTTTGTTAGTAACGCATGATCTCCGAAACCATAAGAGCGAATGGACAAAAAATTTCACATTAGGTTCAGTTCGGGGTCATCTGTGTTTTAGAATTATTTAATCCGCGAATATATTAAATCCTTTGTACGTTTGTTAGTAACGCATGATTTCCGAAACTGTATGAGCGAATGGACTAAACATTTCACATAAGGTTCAGTTCGGGGACATCTGTGTTTTATAATTATTTAATCCGCGATAAATGCCGGAGTGGTCAAGTTATTTGCAAAATCCGTAACTGCAGAGCGAATTAACTGAGATTTGAAATGTATGTGTGGTTTGTCTTGATAATAGTTTGTATGTATAATTCTAACATGTAGTGGACTTATGACAAAAATACATTTTTTGGTGATTTTTTCCTGAAACTCGGAATATATGCATTTTTTAATGAACTATTTATGAAAAACAAACAAATACATACCGAAAAGAACGGGCAGGACAACGTCTACTGGGGTCAGCTAGTATTATATATATATATACGATAAAATCAGAACTGGAGCTAAACCATAAAACCCCAAATGACATTTCGTTACTTTTTACAAAAATTTATTTTTTTCCAATATTTAATAACTCGAAAGTTATCGAAAATTTTTAACCGATTTTTTTGAATTTTTTCTTTCAAATAACAATAAAAAAATTTATTTTTCAAAATTTTTCGATAACTAAGATAGTACTGGGGAAATTTTATTTTATTTTTCCGTTATTTTTTTACTTTACAAAAAATGCCATATTCAAAGTTTTTTTTCGATATTTAACGTTCGATAACTAAGCGAGATATCGAGCCAAGCTATTGTTTTAAGGGTTTCCGAGGCGCCGCTGTCAGTACACATTTTTGTATAGAGGACTTTAGAATAAGAAAAATTGCATGTTATCGACTCGCTTAGTCATCGGACGTTAAAAGATATTGGGTTTTTCTTGTAAAGTAAAATGAATATGAAAAAAATTAAAAATTTTTCGAAACTTAGTCATCAAAATTGAAAATAATCAGTTTTTTAAATTTTTATTATTTTTAAATCATTTGAATAAGATTTTTAAATTTTCAAAATTTTTCGGTAACTATCTTAGTTATGGAGAAAATGTTAGATTTTTTCGATAACTAAGGTTGTTATCGAAAAATTTTTACTATATTTTTTTTTAATTTTACAAAAAATTCAATTTTTTTTTCTTATTTTAAAGGGTATTATGTCCGATCTGAATATATTTTTGGATAGAGGACTTTGAACTAAGAAGAAAATTGCATGTTATCGGTATCTCGCATAATTGTTGGACGTTAATATTAGAAAAAAATCTAAAAAATATTGCGTTTTTTGTAAAATAAGACATTAATGTTAGAAAAAATCTTAAAATGTTACGTTTTTTTGAAAAAAAAGCTGAATATGAAAAAAAAACAAATAACAGTTTTCGATAACTACCTTAGTTATGGAAATTTAAAAAATAGATTTTTTACTATTTTTATTTTAATTTTACAAAATGTTCCATAATTTTTCATATTTTTATATACGAGATGTCGAGATCTGAATACATTTTTGGATAGTGGACTTTAAAATTTGACTCAAAATTGCTTAGTCAACGGACGTTAATATTGGACAAATTAAGGAAAGATGTTGTTTTTTTTTGTAAAAGAAACTGAATATGAAAAAATTAAATAAAATTTTTCGATAACTACCTTAGTATAAAAATTTTAAAAATCGTTGTTTTACTATTTTTAAGCAATTTAAATAAAGGGTCCGCCAAAAAACTTTTTTACTAACACGTAGCGCCGTCCTGTTGAAAGCAAATGTTGCCAATATCCTTTTCTTAAATTTTTGTGAACAAAAATTCAACATGGCCCGATAACGATCGCCAATTGACTGTAACGGCCACTCCTTGCTCATTTTCGAAGAAAAATGGCCCAATTATGCCTCTGGACCAAAATCCGCACCAAACAGTGACTCGTTTTGGGTGTATCGGCTTTTCAATGTATGCGTGCGGGTTTTCTGTGCCCCAAATGCAACAATTTTGCTTGTTTACATACCCGCCATGATCAAAATGAGCTTCATCTGAAAAGATGATTTTTTTTTTGGCAAAATCGGCATCTTCTGTAAGTCGATCGAAGGCCCACTTGTTCAAGCGTATACACAACCATATTCGTTCAGCGGAAGGATAAAACTAATTATCTGTCAAATCAGACATGAGCTAAGTGTTACCATTCACGAAATAAGCACTAGTTGAAAAAAAAAACGTTAGATAGCGGACCCTATATATATAACATTTTTTTCAATAACTACCTTGTCATTACTTTATATTTCCATTTTTTTTAAATTTTACAAAAAATTCAATATTTTTTCCTATTTTAAGCACGGTACTATGTTCCGGTTTCACGCTGAAATCCCATACAAAAATCAAAGTTGTGAAAATATGAGTGAACATTTTTCATTTGTGGTACTGTGTTTTTTCAACGTGAGAAATTGACATTTTGCGCCGATACAAATTTATTAAACGCCGCAACAAATTGAAGTCGCCAGCATTGTACTCCTATTTATTTATATTCATATTTGTCTGCGAGAAATTCAACTGTTGTAAATATTAGCAATAAAATTTCCTAATAAAGAATACTAAATTAAATTATCCGAAATATAGAAAAGCTTTGGAACGAAAAATAATCATGTATATGGAATAAACGAGAAGAGCGACATTCCGATTGGATAGCAAAGCAAAAAATGTGCAAAACACTGGAAGGACATGTAACTATGTGTAATAATGTGGAATTTGTCTTGTAATTACATATGTACATTTACGTTTGTATGTTTACAACAATAGTAACGAAAAGCCTGGGAAATATTGTGGACCGCTAACGAAGCAGTAGGACAATGGAATTGGGCAGTGCCTGTGATATCGTTTTTAAATGGAACATAGTGAGTTCTTGCCATCCATAGGAGTTGGAAGAAGAAATTCCGTTTATGGATGGAAGTATAATTTATATATGTCAACAAATATAATGTAAATCCTTAAAAATAATAATAAAATATATTTTTCGGTTCATTAAAACATCATTTTATTTATTTATATTCGTACAACAGTAGGAAATTATTTTGTTATTTGTAACATTGTATTAACCTGGCTTATGATGCCTCACAAGCATCGCCGTCGTATCAACACAAAAAAATAATTCATGTATAGCATTAGTACAATGATCTTCAACAATATTGCCTTTCTGCAATTTAAATTAACTTTTTTCTAAGTCGACATTATTCCATTTAATTGTTTATTGATTGGAATTTAAACTCGTGTTTGTTTTCAAGAAAAGCAAAAAGGAAAAAAATGCACATGCTTATACACACACACATTCATATAAAAGTGACATTTCGACACACACATTTCAAAAATGGAATGCAACTTTAGTAAAAAAGCGTTCCATTTTTCAACTTGAAATATCATTTTGTGGAATTTTTTCAAGCTGAAAAAACATAGTACCCACCTTTAATGAGAACGCCGCGATCTAAATATACATCTTTCGGTAGAGGACTTTAAAATGAGAGGAAATTGAATGTTATCGATATGTTATTTAGTTATCTGACGTTAAACTTTGAAATATCTTTAAAACATAACATTTTTTGGTAAAATAAGCTGAATATAAAAAATAAATACATTTTTTCAATTACTACCGTAGTTATCGAAATTATTTTTTTACTTTTTTAATATTTGTGGAATTTGAATGAAAAAGAGCGAGATTCGGTTAACAATTTTCGATTAAAGTTTTCTCCTCTGACGTATGTCTAATGCCGGCTACGCGGGACCAAAATAGTTTTGAGTTGACAGCCTTCGGCTGGATTTAACGATTTTCTTCTCTGGAATATATCCAAAGATGACAACGCGGACCACTGTCTTGGCGTGGAATCGATTACTATTGAAGTAATCGATTACTAAGCCAGTTATCGATAACTAAGCCACTTATCGATAACCAAAAAAGTTAACCCTATTGGAACGAATAACATCGATTTTTTCATACTTTTTGAGGTGCTCAATCCAAAAATACGGTCAGATCGCAGGGCCTCAGATGTCATAATCTCCCCGAATTGACGGATAACCACAAAACTTTTACTGAAAATAGTTCTAGCATATATTGGAATGAAAGTTTCGAAATCTCGGTGGGGGGAGATACTCATGCCGCTCGGTTGGTCACAGCGAAAGTTTTAAAATTTCGCGGTCAATTAAATACGAAGCATGTTAACTAACTATATTTTTCTTGAATAACGAGGGGGTTTCACAAGAGGAAATATAGAAAAGAAACTATGCAAGGGGAGTTGTAGACACAAATGTGGCATACACATTTTGGTGACGACCTATTTCGTATAAAGCATCGTGACAATTATTTCTGTGCGTAATAAGAGTTACACAAAAATAGACACTGTATCAGAGTAGTGTCACGACCGTCATTTGTCATGTGGGGGCACATAACCAACTAAATATTACATTCAGATGCGATGCATTTGTGTATCGAACAACACATTGTATACATAAATACATACCTATGTATCTACATACATATGTATCTATGTATGGATGGAGTCACAAAACACTATCTTTACATAAGACGCAAAACGTCGTTTTTTTAAATCGCGACAATTTGTCTATTAAAACGAACACAGCTGAGTGCCACTCTCCTGTGGCGGTAACAAGAAGAGGTATATGTATATACATACATATATACACAACACGCATAACACAAATAACTGTTTCAAGGACGTTGAAGATACATATTAAATAGAATTTCCTCAGATGGAATATTGAGGAGTTGTGACTTAACTAAAAATACTTACATATATGTGTATGTATATGAGCATACCTTTTTGTGGATAAATAAACGGCACACTCTACTTGCTGTTAGGACAAATAACAAATCCTTCACTTGGTGTTCTTATCTGGAAGCTGGGCAATTTGAATTAATTTTGTTTACGCACGGATTGATGGTTGGCTGTATTTGTGGAATGAATGTAGAGCGCTGTTGCTGGAGAATTGTTTCAGTTTAAGAAATCTCGGAGGTCGCCGCAGTGTAACGGTGTTTATTAAATCGAGTTTCAAGCGTTGAACCGAGCTACAGCGTATCAGCAAAGCAAATGAAATTCAAGTTATTAGACCTAACATTTGAAACGAACACAGAACAGAGCACAAACGAAAAACGTCAGCAATCATAACCGAACCGAACCAAACCAAATACAAAACACACTGAACGGAAGCTTTTTAAGAATATTAAGCTTTTTCAATGATAAACAACGCATCTCATGGAAAGCAAAATAGTCAAGGCTCTCTGGTCTCTGGCCCGTGTTACATGTTTACATGTCTCATATACTCTCACACATGCACACCCACAGCGTCATGTATTTTTATGTATGTACGTTAGAGTTTGGCCGAATAATTTGCTTTGACATAAAACGACAGACGAACACTTTGGCAAACAAGTTTCATTAGTCTAAAAGAATTCCACCTAATGATAAGTTACACCATGTAAATCGGGTGGCCTATCTTAATATGTAAATAAATTAGAAAAAAGGTTCGATTATTTTCAGTGCTAGACACATCACGGTACACTGAGAAAAAACGTTTCACAATTTAGAGTTATGTATATGCATACTCAAATACTCATCTGGGTAGTTCTTTCTCAGTGCCACTTGTCAAAAATTAGATCTTTCTCAAATTCTAAGAAATTTGACCCCAGTATGTGGGAGTAATTTTTTAAATTTTGTATAAAAAGTGGTCCATATGTACTCTGTTGAAAAATAACCAACATACAAAATACAGTTGAAAACACATACACATATCGGGTCCGTCAATAAGAGCGATACAAAAGTTTTTTTTTAAATAAAACAAAAACGATTTTGGATATCAATGAAATTCTTTATTCCTGTGAAAGTACGTTCGATGTCATTATGTATGGAACTCGATTTCTTTTGCAAGGCCACCACGGGCACGCTTGCAGAAGTCCAGACGCTGAACCCAATTTTCGACAGTTTTCAAGCATAAATCGGATGATACTGCTGCAATTTCACGTTCGATATTCGTACGAAGTTCATCAATCGTCGCTGGCTTGTTGGCATAGACCATAGACTTGACGTAGCCCCACAGGAAATAGTCTAACGGCGTCAAATCGCACGACCGAGGCGGCCAATCGACTGGACCATTTCGTGAGATAACACGTTCTCCAAACTTGGTTTCCAATAAATTGATTGTGGCATTCGCTGTGTGGCTTGTGGCGCCGTCCTGTTGGAACCACATGTCCTCCAAGTCCATATCATCCAATTGGGGCCAAAAATATTCGGTTATCATTGAACGGAAGCGATTCCCATTCACAGTAACGTGCCGGTCTTGATCATCACGGTAGAAGTACGGCCCAATGACGCCGCCGGCCCATAAACCGCACCAAACCGTAATTTTTTCGGGATGCAATGATGACTCATGGAGTAGGTGTGGATTGCTGTCTGACCAATAACGCATATTTTGTTTATTGACGAAGCCATTCAGCCAGAAATGAGCCTCAGCGCTGAAGACGATTTTTCGCGCTTTTAACGTTGAGGCCACTGACTGAATTTCGGTAGTAAATTTTAATAATTTCGACTCGTTGTTGGCTCGTATATCTTTCCATCATGAAATGGCAAACCTTACTGAAGAGAAATGTAAAAAAAGCGGCAAAAAATATGGCGTCGTTTGCTCTCCTTGTCGGTCTACTTTTTTAGCGTCCCTGTTGAAAAACCCTATATTATTTCTTTGTAATTTGGTGAGGATTTTCAGTTATTATAATGTAACTTCTGAACCAAAGTCGCCCCCATATATGGACCATTTTTTATAAAAAAAATAATGTAAAAACAAGTAAGAAAGTTCAGTCGGGTTAACCGACCCCCTCACCTTGAGTCCCAAAAAATATTACTAAATTTATTTATTTTTTTGTTTTAATTAAGATAAGTGCTGGTATTTCAGTTATAAGCTGTTAACTTTAGGTGCAAAATAGTCCATTTGTATGGGAGGTACCAAAAGGGGCGTGTCAACGACGCCCATTTTTCAGTGAACTGTAGGTACTATAAAAGCACTACACTGTACACAATTTTAAGTTTTTGTATTCACTAGTATTAGGGTAATAAGCTGTTAACTTTTGGGCAAAATGGTCTATTTGTGTGGGAGGTACTAAAAGGGGCGGTACAATAATGCCCATTTTTTTACAGGACCGTAGGTACCATTTAAACATTACACTGTACAAAATTTCAAGTAATTTTATGCGGTGGTATTAAAGTTATAAACTGTTAAGTTTTGGTACAAAATGGTCCTTTTGTGTGGGAGGTACCAACAGTGGCGTGCCGATGACGCCCATCTTTCACTGGGCTATAGGTACTATAAAAGCATTACAGTGTATGCAATTTAAAGTATTTCTATGAACTGGTATTAATGTTATAAGCTGTTAACTTTTGGTGCAAAATGGTCCACTTGTGTGGGAGGTATCAAACGGGGCGTGGAAACTTCGACCATTTTTCTCGAGGGGATAACGACTAATAAACTAATACTATGTTTGAAATTTCCGCAGAATCGAATGAGCAGTATAGAAATTATTAATGAATCAAAATTTCACTAAATGTTAACCCTTTGTGGGGGAGGTACTAGAAGGAGTGGACCAATATGGCCCATCTTCGAACTTAGCCGAAGATAGTGCTAAATATTATCGCATACAAAATTTTAAGTCAATCGGTTTATCCTTTCGAGAGTTATCGTGCGCACCAACCAGCAGACAGACAGACGGACGCACATTGCTCAAATGAATTAAAATGAACCAAAACGGATTTCCGCCGAACATACTTGGAGTCTTAGGTCACTCCTTCGATGTGTTACACTTTTGGCTCGTAGTATACCCTCCTCTCTAAGGCGAGGGGATAAAAATTAGATCGATTCTGAGATATCGCAATTTATATTTCCCCGAAAAGTGACCGAAATAAATTGTTTAAGATAAGATTAATATTTTTTATGAAAAGTGCACGGAAAATCATTTAAGAAACAATATTTTCTATTTTAAATTTCTTATGCTTTGTACCATTAAAACTAACTTCAAAAAAACATTACCAAGGAAAAAAATCAACGTTTCTGAACTTTGACTTCGCCTTCTGACTCCAATTTTCATTTAATTTTTTAATATTGCGGAACATTACTCCCACAACTAGGGCAACATTTTCTGAGAATTTGAAAAAGATCTATTTTTTACCTGTGACTTGAGAAAGAACTACCTATATACTCAAAATTATATACATATATGGAGGATTTCATTTCAAGTGAGCGAATTTTGCCTTCTGATCGGAATGAAACTTGCACCAACTTTAGTCCTATTGTATAGTAGTTGTGGCACAAAATTACAACCAGATCGTCTAAGGACTGTTCGTGTTGGAGGTTATTGAATTTTAACAACTTGGATTAATAGCATTTTTTCCCATCCACATAACAAGTTATCTAATGATGTATTTTGAAAATTTTGCCCAAAATGTTTTCGATGGGTGTTTCCTTTTTTATAAATAAAAAATCACATAAATATGAACTGTTTGTTTTGAAAGTGGCGTAAATTCTTTTGTTTTTAAAACGAGATGTAAAGGGTTTTGCGTTTTAATTCGTTTAAAAATCTGGGAAAAGTAGAAATAAAATATTTGCATACAGTCTTCAAAGTTTCGACAAGGTGTACATTTTTTCGCTGATGAGGCCAATTTACCCGCTTTTTGTAATCGTGAGACCACTTTCAAAACAAACTTTTTATACAAAATGTTTTTTTTTTGAAAGTGGCGTAAACGCCATATTCTTATATAAAAATGTTCCTTTCGAAACAAATTTTTATTATTCCATTACTAAGTGGCAGAATATGCTCAAAAAGAGTTTTTAGTACATCGCTTTGAAAAAATAAATGCATTTATACACTCAAAATAATGTGTTCGTAAATGTTCATTTATTTTAAGTTTGTTAAGAAAAAGAATTTGTAAAAAGTAGAAATTTTTAAATGCAATCGAAAGTTGTGGTACAGATGGTGGCAAGAAGCGTAAAATATTAAGGCCAAGATTTTTGAGGAATATATTAACCCTCTAGCTCTCCTACATAACTGAAATTGTTGGCTCTATTGTAACAATCGTAAAAAACCACCTCTAGGGAAGGGCGGAGATGAAATTTTATTCATACGACCTAGTGGTCATTTATTCATTTAACATTTATTATAGATATTCATACGACCTAGTGGCCGAAGCAATATCGGCAGAGTTGTGACAGGAATTTGATTGTTTTTGTTGTTGGGTGTTTGTGATAAGTTTTGGGCTTTGATGTGTTCTGACATACATAGTACGGTGGAAATTTATATATATGGGGGCTACATAAAAATCTGAACCGATTTGACATCAAGCCTTAATTGCGACCTGTTCTTTAATTACAAGAATACATGCAAAGACAGACAGACGGACGGACATAGCTAAATCAACCCACAAAGTGATGCTAAAGGTAAGTACAGACGATTTGCAGATCGGACAACATTGCCAGAAAAATGGCGGAAAAATGCAACCCTGTGAATTTACAACCGTGTGAACATAGAATTTTTGTGTTGCAACGTTAGCAGAAAAGTCATTGCGAGATAATTTGCTGATTGTTATATGTGCGAAGTTTATGCATGTGACAACGGCGCCATTTAAAGAAAAACATTTTATTTGCAACACTGTCTATAATGTATTTTTATTGGCAATACTGCATATAAATATTTACAAAATATATTGTAAATATATTAAATTGTAATGTTTTCGTGCAACCGTCCGAACTGTCAATTCACCTTTGCCTAACAATCTGACATTTGCAGCACTTTAACAGGGTTCATAACGTTTGCCGATCTGGCAATCGTCTATACTCAGCTTAAGTCGATCGGTATCTTCTCCTAGTGGCAATCGTCTGAACTGTCAATTCACCTTTGCCTAACAATCTGACATTTGCAGCACTTTAACAGGGTTGATAACGTTTGCCGATCTGGCAATCGTCTATACTCAGCTTAAGTCGATCGGTATCTTCTCCTAGTGGGTGTTACAAACAAATACACTATGTTATAATACCCTGTACTGCAGTGTATGGTATAAAAACCAAAAAAAATATCGTTGGTGATATGTCGTGATAAATTGTTTTTTCGGTCCACTTAAAAAAAACGCGTGTTTTTCTGTACACACAATTAGCCTGACGGTTCTTTATACGAGTATGTGAGCTATATTTGGACCATAAAATAATTTTGTCGTATTTCAGAAACATTGTAGTACAACAACTAATTACAGGTCCTACCATTATTTATGAATAAATATTAATTTGAACGCTTAAAAAATCATACAAATTTTAAATTATTTAATGTGATAAATATACAGATAAAGGTAGACAACTTCAACTTCGTAGCCCCATATCTCCAAAACGGCTCACTGTATCTAAAAAATAGTTTATGTGCTTTCTAATATAAATGTTTTTTTAACGATTCGTACAAAAAAATTAGACAATTCCAACAGCGGTTGTAGGTATTTTTGTCCACGCTCACGACACTGTGCGACTCACGTATATTTTTTTTGTCTCCTCTACCAGAATCCATTGTCAGAATCCCGTAATTTCGGAAAGTTTGAAATTATTGTACAGTGTTATAATTGTACTCAAAAATCAAATCACGCTTTTGCTTGTTCGACCCCACTCAATATACATGTAAACTTTGTTTATTAAAAGAGGGCAATGTCGAGAGAATTTGTCATTAGTTTAAGAGAGCCTTTGATTTAAGAAAATATTGTTTACATAAGTTCGCGCACATATGAGTACATTCACATCGTAAACAGAAAAAATGTAGGGCAAAGCTTTTTCTATTGTAACGCAGAGATGCCAGATATGTTTCAATTTATAGACCGAAGCAGAGCCGTGCACATCATTTGGTGATGTGGGGGCTGTTTCACATAAAATACAAACTGAATTGTTACTGACATACAGCTTTCACAAGCAATGTTTTTTGAAGTGGACCAATATGGCACATCTTCGAGCTTTGTCGGAGATGGAAAAAAATGTTACCACATACCAAATTTTAAGTCAATCGTTTACTCCTTTCGAGAGTTATCGTGCGCACCAGCCAACAGACAGACAGATGGACGGACATTGTTCATTCGACTTAAAACGACCCAAAACGGATATCCGCCGAACATACTTGGGGTCTTAGTCAATCCTTCGATGTGTTACACTCTTGGTCCGCAGCAAATGATATAATAGGCATGTTTTCGTTACAAGCTAGCACTTTTAGTTTAGCACTTTGCAACGAAAACAACTGACTTCCACTAACTGGCACATAAGCAATAAGTGGCGGATTTTCACTATCTGGTAGCAATGGTGTCATGAGTTGCGAAAAAAGAACAGTGCGAAACAGACAAAAAATTCGTGAAAAGTATTTAGAAAACATATATTTACTATTCTATTTTCAATTGTTTACACTCTTTTGCAAATATTAAAATAATTTCCCATTTTTGTTCTTCTTCTTCTCGTTAATTCACAATAATTGATAAAATCTCTCCAAAAATGGGATGCCATATTGCTAAATATAGGGTGCCCAATCTGGCAACATCATACTCGATTAAGACATGAACACAAGCACCAAACTTCATCGGGAACTAATAGTGCTTAAAAGGGCTTAGCTCCTCATACAAATTAAGCACTTATGGTGTAACGAAAACACGCCTAATACCCTCGTATCACTAAAGTGAGGGTATAAATTGGCCGGAAAATCATAGAAATAAAAAACAGCCAACAATTATCCATTATTGTAAATTTGCGTCAGTTTTCAGCAAAATATATCATATGCAAAAATTTTTGGATACATTTGTTTGCCAACTCAAACAATACCAAAGTGTTGAATATTATTCAGACTTTGAAAATGAAAAATACTTTCCATTGTTCTAAAAAAACAAACTAATCAATGTAGAATGATAAAATGCGGATATGAATAGCAGAACAGTAAGATCCGCAAAATATATTTTTTTCGTATTTGTCTAACTAAAACTAATCTTAAAGGATAATGAAATTTTCTGAAGGACTTTAATTTGCAAGTCCACTTTTGCAAATTGTTAGTTCCACTTTCTAAAAACAAAAATAGTATTTAGATACCCCAAAATGTGCCCTTTCATTTGACACCCATAACGTCTTATGAATATTTATACCCTTAAAAAAATGTCATGTCCTTTTAAACGCGAACTCGACCATAAAATAAAAAACTGAGTACACAGTTTTGTTTTGTTTCTGGTCAGCTTTCAAAATGTTATAGACATTTCCATGACCATTCATTTTTGTTCAATTTTGTCGCACGGCCTTATATATTTATAAACAAATAAATTTTATTTGAAAATCAATACAATTTATTTGCAGCGCATATGTTAATATATTACAACAAAATATATTTGGGAACTAATTTTCTCAAATTACAGTTGTGTTTACATATGTATAAATAAAATTATTGTTTAGGAATTTCTCCAAGTACATGTTATTAAAAGGATTCGAAAAACTTTGCTGACTTCATCTCAGTTTTAATTGTTCCTTAATTCCAAGTTATACCTTACATTTAAAAATGGCATACATATATATTTAACGCGCTTTAAAGCGCTCATTTTTAATTTCTAAATATTCCAATGCAAATAAAAGAATACTCGTATTTGGATAGAAAAAAATATTTCTTTAGACCAACAAATATTTATTCTTCCCAAATATTTATTCTTCTTGTGTGTGCCAAATATTATATATTTCCAGTATACCCTGAACAAATATATGTTTCAAGCGGAATATGTTTGGCACAATCCTGTTAGTGAAATTTAAGTGTATGCTTCAAGCTCCCTTCTGTCACCCCACATAAATTAACAAACAAATTCGTAGGGAAATAATTTTCCCCAAACTTTCTGTAGCAGTCTTGAAATTAGGTATTTAGATTATTTTCCAAGCCAAATAATAGCAAAATTTTGCAATTTACATTTTTTTCTCCGGGACGATCATACAGTGGAAAATTTTCAATCTATGATATGTTTGAATTCAAAGAAAATATATTTGGTACCAAAATTGATAAATAATAAATATTTCTTAAAAAGTAAATATTATTTCAAAATCAAGAAATTTAGTTTGGAACGCAAATATATAAATATAACGTATGTAATATATAATATTTTTTTATACAAAAAAAATGGCCGTTTATGTTTTGCTTCAAACGACATATATAGGGGTTTCCAATAAGAGTGATATGATTTCTTTGAAAAAAACACTTATTGTTAAGGAAATTCAAAAGTTTTTAATTTATTGTGAAGTTCAATCGATACAATTAAGTTCTAAATAAAACGTCATTCAAATGGCCTCCACGACTTCATCTGCAGGAACGAATTCGATGAACCCAATTTTCGAGCACGTTTTCTACTAAATCGTATGCCATGAATGGCACGTTCAATATTGACTTGTAAAGCTTGAAGAGAGTCTGGTTTATTTCGAAAGACCAATAACTTCAAATAACCCTACAACAAATAGTCTAATGGTGTTAAATCACAACTTCTTGGAGGCCATTCAATATCACAATTTCTTAAAAATCATATCATCCCTATTGGAAAATCCGTTATATTTTAACACAAATATTCGAAACCGTCCAACAGATGAAAAAATGGTATTGGGAAAAGTCCCATACAATTTCCAATTTTTTAGCGAAACAAAGTCGCTGAAAAAGACGTCTAAGAACATGACTTTAAAATTTCAAAAAAAAATCAATTGCTGTAATCTTTTTTGAAAACAAATCTAAAAGATTAAAATGGTACACGCGGCAAAATTGCCTTTTTTGATATCTATTTGGAACGCTTATGTTAATATATTAGAACAAAATATATTTGCGAACTAATTTTCTCAAATAAAATATGTTTTTAAATACAAATAAAATTATTGTTTATGATAACTCAAAATATATTTTATTTAAAAAAAGAATTTCAAAACTTTGCTTAATTTTCCGCACTACAGTTTTCCTTGTTTTGGACTTATACATTCCAGTTAAAAATTGCATACGTACACGCTGAAAAAAAATCGCTTCTGTAGTATATTGTCCCAAACATATTCTGCTTGAAACATATATATGTTTAGGGTACACTCTAAACATATAATATTTAGTACATACAAAAATTATATATTTGGGGAGATGTTGTTCTAAACAAATCTTTGTTTACATCCCAATATGTTTTCATTTGGGACTATTATACACGAAACCAATATTTTTCTTAATTTAAGTATTCGGAAAATACATAAATTGTGTTAAATTTGTCAGTAATTCAAAGTAAATTTTTTAGAAATGTTAAATGTTCGTAAAATAATAAATAATAATAACTGAAATCGTATAATCTTGGATCGAAATAAA
This sequence comes from Eudasyphora cyanicolor, assembly GCA_963930755.1. NCBI lineage: Eukaryota > Metazoa > Arthropoda > Insecta > Diptera > Muscidae > Eudasyphora > Eudasyphora cyanicolor. Next base: position 273,148,088 of record OZ005737.1, read on the forward strand.
TTACTTGGGAGGATTGACAACTAATGATGGCTTGGAATACTAAAACATGATTGATTTAAAACGGAAGTTAATATGGTATCATAACTGGGAGGTACAATTCGAAAACAAGGAAAAATTAAAACTCAAATTAGAAAAATTCAGCAAAGTTTTGAAATTCTTTTTTTAGTAAAATATATTTGAAGATATTCCTAAACAATAATTTTATTTGCATATAAACTCATATTTTATTTGAGAAAATTAGTTTGGAAATATATTTTGTTGTAATATATTGATATATGCGTTCCAAGTAAATTTTATCGATTTACAAATAAAATTTATTTTATTTATTTATTTATTTATATGAATTACAATACAAAGTAAATTTATATTCTAATTTTACGGTCCAGGGAAAGGCCGGGTTACAAAGACCATATGGCTAAATGTTTGCAGCGACAGACCAGAGCCTCTGGTGGGAATCGAACCCACAACCCCCAAACTCATAGGCGAGTACGCTACCAACTCGCCTACTGGGGCGCTCACAAATAAAATTTATTTACTCAGAAATATATAAGGCGTGTTTTCGTTACACCATAAGTGCTTAATTTGTATGGGGAGCTAAGCACTATTAGTTCCCGATGAAGTTTGGTGCTTGTGTTCCTGTCTTAATCGAGTATGATGTTGCCAGATTGGGCACCCTATATTTAGCCCCATTTTTGGAGAGGTTGTTATCAATTATTGTGAATTAACGGGAAGAAGAAGAACAAAAATGGGAAATTATTTTAATATTTGCAAAAGAGTGTAAACAATTGAACATAGAATAGTAAATATATGTTTTATAAATACTTTTCACGAGTTTTTTGTCTGTTTAGCACTGTTCTTTCTTCGCAACTCATCACACCATTGCTACCAGATAGTGAAAATCCGCCATTTATTGCTTATGTGCCAGTTAGTGGAAGACAGTTGTTTTCGTTGCAAAGTGCTAAACTAAAACTGCTAGCTTGTAAAGAAAACATGCCTAATATATTTAAAAATTTGTGTTCCAAATATATTTTCTTTCAATTCAAACGTATCAAAAAAGGCGAGTTTGCCCCGTGTTGTATTATCTTCAGTTTTAAAGCACTTATTTTTAATTTCTAACTATTCAAAGTCATAATTTGTTGCCAGTCCTTCAAATAATTTATTGTTATAAAAAATTTCAATTATAAAGAAATTTTACAAATATTTAAAATTTCTACCAATTAAAGTACGATATATTTTTATGCAAATAAATGTTTGTTTTTGAAATAATATATCGAAATAAAAAATATTCAAATTTAAACATAGTTTCGTTTAGAACAACATTCTCCGAAACATATAATATTTGTGTATGTTTAATATTATAAAATTGGAGTGTACCCTAAATATATATATGTTTGGGACAATAAACCACAGAAGAGATTTTTTTCAGCGTGTACCTTCAAAACATGGTATAGTAAATAAAAATCGGTAAAGTATTTCAGGAGTTATAATCGATTGAATGAACAACTCCTTTAGACAACATTGTAATTCCGCCATCTTAAAATTGCTCATAACTTTTGATATTTTGTAAGAGAAGTACACGCTGAAAAAAAATCGGCTCTGTAGTATATTGTCCCAAACATATTCTGCTTGAAACATATATATTTTTGAGTGCACTCCAAATATACAAGATTTGACACATACAAATATTATATGTTTGGGAGGATGTTGTTCTAAACAAAACTATGTTTACATCCTAATATTTTTTATTTGGATATGTTATTTCCCAAACAAAGATCTATTTGCGTGAATATATATCTTTTCTTTAATTGTTCTAAGTTGTCAGCAATTGAAAGGTCATTTTTAGAAAGTTTTAATGTTGGTAAAATTTCGTTATAATTCAAAATAATGACTTGGAATAGTTAGGAAAAAAATAAATGGTTTCAAATAGAAGTTAATGCTAAGTATGCCATTTTTAATAGAAATGCATAATTCGAAAACAAGGAAAAAATTAAAACTAAAATTCGAAAAATTCAGCAATGTTTTGAAAATCTTTTTTTAATAAAATAAATTTGGAAATATTCATAAACAATAATTTTATTTGTATTTAAACACATATTTTATTTGAGAAAATTAGTTCGCAAATATATTTTATTCTAATATATTAACATATAAATACATATTATTGATTTTCAAATAAAATTTATTTGCTCGAAAATATATAATATTTAAAAATTTGTATTGCAAGTATATTTTCTTTCGATTCAAACATATCACGTGTACACTTACACAAACTTTCAAAGCTAGTGATGTCAAAAATTGTACCGTTTGGCATATATTCTATTACTTCATATAGCTCCTTCAACAAAAATGACAGCGCAGCATCAGCTTTATTCAGATTATAATCATAATAGAACAGAATTTTTTATCCGCTAAAATCATTCGCCCATATTTTTAACTTTTGAGCAGTACTCGTAACTCAGTGAAGTAAAAAGTTGTTTTTTTCAAACCTTATGGTCGTCAATGGTTAAGAAGAAAACAAATTACCGTTAAAACGATTTTAATAGTTGCCATATGTGCTAAAAACTATCATCAGTTAACGCTGATGCCAAATCGGAACAGAACACATAATATATATGTATGTAAATAAATCCCTACTTATCTTATTCTCAACGCCTCTCTCTTTCGTTTCCTCTTTTTTAATATTCCTGAGCAACAACAACCATCGACGCTTTTCACCCCATGTCTGGCGCAGTTTTTCACACTTTCTTCTCTCTTTGAATACAAACACATTCTCTGTATACCCTACTCTATGATGTATGTACATGACATGGTGTATTTGTAACGGCCAACATCAAATTATACCGATAAACTTGGAATTAATTGCAGCACTGAAAATAAGTTCCTATTATTATTACTATAAAGGGTTATTTTGTTGGCAACATTGTTTTTGGCAGCACAGCTGTTTTCGTGTTTTCATCTATAAACATTGTTTTTCATCTTTAAACATTGGATAATATAGACCGTTCTATCGACTCAAATTTCCAACATTTCTCTAAATTTTATGTGTTTTTTAAATCAAATCCGAAAGCTCTTAAAAAATCACCCTATAAGTTTGCCATTTAAACTGCGACAATTAGTATCCCCCATGTACTCGTATGACAGCGAAACATCTATTCTGCGACGTAGAATGTGTTACGCTATTTTGCATTTAAAATGATTAAGTGATGTAGTATAAAGCAAAGTCGGCCCTGTCCGACATAGCTTTTCCTTGCCTATTTTTCTTTTCTTGTCGTGGTTGTTGTTGCTGCTGCAGCTAATGTGTGTTGTGATTTCAGTCACTTTGCTATTTTGCAACGGCAGTCGTTCTGTGTCTTTCGGTCATTCGTGTTCAACGTAAGTATTGTCTGCAAATTGAAAAGTGTTCAAACGTTTAAGTGAGTCTACAAAAAAAAAAAGAAAGAAAACTACTATCCAGAAGATATATCTGCATGTGTATGCAAATTCAGAATATTGCATGACCTCCAAAGTGAAAGTTTTTGAATCAATTCTGACAGATCTTCAAAGAAATCACTGAAGTTTCGTTGAAAAAAAAAGAAGGAAAAACTGTGTTACACAACTTGGTGGCCCAATATTACATAATTTCAATGTCTCGGTTAATTAATTATAAGTATTTGGTTCGGTTTGTTTTCCTCTATGCATTCTCCATTGACTTTGCTCAAACTTCAATGGTAAATTAAAGGACAGATGCCAAATGCTATCTATCAAATATGTGCATACATACATTCATATTGTATGTATGTGGCTTCACATCGAAACAAACATCTGTGTTGTGTTTACCGTTCGTAGTGTTATGAATGAGTACGAAAAAAATGCGTTAGGGGTTGTGGGGGGTGTTGTTGGTTGCATGTGGATTCTGTGTGGGTGTTGCATAAGAAATTTCACCTCAGGTGATTTAAAAAATAAAAGATGTCATAAAAAGCATCAATATCAAGTTCAATTTGCAGTTCTGTATCGTCAGAATACTGAATACTGCATTCAGTAGCTAAGTTCTTTATTTTCCAATACATTTTGATACGTTTTAAATTTTTCTAATTTTTAAAATATTCAACAATACGAGTACATGTAATAATTGAAGTTTAGTTACAAAAATATTTATCCAAATGATTTTTTCGGCTTACAGTGCATATTCCTGGGGTGTGCTCAGATCCATAATCAATGTCACTCAGTTATGACTTAGAGTATGTCGTAATATACGTATGTATCTACAAACACGAGTTGTTGGTGAAAGTCTTACATACGAGTATATGCATAAGTATCTTCACCTCTTTTGTAGGTAGTTAGGACGAAAACGTGGATGCACGAAGTGACCTATGTGTCCATGACAAGATCTAGTTATGTAAACACTTGATATGTACTTTCGGTGTAAAGTTTTGGTTATAAATAAAATACACATATTTTGGTTTCGAGAGAGACACATCTGAAAATCGAAAATGTCATTTAAGGATGACATAAATAATCTATATAGATATAGTTGCCTTCCCCAAGGAATCAGCCTTTTCCTGGTACGAGTATAGTTTGAAGATTTTGAAGTGCGGAACATTTCTAAGTCAACACCTTGTATGAAATGAGTGATGTATGTATACTAGGCCGGGTCAAAAAAAAATGAAGAAACGTAAAATTACGCTCTTAAATCGTGAATATCTTTGGTTCTATTATCGCGAGAATCACAATATTGGTATCGTTAGAAGCGGAGTAGCGAGTTCTAGCTGCACACATGAAAATGCTCCCGATTGAGTCAATGATGTCCGACATTTTCAAGAAAAACATGCATTTTAGAGGTTATGTAATATCGCTCTAGCTCACTGGCGGCTCAAGATAAAGCCTATATATATTAGGGGGATATTCATTAAACAAACCAAGCTTTCATTTGAGATGCGGACAACCGCAATATTTTTTTTGACCCGCCCTAATGTATACAATGCTACACGGGGGGAAATCGTCTTTTTTGATATGTTTGAGTTCAAAGAAAATATATTTGGAACAGAAAATTTTAAATATTATATAGTTATGAACAAATACATTTTAGTTGAAAATCAAGAAACTTTATTTGGAGCGCATATGTTAATATATTACAACAAGATATATTTGAGAACTAATTTTCTCAAATAAAGTATGTGTTTAAATACAAATAAAATTGTTATTAAGGAATTTCGCCAAAAATATTTCATTTAAGAAAGATTTTCAAAACATTGTTGACTTATCGATTTTTAGTTTTAATTTTTCCTGGAGTTTGAATTATCTTTTGTTAAAAGAATAAATTTTTAATTCCTAAATATTTTAAAATATCATTTGTTGTCAATTTATCGTTACTCAAGATTATACGATTTGGACTTTCGAGAGCATTAAAGTCCAAAGCATTTGTTGGACTTTCGAGAGCATTAACAATTTCTTAAAGGTGGACTTTGAATTACCGAAAAACTTAAAACAACCAAAGAAATGTTACTAACATTTAAAATTTCTAATTAAATTACTGAAAAACTTTAAACTTGGCATACAATAGATATAGGAATATTTTCTGAATTTTCGAATGCAAATAAATCTTTGTTTCGGAAATAATAGTCTCAAATAAAAAAATATTAGGACGTAAACAAGGATTTTCTTAGAACATCAACTTCCCAAATATATAATATTTGTGTGCTCCAAATATTATATATTTCGAATGTACCCTAAACAAGTATATGTTTCAAGCAGAATATATTTGGGACAATATACTTTTGACATACGAGTATGTAGATACGTCTAGTGTAAATACTATTTTTGAGTTAGTCTTTTGTCGTTTGCATTAAATAAATAAATAGATTTTCTATCAACTTGTTGCTAAAAAGCAACAACAGCAAACATAAATTCCCTCTTTAGTGTTTCCTCGACACTCTGCACCCACCAGCCTCTCGTTCACCCTCTTCACAATGTAATGAGAAATAGAATGTCATTCTATTTCGTTGGCTTATGTCCAGTTCTCGTCTGTTTTTCTTTTCAAATAATTGTTGTACATGTGTACACACATACATATGTATGTTTGTATTTCAAGGTTTTTTGTTTAGAGACAATTAAATTTGGCAGTTGAAGAAGGAGAATTGTTTGTGCATTACATGTGTGAATAGAAGTGAAAAGCCAAGGTCTTCGGACTCTCTTCGGCGATCACTCAAAACGCAATGGGAATTATTACCAAAGAGCGAGCATGAAAGCAACATTTTTTCTTAAGGGATCTTAGGGAGTGAGAACATAAGAACAAAATTAACAAACTTGAAATAGTATTTTTTTATTCAAACTATTAAAGGCCTATAAATTATATTACATAAACTTGAGTAGTAAAATTAACCTAAGTCAACAAAATCAAAAATATGGGCAAAACATAAAACATTAACACAAAGCAAAATATCCGGGCGTTAAAGCTAAAGAAAATTAAATTGTATGGGAATTGATGGCTATAACCCATAGTTGGCTCTCAAAACGTAGTTTATTTTATTATTGGTAATGACCCTAAATAAAAAAGAAAGACATATGTGTATCATATATTCCCATTAAAAAAATTTCCGAAAAGGCTATCGAGTAGGGAATTAAGCAGCTTTGTGTGTACTAATTCCCCACTCGCTTCCCTAACCGATTCATTTTACAAACGGATGAGACTTCCGGGACTAATTCTGAATCTCTGAAAAAGGAGCGCCTTCTTTTTTCGACATTTTCTCCAGTTTAGAAAAATAAATTTTTTTTTTCGTTTCTATTTCTCTTTATTTTTATATTTTTTATTTTGATCCGACGATGATTTGATTAGCTCCCTGCACCACCAACGGTCTGGCACTCGTCAACGCTAATTTCTACTAAGTATTTAGGGCAACCAGATTTTGTCGATAGCCTCGCTTCTTTTTTGGGATTTTTGAATTAAGCTGACAATAAGGCAGTTCTATTTTTAGACTAGCTTACTTTTGCGTATTTTTTGAATTAAGTTCTCCATTAGAAAATCCAGAAAAAATATAGCACACTATATTCCGGAAGGAAAAAAATACAATGAAGAATTAATGTATTGGCACTAGTTCTACAGCTTCTTCAGTAGAATGCAGAGAGCACTGCTTAATTGAATCTTGCCAAACGAAACTGAAAGTATTTCTGGACGAGTCAGTTACAAATATAACCAGTATTTTTTACTGGGTTTATTTTATGGCTAACATTTAGTGTTCTACATATAGTAAAATTGTATGGCCAAATTTTTTGTAGAACATCTCATCCCCGCCCTCCCCATTTAAAGAAGGTTTTTTATTATTTGTTAAAATAGTCCTACATTACCATTATGTGGGGTACCTAAAGGGTTAATATGTTCCACAAAGATGTTCTTCGTAGTGTTTAAGAAATATGACTGAACACATTCTATGCCTAAAATATAAGGATCACAGGGCGTTCTATTCCGATTCATCATAAGTATGTGTAAAAGGGGATATATTGATTTCAAAACGCCGAAACACGTATATTATTTTTTTATCCCCTCTATTACAATCCGCTGTCAGAATCTTCTTATCTAATAAAAAAGATCTAGTAAAAGTAAAATTAAATCGATCATTAACAAAAAAATTCTAAAAACATTAAACAAATTTTTGATTGACTACACAAATTTAATATAACGCGTCCAACACAATCGAATAACTAAAATTTTTTGCATGAGACATGCAAATTTGCTAGAAGTTTTAAATGAAATCATTCCCGATTAAACAAGTGTAGATATGACTGTATGTACTCGTACATATATAATAATAACATATATGTACGAGTATATATATATATATTATTAGATTTGTCGAAATCAGTTATATCTAAGCCTACACTGAAAATGGATTGTCCTACTTTTATAGATTTGGCACCAAATGCGACCTCAAAGAGGGAAATTAAGTACTTAAAATTAAGAAAATTATCCTTACTTTACCATTTCTGGTTACAGCTAACATAGATTTAAAAAAGTTAAAAAATTTCATACAATTTGACAGCTTTAACAGTAGGTTAATCGTTATTGTACATTAAAAGAGGACTGCTTTTAACACGTTTCCGATAGGAGGAAATACATGTATCAAAATAAATCTATAAGACCACTGGGTTCTATGATTAATATTAATACATTAGTCCACCCTTGCGTATACATATTAACTTTAGTTGACTAATCATAGTTGACTAATCAATGTGCAAAAATGTCTAGACAAGATGTAATGTTGCTCTCTTTATGTTCTGGGATAGCTGAACTCTGATTAAATATCAGGAAAATGACACTGTCAATAAAAAAAGTTTGACAACAACTGGACCTAATGAAGCTAAAAGATATACTAACACAGACTCTCCTGGAACTTCAGAGTAAAGCAGATTTAAGATATTCCTAAACAGTCTGCATGAAATTCATTCCGAATGCACATTGGCAGAATTCTACAGTTGCAGGCCAATTGGTCGCTTACCATTGTTTCCTCACTTGAAGACTGAACTTAGTTAGGCTGAATATGGTAATACAGTATAATACTGCCCCTTGCTCATTTCAGCCATGTCCGTCTGAGGACATGAACTGACATTCATGAAAATGTCATTGAGGATTTATTTCGAATAGGGTCGATCTCTATAGAGAATATGTTATATAGATCAAAATTTTGATACAGGTAACACTGTTCCCATCGATACGAGTAATTTTTGTCGTAAACTGTCGGCTAAAATTCAGCAAATTTTAAGTTCATGTTTTAAAATTGTGCATATAAACTGATATTCAACTGATTTATGCGAAATGTAATAGAGTAAAATCATTCTTAGTGAAAATATGGGCCCATGTTTTGATATATCTCCTATATAATGACTTATTTTAAATTGCCTGAAACATGTCCAATGAAAATTGATCACATCGATCCATATAAAGGTCCGTTTATATGGACCTTCATGAAGATCTAGAAATCTTGAGCAAATTTAGGCAGTGTTGGCTAGATACAAAGATGAATACAATAAAATTTCAACATTAGGTGTGTTCTGTTTGACAAGCTAGCATTTTCGATTATTGTTTTATATGGATTATTTTTCTATCGAAACTTATACAGAATTACAGCGCGATAATTCCCGCGCTCCACCCTTATGCATGTTTTCATTACACCATAGCTTCTTAATTTGGGGCGCTAAGCGATTTTAAGCATTATTAGTTCGCGATAGAGTTTGGTGCTTGTGTTCCTGTCTTAAAAGAGTATGTTGTTGCCGGATTCGACATCCTATATTTCGCAGTATGGCATCTCATTTTTGGAGAGATTGTTGTCAATTAAAGGGAAGAAAAAGAACAAAAATGGAAAATTATTTTAATTTTTGCAAAAAGGGTCTAAACAATTGAACCTAGAATAGTAAATTTATGTTTTATAAATACATTTCACGATTTTTTTGACTGTTTCGCGCTGTGACACAATTGTTACCAGATAGTAGAAATCAGCCACTTAATGCTTATGCGGCAGTTTGTGGAACGAAGTTGTTATTTTTGCAAACTGTTAAACTAAAATCGCTAGCTTGTAATGAAAACATGCTTATTATCAAGGATTAGTATACATATATTATAATATAACTTATTACGAAAACTTAAGTCTACTTTCTGACAATTTTTTAAATTTTTGATTAAACAAGTAAGAAAGTTTCAGTCGGGTAAACCGACTAAGGTATACCCTCACTTTGTGAGTAATGTAATATTGAATATTACACAAATTATTCTGTCAATTTTTGTGGGAGGTACCAGAAGGGGTTTAAGAAATACACCTATATTTCGCTGAACAGTAGATACTTTAAATACATTGCACTGTGCCGAATTGTAACCGTTTATATGGACTGGTATATTAACGTTGAGATATTAAATTGTGGTATAATTTGGCCATTTTGTGTGCGAGGTACAAAAAGGGGCGTGGTGATAACGCTAATTTTTCACTGGACTATAGGCATTATAAAAGCATTACACTGTACAAAATTTCAAGTAATTGTATACACTGATATTAATGTTATAAACTGTTAACTTTTGGTGCGAAATGGTACCTTTGTGGGAGAGAGGCCTGACAATAACGCCCATTTTTCAATGGACTGTATGCACTATAAAAACATTAAGCTGTACAAAATTTCAATTATTTTTATACATAATAGCGACTAACAAACTAATACTATGTGTGGAATTTCAGAAGATTCGAATACGTATAATAGCAGTTATTAATGAATCAATATTTCACAACATTTTAACAATTTGTGGGGGAGGTACCAGAAGGAGTGTACCAATATGGCCCATCTTCGAACTTAGCCGGAGATAGAAAAAAATATTACCACATACGAAATTTGAAGTCAATCGGTTACTCCTTTCGAGAGTTATCGTGCGCACCAGCCAGCAGACAGACAGACGGACGGACATTGCTCAAACGGATTTCCGCCGAACATATTTGGGGTCTTAGGTCACTCCTTGAATGTGTTACACTTTTTTCCGTAGCAAATGATATATACCCTCGTCACACTAAAGTGAGGGTATAAACAGATTATTGTACTCCTACTTTCTTCATACTATTTTTAATTGATTTTCTGTTCTTTTTCCAGAAACCGTTCTTTAAATAATTAAAAACAATAATGGGTGTACCTGCTGGAGATGTTGAAAAGGGCAAGAAAATCTTCGTCCAACGTTGTGCCCAGTGTCACACTGTTGAAGCTGGTGGTAAACACAAAGTAGGCCCAAACTTGCATGGCATTATCGGCCGTAAGACTGGCCAAGCCCCTGGATTTGCCTACACAGATGCCAATAAGGCTAAGGGCATTACATGGAATGAGGATACATTGTTTGAATATCTGGAGAACCCCAAGAAATACATCCCCGGCACAAAAATGATTTTCGCCGGTTTGAAGAAGCCCAATGAACGTGGAGATCTCATTGCCTACCTGAAGTCTGCCACCAAGTAGATGCAGTAAGAAGCCAATTTAAGTAGGGGAAACACTACCAATTTACCACCTCCAACAACACCACCACCTCCTACAAACAGTCAATCATACCAAAAATGCATTAGCACAATATTTCCTCCGCGTCCTTCTCCAAGTTTATGTTGTAATGTCCAAGAGGAAAGCATGTAACTAGTTACCGAGGACAAGAGGAGTCATGATGCCAATCTCAATGTGTTACAAGGAATTTCATAGGATTTTCCTTATGCTATATGCAAATCATACAACACTAAACATAAACACAGAATATCTTTCATCATAGGACAATTTAAATTTTATTTTTAAATTAAATATTAAAAACTAAAAGATATATTATTAAATTATTAAATAAATAAAATAAAAACGAAAACGTAACAAAACCCTAGGAATTTGGATTTTTGTTTCAACAAATTAATCTATTTTTTCAATTATTAACCTGGAGCCAAATCACGGCATTCGATATCGAGTTCTTTTCCATCGAAATGTGTTTTTTATTATTGTTAAAAGTTAACAAACTTCTCTCAAATTCATGTAGATGTCTTCGTAGATTCTAATGCATCTTGTCTGTTCAATTTTTAATCAGTTTCAATGTTAATTTTTTCGTATTATCAAAAATTAAAGTGGCTTTCCATCGAAAAGTTATAGATTTTGAATGCCGTGATTTGGCCCCTGTTCATATTATCTTTACAAAACTGTTAGCCAACAAATGACAAAATAATGTAATTTGCGAGTATTAATATTCACAATCTTAAGCTGTGCAATTAGATTTTTCACGTGAAAATCTTAAAATAAGGGCTGGCTGAAAGGAATAGAGCCCTAATAAGATAATTTGTTCAGGCAGACGACGTTAACATTTTAAAATTTTTTTTGGAGAATGCTATAGATTGCTACTTCTGTAGAAGGGAATAAGTAAAGGGTGGTTAAATTGTAAGTGCCGATGTTGAATGTGAACCACACATAAACGTCAAGTTTTTTCTGCATTTCATTTGACATTTCAAAATCAACATCGGCCCTTAATTTAAAAAATAAAAAAATATAAATACAATAAAAGCTGTCTAGAGCTAGGTTTTAAAGGCCAAGTATGTATTCGGTGTCATTCTTTAATTTTATAATTTTTTTCTTTTATATTCCTCAACCTTCTGTATTCCGAATTTTTTCTAACCGGAATTTCTTCCATCTTGGGGTAAGGTATCACATAGTCGGCTCCGCCCGACTTTTGCCTTTTCATACTGAGGTCTAATAACCGCATCCGTTTCGTATCGTAATCTAAATTTTTGACAGCATAAAAAGGGTAATTGGGAAACAAAATTTTCACTTATTTTTACATAAATAGGCCGAGTGTAAATCAGCACTAAGTTATAAATCCCAACGATATGCTGAAATTTCATCAACACATGTACACCCAGCGAAAAACAAAGCATATACGTGCTTAATCTTTGCAAATTCGTTTATGATAATGAACCAACCCCGTATGTTACGAATTCCAGCAAGGCTGTGCATGAATAAAGCATCAAAAATCAACAACGCTTCGTTGCAAAATGAATACCAACTGGGGATAATTTAAATCAAGTGTTGGGGACAACTGTAGAACGTGCAGGGGACGACTAAAGCACTTGCTGAGGACGAATAAAGCACGCGCTGGGATAACTTTCCATTCTAAATCCCCCCTACCCCCTCCCCATTTAAACAGCATTAGCGTTTCAATACATTTATCAATGTTGTAAGTAAATAAAACGTGAACACAACAAACATATAATTGTAAATTTGAATATTTATCACTAAGCAAATCACGTCTAAACAAAACACATTCGAATGTGCAGCAACACATTATTACCTCTGTTTTTTCTCGGAATTCAGCTCGTAACCCTAATGGTGGCAGTCTCCTTCGTATCATTCGCCTTTATGTACTACAAAATTTAATTCCTGTGCTCTATAAAAAACATACACTCCTTATTAACTTTTAAAATTGAAAGGCTTAGGTTGTTAAATATTCGTAGGCCGACACCATTTCTATTGATTCTAGAAATGTCTGCAATAGGAAGATGTCACTGGATTTTGCAATCACCTTATTCTTCTCATTCCATAGCCCAGTGAATCATCCACAATATCAAACAGGTCATTAAATTCTATTTCTTCGTCATTAATTTTCATTTTTCACGTCTTTATAAATCCTCGTGGTTTCTTCTTCTAAGAACAGACAATAACAAATCCAATGAACAACACAAAGCCGAACAAATAATTAGCAACCTTACGGCGACAATACATAACGCAACGCCGAACAAAAAATCACCCCCGTTTCGTTAATAATTAATGAACAAATCGGTGGCGATTTTTCATGCACGTTACGTTTATAAATTGGTACCAAACGGTGTTTATTTTGCAACGTCTTTTTTCCCTCAGTGTACATAAATGTTAGAGTTATTAGATCTCACGTAATGGAATTACGATACGAAACGGATGCGGGAATTAGGCCCCAGGTTTTTAATTTAAAAAAATTTAATTGGAATATTTTAAGATTTATTTTAATTTTTTTTTATTTTGTCGGAATTTAAATAAAACAAACTGTTGATAATATTAGAAATGTAAAGGCAAATAGGAAACATGTGAGACGTTGCAATAATTTTGCAAAACGTGGCCAATCATTCGCGGCGGCCAACGGCGGGTATCGGTCAATCAAATTGGAAGCATCATCCTCTGTGGGCTCTGGGGGCTGATGTCGGCTTGTACAGTAGACGGTGGGATTTAACTTCTGATCGCGATTAATTGGTACCAATCGCATTGCCCACGAGGAATTCAAAACCCGATCAATAATGTGTGGCAAACGACCGGCAATCTTGAATGAAGAGCGGGTTACAAAGATGGAAAAGACGGCGGTCAGCTGGGAAATTGTGACCAAAATAAAACTTGCACTGAAAAAAATAACTAGAGGAAAAGACATAATGAATAAAATTCTACATATATGACAATTAAGCATTGTCAAGATTACCAATGTTTGGAGTTTCTCTGGTGAAATTATGACTGTTGCGTGCAAAATAGATCAATTCTCCCGATATTATCCACAAGCTTATAGCATTCAGCCAAAGCATCTCGATTCGTTTGGGATCCAGGCAAAGACCGAAGAGAGTAAAAGCAATGACTGCCAGGGCCGGAATCCGAAATATGACAGCATACGATGACTCTCTCTCGAAAGTGATATTGTAATCCAGTGATATGTAAGGGTTCTGACAACACGAGTAATACTTGGCCACATGGGATGCGTTGAACTCAGTCACTTTGTATTCCATATTTTGTTTGTTGGTGGTCACAAAACTCATGCTGGCGTTGGCGTTGATATGCATAATGTCAACCTCGAATCCGTCAAAAGTCCACGAACCTAGAATCAAATGACACTCATGGCGATCGTGGGGCCAGTTTGTCATTTTAGTCGTGCAGAAAATGTTTATGTCGACAGTGTCGCTCCAAAATACCACGCCATTACTTTTTACCGTCACAAAGCCGTTGCGGTGCATACGAATGAATTTATCGGGGGCGTTATTGTAGAATTCCAAATCGGGAACCCAGATATAACGCTGTCCAATTGTAATGTGACTCATATTTCCATAATTATGAGGATTCCATACCAACTTGGGATCTCGCCATCTCTGAAATATTGTTTATTGTATCATATAGAAAGAAACACATATTATTCTACAAAAACAGACCCATCTTGAAATTTGCTAAAATTGATATATTCCATTGGCGCACATTTTTAAGGCACACGGCTGAAAATCTTTGCCAATAAGTTTCTGGCATGTTTCATCAAAATCGTGCCGGCTGAAAATGGCACCAGGGCGCAGTGGTGCGTCACAACTCCCAACTACTTGGAAGAATCTATTGAATTTTGCGATCTCTTACCGGAATTTTCACCCACACCACTCACACCAATCATGTAGGAAACGTGACAGAAAGGCAAGTAAGGCGAACGTAACTGTAACTTTGCTGTAGCGTAACGAACCAGCTGAACAAATCTATCAAAGTCCAGATTTACACTAGTATATTTTTTTCAGCAGCTTATCCGCTAATTCTCTTTCAAACTTGCCTCTGCGTTTAGACACGCAATTTTGTTTCGGATATTTCTGTGTGAATTGTTGTTGTTTCAAAGTCCGAGTGAAAAACACAAAACGTTCAGTCCGATAAGCCCGGGTACGGGAGAGTTTTTTTCCCCCTCTTGCCGACTGCCTCTCTCTCCTACAAAACGCCGATAATCCGCTGAACGTTCAGCCAATGTAAATAGGGACAAAGGAAAACAGTGTAAATGATTAGCCAACGAAGACGAAACGTAAACTGAAGCGGAACCTGCTAAAATTGGATTTAGTCTTTACGTGCATTGCCTAACAGCTGATTTAAAATGAGAAAATAAAATAACGACAGAGTTATATGGCACGTTTTGGGTAATTGCTCCAGCATGTTTGCATAACTCATCCTAGAGTCTAAAATGTATATGGCTAAGACATTTATGTAGGATATATATAGAAACTGTTTATTTTGTATTAGATTCTCATTTTAAATTTGTTACATCATATTTTTCATTGCATTACACGAATTCTATCTTTCTTCATTGTTTTACTGATCTCTAAACGTTAATCAAACGTGCACTCTGGATAAAATTTCAACAGTTTGGCTTCTCATTTGTATTGATTTCTAAATGATTGGATCAGATAATTCGTTACGCTACGGTATTGTAACGTTTGCCCAACCCAGCCGTATTATAGCGCAATCTACGTTTAGTGTCACATCTCTATCGTAGGAAGTATAACCCCCATTTTCTGTATTCCGAGAGCGGATTGAATCCGAATTTCTAATTGATAAAATTGTCCTTAATTTCTCTTTGAGGACTTTTAAAGGTTCTGTGTAAACGCAGATTGTCTTTATTTTCCCATTCGAACATAATTGATACATTCGGAGTATATTTGGGTCCGAAGGAACAGATATAGAAACTCGAAATTCCGTTTCAATGTACATTCGGAATACAGAACAGAGGCGCTAGTGAAAATTATTCACGTTCCGAAATAATTGATAGAAATCCATCTAAATTTTTTCATGATTTAAGGGCCTGTTTCTGTAACTTATTTTCGTTCGTTTACGGAGAACGATCAAAAATCTCTCAACTATTACTTGAATTCTATAAAACGCAGGTTAAAAATATTTTAGGTACGTGCTTTTCTATAGACACACCGAATTATAAAGTGCTGTGACTTATAGATTTCTCGGAATAATTGAGTGATTTTTGATCGTTCGCCGTAGACGAACGAAAATAAGTTACAGAAACAGGCCCTAAAAGATGTTAATTCGACAAATTCAAAAATAAGTTTCGGATGGATGGATGCGTAGATTACCGTCAATTGTGCATATGCACTTTACATCGTAAAATGTAAAGTGTAATATGCTCTCTAGTAGTCATATTCTTAAAAAATAGGATCATACCAACCTGTATCTCTGTTTAAATAAACCATATTTATTCTGTCTACAATAACCCAAATGAAAGAAAACATCATTCACAACCATTTCAAACCTCCATTCTAAACCATGCTAAGTCGACTTAGCATAGTTTTAGAGAGATTGCGTTTTTAATTTCTAAATATTCCAAATTATATTCAGTCCAAATTTGGTGTTTATCCGTCAACCCAATCAAAAGTTATTCACAAAACAGTACAGGTCATTCGATTTGCATTACAAAGGAATTTCACACAAATTTAAACAATTCATCAAACTTTGATCGCCTCTCCTGAAAAACTACCCTTTTGCACTTAGCATAGTTTAGAATGGAGATATCGATTTGTAAGACAATTTTCATGACAAAATGGGCCATAGAAATCTGAAGACAAATAACAATCCCTAGGTGAAAAGTTCGGTGACAGAATCGTGTATCTATTCCACCATCGCCACCGTGGAAGCATGAGCGATTCGAAGGTAGTGAGTTCGAGAATAGAGTAAGACACTTCCATAATAAAACAGCGGAGAAGTAGATTAGGTTAGGGTGGAAACCGGAGTTACAAAGGGCTCTGTTGCCCTCTCATCGGAACAAATCTGTTTCGTATATAAAGTTATCAATAATATGAATATCTGTACCGGCCAGATCTGTTAGACTTCCTCGAAAGGTCAGGTATATCCAGCCTGCCGCGTTTGCTCGCAATCGAGACAATGCACCAGTTCACACATTCACTATTACGATGGCCAAAATCAATGAATTAAAGTTCGAATTGTTTCAGCACGCACCTTGTTCGCCAGATTCAGATCCTTCAGATTTAGCTCCCTACGATTATTTTTTGTTTCCAAACTTACAGCAATGAATAAGTGGAGGTTGCGGCTTATGGCCAATTTCAGGAGCTAGACAGTTCTGACTATAAACAGGGTATCGAGCTATTGAAAATCGATGGAAAAAGTGTATACTCGTAGAGCTAAAAGGAGATTAGTTCAGAAGTAAAGAAAAATGTTCCCAAAGTTTTTGTGTTTTCTTTGTTAGGTCGGCTAATTTTGGGACCGCCCTCGTAAATTGTTTACAGTGTAATCCGAAGCCAACGTGAGAGTTAGAAGAGAGACAATGATTTACTATAAAATTTACAGTACCGCAAGGCAGATAAATAATACAATTTTAATATATTCTTGTATATTTCCTGCAAGACATTGTCACTCACGATTTTCGGCAACACCTGTGTGAAAATTTCATCGACGTTTCCTGTGTGAAAATTTCATCGACGTTTCCTTTTGGGGGTCCCCTACGTGTCTTCACTAAATTATAATGGTCTTGTACCCCTCTTCAGGGATGTCTTTAAGACATGGCCAACCGGGATATATACTTGAATCCACTCACATTGACAATGGTCGTCCTGGTTCAGTGTTTTGACATATCCATATGTCAAGTCCAAATGTTTCCTACGATTTTGTATAATATCGATAACTCCATTCCAAAGTATGCAAAGTCGATGTGATTTTTTGGGAGAAGCGATAAAAGCTTTAAGAAATTTTTAAATTTGGTTGGAATTCTTTTATAATGCAAATCAAATGACCTTTATTGTTTTGCGCAGAACTTTTGATTGGGTTGACGGATAAACACCAAATTTTGACTGAATATAATTCTGAATATTTAGAATATTTCCACTTAATTTGGAATGAAACCATTCACGCACAGTCACCATACAAAGGTCCGTCCTAAAACTAGAAATTCTCACAGATTGGCCTATTAATTTTGCCCAAAAACACTCATCGTAGGGCCATGTTTTTAAACTACAAAGATCACAGTTAAATAGATTTCTCGACAATTCTAATTTTAAGCGCTTTGACTGAAATTTGCCAATTTCATTTAGAATCACTTACACTGAAAACAGTTATTTTGGCAGATCGGTTGCGAGTTTCCTCTACGAACACCAAATGCGATTTTATGCAAATTTCTTTATGGCGTGGAAAAAATAAAACTTACAACGTGTAGCAATCCAACCAAATGAAAGGCTCCATCTCTCTCCCTGAAATCGAAATGTTGCAATTCAATATTAACGAACAACATTAATGTCTCGTTCAATCGACCCGGTCTGGACGAGGGATGATAGTTCGTCAACAAAGTCTTCATTAGCAAATCTCTAGCTTCATCCACCGGCAGAGCTGCGGCTGTTGGATAACAAAGGATACGCTTGAGTAAATAACACTTCCCATTATTAATGTTCCCATTAATTGGCACTTACAGTGGTCCGCCAAGTTAGGATGTATGCAGGAGACCACGAGGCCAATTATACACGACCAGAAAATCATTATCAATCAGAGCAGAAGCAAGCGATCACCTTTAAGTTCAGCAGATAACTGAGGCGACACCTCCGTAATCAGATGTCAGTTGCTTCTTGGGTTGAAATTCGTTTGTTTGTGGAACGATAGAGCTTTGCGGTCTATATTTCAATTGAAGTAATTGTCACACACAAATTCAATTAGGGAGCCTCTCGCGACCCAGACATTTAACCAGAAGTCATATTTTTCAGTTCTCGAAAACAATAGAGTAAACTCGCACAATTCTGTCGCGAAATCAAATATGCGAAGGCGGTCACAAAATAAGCAGACCTGATATATAGATGGCGGTAGTAGTTTGAACAAAATTACTTTCGTAAAAAGTGGCAACCTTCTAAAACATATGGTTTAAGTTTCAAGGCGACACGTTGTTTAGTTTTAAGTGAATTTTTAAACGTGGAAAAAATTGGTCACCGATAAATGATAAATATAATACTTTCTTTTAAAGGTCTCAGTCCAACCAATATTAAAACCTAGCCAGATTCTAATTTCTATTGGGTAAAAGAGTTTTAACGGAGCCAGCTACCAAAACGAACACCGTAGTGGTCGACCAATTGAGGTGTCCAAGCCAGAACTGCTTAAAAATCCACAAAATGGTATTGAATGATCATCGGTTGAAGGTTCGTGAGCTAGCTAAAGCCATAGGCATTTCAAAGAGTGCTAGACATCACATGTTTATGGAAAATTTGATGATGAGAAAGCTGTGCGGTTGGAGCACGGTTGCGATGGCCAAAATCAATGAATTAAAGTTCGAATTGCTTCAGCACGCACCTCATTCGCCAGATTTAGCTTCCTAGGATTAGTTTTGTTTCCAAACATGGAAAAATGTCTCGGCGGAAAAAAATTTCCCGCAATGCAGAGGTGGAGATTCCGGTTGATGGTTGGAGCTAGACAGTTCTTACTGTAAAAAGGGTATCAAAGCTATTGGAAATCCCTGGAAAATGTGTATCGAGCTAAATGGGGATTATGTTGAGAAATGAAGAAAAAATTTCCCAAATTTGTTGTGTTTTCTTTGTTATTTTGGGACCGCCCTCTTATCTGTGGTTTCTATAAATGACCACTTATGTCAAAAAATCGAAATGTTCAGGGTTGGTTTTTTGAGCATTACTTTTAGGTTTAGCACATGCTACTTTTCCAAATAGCACATAAAGAATACTCAAAATTTTCCAAACTCGACTTAAATGGTTATTTGTGTAAATCACTGATAACCTATGCCGGTTTGAGAGAATTTCAGTTAAATGCTGAAGTTAAAGATTACTGATGTTAGTGCAGAAGATGAGGCGGTCTAATAATAACAATATTTCCTCATGTACAACAAACACTTTTCATCTTTTAAGATTTGTTTTTATAGACTAAATTTAGATACAATGCGGGTTGGGTCACTGTGTATTAATTTAAAACCATCTCTTAAATAATTGAATCGCCAAAAGCATCTACAGAGAGTGATTCTGGCGGATTAGAGTAGGTAACCAGTCCAGTCTGTCCGTATACACAGCAATAATGGGATGTAATTTGTATGTATTAGTATTCAGTGGGGCAATTTTAATGCTTTTGTTATAAACATAAATCCATACTTTCATCTATATTCTCGGAATGGAAACCAGAAGCAAAAGCCTCCGCACCTTAGGAGTAGATTATCCTACACATCGGTTGTGCACGTCTATGTCAAATGTACACATTTGGATGTTAATAGATTGCTTACTACACTCAAAGAAAACAATCTTTCCACGGAACGAAATGTTAGATAACTATATTCCATATATCCATGAAGGAAAGTCGTTTGTCGTTGCTGAAAATTAGTTTGCTCAAATGGATTTTGTATACCCTACACCTAACCTTATGTAACTTCTTTTGTAGTTTCCAAAGAAGAAGAGATAGACCCATGGTTTATTATACCGATCGACTAACCCCCATTTTCACAATCTCCGGTTAGAGCTAAGTCACAGTTAAGAAATAAGTATTTTTTACAATTTGACAGCTGTAACTGTAGATTAACTTTAACTGTAGGATAACCGAAGATTGTGGAATTGGCGGTTAGAATCACTTTATGATTCGATTTAGCATTGTACTTCTGTCTGTCCATTCTGGTAATCCAAGTACAGGTCGCAGTAGAAGTTCGATTTTAACGCATAGTTTTGCATATACATATCTATCTATTGCCCCAAGAATGATCCATATACATTTGGTGAAAAAGGGCAACTGGCAATTCCGAATCCGCAAAATTTTTGCGTATGTGAAAGCCAGCACAGGGGCGAATATTAAGGTTTTTTCAACAGGGACGCTACAAAAGTAGACCGACAGGGACAGCAAACGACGCCATATTTTTTCCGCTCTTTTGACATTTCTCTTCAGTAAAATTTACTACCGAAGTTCGGAGTCAGTGGCCTCAACGTTAAGAGCGCGAAAAATCATCTTCAGCGAAGAGGCTCATTTCTGGCTGAATGGCTTCGTCAATAAACAAAATATGCGTTATTGGTCAGACAGCAATCCACACGTACTCCATGAGTCATCATTGCATCCCGAAAAAATTACTGTTTGGTGGGGTTTATGGGCCGGCGGCGTCATTGGGCCGTACTTCTTCCGTGATGATCAAGACCGGCACGTTACTGTGAATGGGAATCGCTACCGTTCAATGATAACCGAATATTTTTGGCCCCAATTGGATGATATGGACTTGGAGGACATGTGGTTCCAACAGGACGGCGCAACAAGCCACACAGCGAATGCCACAATCATTTTATTGGAAACCAAGTTTGGAGAACGTGTTATCTCACGAAATGGTGCAGTCGTGGGGCTACGTCAAGTCTATGGTCTATGCCAACAAGCCAGCGACGATTGATGAACTTCGTACGAATATCGAACGTGAAATTGCAGCAGTATCGGCCGATTTATGCTTGAAAACCGAAAATTGGGTTCAGCGTCTGGACTTCTGCAAGCGTGCCCGTGCAAAAGAAATCGAATTCCATACATAATGGCATCGAACGTACTTTCACAGGAATAAAGAATTTCATTGATACCCAAAACCGTTTTTGTTTTATTTAAAAAAAAAAATTTGTAGCGCTCTTATTGACGGACCCGATACAAAAAATGATTTGTGTTAATCATACCCTGACTTTAGTGTGCCGAGGGTATTTGCTACGGGCCAAAAGTGTTACACAAGGAAGGGGTGACCTAAGACCCCAAGTATGTTCGGCGGAAATCCTTCTTAGTTCGTTTTAAGTCGATTGTGCAATGTCCGTCTGTCTACTGGCTGTGGCGAACGATAACTCTCGAAAGGGTAACCAATCGACTTCAAATTTTGTATGTGATGTGAATATGGGCCATATTGGCCCACTTATTCTAGTACCTCCCCCGAAAGGGTTAAAATTTAGGGGAATGTTGATTCTTTACTAACATCTATACTACTTTGTTAGTCGCTATCACCATGTGAAATATGGGCGAAGTTGTATTCTGCTCAAATATTTACAATGATGTTGCGTATCACATAGTCGGCTCCGCCTTTCTTAACTGGTTATTGTTATTATCAATGTAAATGACTGTTGCCAGAAATACACAATGTAGCTGTTTAAAATTGCGTTTCTCTGGAGAAAATTTTTTCTTTACGTGTATGTAAAAAAACGGGGATTTTTGAACTCGTACATAGATGATCTTTTGTAGCGGAAGTTTTTAGATTCTTTGAATCCTTAATTAATTCCGGCAGACACCAAACAACTTAGTATAGATTTGGATTGATTTTAACCATTTTAAATTAAACAAAAATTAACATACATACGTATAATTGGATATTATGACGCGAAAAAACAATTTCTGACATTTACTTTTTTAAAGATAATTTCATTCCATTCAAGCGACACGGCGTTTTAGTTAGTCCAGTCAGAAGACCCAATTTTCGAACAGTCTTTCCAGCTTATGATGTTTTCATGACCGATGATACCACAAACCAAACGGCAATTCCACAATCTCGTTGCGTTGATAATCACTCCAAATGCCCCAAATAATATTGCTGGATGTAGTATGTCATCATGTTACTGCATCAGAGATTTAACTCCTTAATTGACGACCAGCTGGGTGATCTACTCCTTATTTGATGATCAGTTGGGTTATCTACTCACTAGTAGACGGTCACTTGGGTGATCTACTCATTAGTAGACGGTCAGTTCGGTTATCTACTATATAGCCATGCCAGTTGGTTTATCTACTCCTTTGCTGATGACAACCTTAGTTAATGACCAGTTAGGTTATCTACTCCTTAGTGGACGACCAGATAAGTTATCTACTCTTTAATTAACGACCAGTTGATTTATCGACTCCTTATTTGAGGATTAGTTGCGTTATCTATTCCTTAGTTGACGACCACTTGAGTTATTTACTCCTTAGTTGACGACCTGTTGGGTTACCTACTCTTTAGTTAACGACAAGTTATGCTATCTACCCATTAGTAAATTACCAGTTAAGTTATCTATTCATTAGTAGAGGACCATTTGGGTTATCTATTTCGTAGTAAACGACCAGTTGGATTATCCACTCCGTATTTGACAACTAGTAAGGTTATATACTCCTTTGTTGACGAGCAAATGGTTTATCTACTCTCTATTTGAGAATCAGTAGTGTTATCTTTTCCTTTCATAACGACTAGTTGGGTTATCTACTCGTTAGTTGACGACCAGTTAGGTTACCTACTCCTTATTTGGCGACCAGTTAAGTTATCTACTCATTAGTAAAGGACCAGTTGGGCTAGCTGCTTCTTTCTTGACGACCAGTTAGGTTATTTACCCATTAGTAGAAGACCAGTTGGGTTATCTATTACGTAGTAAAATACCAGTCGGTGTATGCAATCCTTTGTTGACGACTAGTTGGTTTATCTATTCTTTAATTGACAAGCAGTTGGGTTTTCTAATCTTTCTTTGACGACCAGTTGGTTTATTGACGAACAGTTGTGTTATTTATTCCTTACTTGACAACCAGTTGGGTTGTCTACACCTTAGTAGATGACCCATTGGGTTATATGTATACTAATTCCTAGGGGACCAGTTATGCCCAGACCCCAGAAGTTCAGCGAATAAATAATTGACTTTTAATTTCGAATGTGGTTTATGCTGTCTCTGACATTGAAGGATCTGGTACTGCAGGGATTCTTTTAGACCAGTAATTGGATATGTTATAAGATGGAAATTCACTACCAGCAATGAAAAAGCCATATTAAATGTACCGGCTGTTTTCATATAAAATGGACAATCTCCGAACCGATCCTTGACTTAAATGGACCTATCGCGCTTTTTGGGTAGTTATTATAGCTAAACTATAAGATTTTATTTTTATTAACTTTAAATATAGCGGTTTTAAGGGAAGATCGAATAAAATACTGAAGAAACGCCCTCGTTGGTTTGACAGACTCTTTAGAAATATCCCAAGTTTTTGGCGGTCTGGCAATTATTTTTTTTATCGGGAACTGACGGGAAATCTCCCGGGAATTCATGTTAGTTATTGTTTAGTTATCTTTAAATAAGCACATATGATATTATATGAAACATTAAGCTTTCAAAATGTACACGGTCGTATTCATGTTATCGTACAGAAACAGAGATGCCAATTTAGCTTTTTCCCGCTATATTTAGCGTTATTTAAAAAAAAAACATTAGGGGGAACAGTTTGTAATTAGCTTTAAGCTTTTTTCAGGCTTCTTCAGAAACATTATAGCTTTTTTCACATACAAAAATACCAACGGTTTATTTGTTTAATAGTCAATGCTTTTGAAAATAGTTTTTATATAAAATATATATTTTAATTTTTGTATTTTGTATAACATTGGCCAATTTTGCGGTCTATGGCTTTCCTATGGTTTCATAGTAGACCCCGGATTTTGCATATTTTTGATTTTTCATCCGATTGGAAGCAAACTATGCGATTATCCGTTTTGTTGTTTATTACAGAAAACTTGACTGCAACAAATTATATTGTACGACAAATGCAACGTTTGGTTGCATTTGGATTAAAATGAAAAATATGCAAAAATCCAAGGTCTATTTCATAGTTATTTCAAATTGTATCGAATTTATAAATTTAAACTTCTATGTAGTTTTGCGTAAACTTTAAAAGCATGCTGAATATTGGTTTAAATGTTTACGCTATATAAAATGGGCGCTAATCCTCTAGATTAATCAAAGGCTCTGTTCACATCTGTAGGAATCATGCGATTACCATTTTAAACAACATCTCGATTTCAGTCGAGTAAACCGACTATGATATGGAACATGGTACTTTGTGTGGGAGCCAGAAAGGTGGAAGCATTTTACTCAGTCTATGGTCGTTGCAAAAGTTGTCTAAAATACAAAATACGAAAACATTTAGATGAAGCTACAGAAGCTATGGGAAGTTCGCTACGGGCCAAAAGTGTAACACATCGAAGGAGTGAGCTTTGGTGAAAGCCGTTCTGAACCATTTTAAGTCATTTGAGTAATGTCTATCCGTCCATCTGTCTGCTGGTGCACACGATAACTCTTGAAAGGCGATGTACCAAGATCGGTCATATTGGTCCACTTCTTCTAATATCCCCCCACAAAGGGTTAGCAATTAGTGAAATATTGATTCTTTAATAACTTCTATACTACTCATACGAATTTTCTGAAATTCTACACATAGAGTTTGTTTATTAGTTGCTATCACCTTCAGAAAAATAGGCTAAGTTACCACTCCCCATTTGGTACCGCCTATACAAATGAACCATTTTGTACCAATAGATTGACCCTTCATAGTCATACAGGAGACATTCATTACAGGAGGGCATTCAATGTTCAATTTTTTAAGTCGCTTAGAATTTGAAATTCCAAAAATATTCTTTTTCGGGACAGCCTAGTGTACATTAATCTGTGCATAAACTGCAGCCCAGCTCAGTTGCCAGCTACATGTGTATGTAGATACTTTTCCAAAACTTAGTTCTCGTTTGGGTCTTTTGCAGTTCGAACGTCGCGCGCAACATCGAAGGAAAAATAAAGAAAATAATTCAATTCATACACCACTACGGCTCTTTAGAAAACAAACAAATCAAAAAAAAAACGGTTGTGATAAAAATGTTTACTTCCTGCCACCGTGCCACGTTCGCGCTGCTCCTATTGGGACTTTTTGTTCTTTCGGCTCATAGTGTGAATTGTAAGACGTTGTACTGTGTTAATGTGTGTGTGTATGTTTATTGTTGTTCCATTGTGTACAGACACGCTTACATATACAATTGTATTTAACTAACTAATCAAATGCATAATTAAATTAATGACTGAGGATCCAATCACTTTAAAAAATCACAAAATCATTATGATAAAACTCCACACATTAATTCGCCATCATTCATGTTTGCCATATCGATAATGCCATTCCAAAGTATGCCAAGTCGACTAAACCTGTTTTAAGAGACATTGCATTTTAAATTCTGTATACAAATTACATTTTATAATTTAGTCCCAATTTTGTAATTATCCGCCAACCTATTAAAACATTATGTTTAAAACAGTAGAGGTCATTCGATTAACGTTTTGGAGCAACTCCATTTGAATTTAAAAATTTCATATAACTGATGGCTTATCTTGAAAAACTACATGTTTCGACTTAGCCTACATTGGATAGGTATAGTGAATGTGGCACATATTATCATCTAAAATTCCAAAATTTTTCGTTGGAAAAACGGGTTTTCAGGATAATACCCAAACATTATAATGCATATATCAATTCACAACAAAAGGATTTATAACATGTTTCTAAAAATTTTGTGAAAAGGGAATTGTTAAATATGAAAAAATAAATAATTTGTTGTTAGGTCCTTTTGAAATTCCGTCAGTAAATTCGTAAATTTTGATATTAGGACTCCAAAAATTTGTAAGGATGTGTATTTTGAAGAGACAAAGAAGATATAAAAATAACAATTCAAAGTGTAGAGTTCAAAACCATACATTTTATGAGTCAAATTGAAAATTGCGTAATAGCAAACGTAGTCGTTAATACTCGTAAGGCGATAAGATCCGGAAATTTTTTAAATTTGTCATTCAGAATAAACGTCGCGTTTATTTGCACACAAATTTTTATTTGATTTCAATTTAATTGTTTTAAGATCCATAAATCTTGTTAAAAACGTTATATCACTTTAATACGTTTTTTCCTATAAAATAATGAACGTGTTTATTGAAAATAATTGCACATTCATGCGGTGTAGATTTTCAAAGTGGGGGTGGTAACTACGCCAATTTTTCTCAAGGTGAAAGCGATTAATAATCTAGTACAATGTGTGGAATTGCGGAAGATTCCGATAAGTAGTATAGCAGTAATTATACAATTAATATTTCACTAAATTTTAACCCTTTATGGAGGAGGTAATCGAGGGAGCCGACCCAGTTGGCCCAACTTCGAACTTAGCCTGAGATAGAAACAAAATTCCACATACCAAACTTAACGTCACTCCTTCGAGAGTTATCGTGAGCTAGCTGGTGAGCACGATAACTCTCGGAGACAGACGGAGGGATGTCATGGTTCAAATGACTTAAAATGTCCCAAACGGATTTCCGCCAAATAATCTTGGGATCTTAGGTCACTCCTTCGATGTGTTACACTTTTGACCCGTAGCAATATATATCGGTTCAGATTTAGAAATATCCCCCATATACATATGCATATATTCCTCCTGATGTGGCACCAAGGCGCTATAAAAGTGGAATTTGATATCAGATCAATACGAAATTTAGTAGAAAAGAATACTGCTAAATTTGGGGAAAATCATTTCAGATTTTGTTATAGCCTGTAGAAACTATATTTTATATCCGATCAGTACGAAATGAAATTCAGTACAAAGAGGTATTTTGTTACATGAATGAACACTGCCAAAATTTGTATTTTCTTCCCGATTGGTATGAAATCGCTATAGAAGTTGTACTTTACTTTCACTTACATTTAAAAAAATAAGATTTAAAACAATTACACAATATTTTTTTCTAAATTCCTACATAATGGGCTGGTGCCTATATTTGTTTGTAGAAAGCAAATCTTATGGCGAATTCTTTTCTGCAAAAAAGTGCAACACTTACATTGCCCTTTTTCCGAAAACTGCACTATAATATCGCTTTTTTGAAATTTTAGTTGTGCTAAATTCGAGTAACTTAATTACCAAATTTCAAAAAAATATCACAAGGCCGTTTTCGGAAAAAGGGAAATGAAAATGTTGCACTTTTTGGCAGAAAAGAATTCGCCATTAGACTCGACATGAAATACAGGGTGACCCAAAATGACAGAAGGGGTTTGAGTTCATTATAACATTTTTTAAGACATAATTATTATTTTTTTAAATACAGTTTATTAATGAAGATTTTTTTTTATTTTTTGGGCACGTTGTTCAATAGTATACTGTTCTATTTAAATTCCCAATGACTCTTTTTCAAAATACTGAAAAGAAATAAAAAAATATATTAAAAATGTTATAAGTAATTCAAACCCTTTCGGTCATTTTGGGCCACCATGTATATATACAGGAAAAAAATATCTATCTAAATATCTAAAGATTAAACAAATTAATAATTTTGTCTCACATAAAAAGTTATAATGAAATCGAACCCCTTCGGTCATTTGAGCTACCCTGTACTTTGGTACACTGAATTCGAATGTGTTATCAGAAAGAAGTGCAAAATAATTTCGCGTTCTGGAGAAACGTTTTTACAGATTTCTATGAATTTTTGAGTGCAGATTACAAAGTGAGAATTACTATTATCAAAATATGACTTATGTATATCACTTTAACGGTTAATCCTTTATGCATTAAATAACATGAAAACCTAAATCTACATAGATGGGTTGTTTCAACATTACTGGCCAATTTCGACATAATTTTTGGCATAGAAGGTTTTTGCAGAATTCAAAACATCAGATAGGTAGATATAATCCATTTAAGAATAGCTACTCTATTATCAAAGGTACACGTAATTTTTTTTAATTTTTAACCGAATTATACGAATTTTTTGAAAATATAGCCCCCGGGTAATGACGGGAGAGTATAATATCCGAGGCCCCTCGATCTGATGATGACATAAAGCACCTCAAAGTAAGAAGAAAATATGGGGTATATTTTTCGATATCTCGCTTAGTTATCGGACGTTACAGTTTTAAAAATATATCTTTTTTTCAAATTTTATCGCCCGATATCTCAATAACTAGGCAAGATATCGAAAAAATTCCATTAATTTTTCGTCTTATTTTGTGGTGCTCGATACATAGTTCCGTTGTTAATCGTCATTCCCCTGGCGTATTTTGACAGGGGAATGCAAGTGACGCAAGGTAGTTATCGAAAAAATTTATTGTTTTTTTCGGTTTTTTCTTTGATATATCAGTAACTAGGATAGTTCTCGAAAAAAATAGTATTGATTTTTTACATATTATTGATGTCATTTTACCAGAAAAATTTATGTTCTTTGTCGATTTTTTCAAACTTTTTTGTCCGATAACTCAATAACTTAGCATGTTATCGATAAAATGGCAGTTAATTTTTCTTCTTATTTTGAGGTGTTCTATCCAAATACATCATCAAATCGATGATCCTGGTGGTCCCCCTTTACAGGGTGGCTGATATGTAATGCAACAAAGTAAAGAGCTATATTTTTGTAATTTTTTTTAAATTTTATTGTTCAAAAGCAAAAAATGTCGGAAATAACATACAATTTTAGAAACAGTTTAGATTTGTTCGAATTGGCCACCTTTGGCACGAATTATGGCCTTCAAACGGCCGACAAAGCCATCACACGCTGCACGAAAGTGGCTCTGCGGTATTTTGGCCCATTCCCGGTGAAGCGCCGTCTTGAGATGATCGATACTTTGGTATTTTTTAGTGCGAACCTTACCCTCTAAAATGCCCCAGGCGCAAAAGTCCAACGGATTGAGATGCGGGGTTCTTGGTGGCCATTGTGCGGTAGAAATGAAGCGAGGAACCTCATTTTTAAGCCATTCTTAGTTGACGCGCGCTGAGTGCGATGGTGCTGAGTCCTGTTGGAATGTCCATGGTCTGCGGCCGAAATGTTTGTCTGCCCAGGGCTGCAATACTGTCTTTAGGACATTTTCCCGAAAATATTCGGCATTTATTTTGACCCCATGGTCGATGAATACGAGCGGGGAGCGACCATCGGCCGTTAAGGCGGCCCACCCCATTACCATCGGCGGCGCTTGAGTTCTGGTGGCCAATCGAAGGTGTAAATTGTCAGCTGACCTCTTTGGCAAGTAAACCCGATCATTTTGTTTGTTCACAAACTGCTCAATTTGGAATGGCTTCTCATCGGAGAAAACCAAATTCGGTAACTGGCCACTTTCGTGCAAGCGAAGCAACTCCTTGGCTCTTTCCAGTCTAACTTTTTTTGTGCATCGGTGAGCTCTTGCACTTTTTGGAACTTCAATGGCTTTAGTCCAAGCTCATTTTTTAATATGTGTTGTATCCGTTATCGCGATATGTTCAGCTCACGAGCAATTTTTCTACCACTGCGTCGTGGATTTCGATCAAATCTGGCCTTCACTTTTCGGATCATTTCTGGTGTTGTTACCTTTTTTTCGTCCACTTTTTGGAAGCGATGCAACACTGCCAGTATCACGGTAACGAGCAATGGTACGAGAAACAAAAGATTTATTCACATTTAAACGCTGGAGGGCTCTAACGATAGCCACTTGTGTTTTTCCACCCAAATATAAAGCAATCACACTATCACGCTTGAATTCCATCACGAATAACTTTTTTTCTGAATCTGAAGATCAAAATGCTTTTGTAAGCTTGTAAATAATAAAATGAACTGTCACTGAAATAAATCTGTGACAGTTCTAAATAGCAACCTGAAGTTGGTTGCAATACATATCAGCCACCCTGTATAGTTCAGTTGTTAATCGTCATCCCCCTGTCATATTTTTGACAGGGGAATGACGATTGACTACTAAAGTCTCTATAATTTCGGTTTAAATACTTGCATTTCAAAAATTTGCATGGATCGGAACTTGCATGAATCGGAATGTTATAAAAAGTATTAAACATTAAAAATAAAAGGAGCACAGGGGAATGACACACGTGATTGTGAAAGCTCATTTCCGAAGACAAAGCGCGATTTACAATTTTATTAATATTGTTGGCGCAAAACCAACGAAAAGTTGAGCTAAGTGCACGAAACACATTCCTCACAGAACGTAAATTTTCGTAATAAAGGTGAACGATTTGTAAACGTTGTTCAGGCGTAAGTCTTTCCATGATGAAATGCCAAACAATACTTAACAAAAATAATATGACAGCATGACACGACTCACACGTGATCTGTCAAAAAAAGGCTATTGAAAAAAGTATCTCTACTTGGATCACCCTATATATGTCGTAGATTTAATACTCATTATAATTTTTATTATTCGAAATCCAGAATGTTTCGCAAATTTGAATTTTACGGAATATAAGATTTGCCAAGGGAGTGACCCAAATCTTCAGGAACAAAAATTATCGTCCATAAAAATAACAATTGATAAAAATTATAAATATTAATAGAAAACATGAATCATTAAATATTATATTTTACATTGAACCAATTTTATTAAATAAATATTCACTATTTTTGTCAACAAATTTTAAAAAATTAAGTGAAAGTAAAGTTATTGACAGCCAGGGGAATGACATTTGAGCACCTTTGAAAATAAAAAAAGCCTAAAACTTTTTTAATTATTAACCGATTTTCAATCTTTACAAACACATTTTTCGATTTTTATCGACATTTTCTAGTTTATCAATGATGTTACCAATTATTTTGTGAGATAACCGCTCGATTATTTAATTTAGATATATACATAGTATATTTTTTTTTAAGTGTAAATCCGGATTTTGGGGGTGTCCGGGTAATTTCAAAAACAGATTCTTGTTTTACTCGACATGACTTACAGAAAAATAATATCGCGTCCCACGCTTTTCAACTTCAGTTTATCACACTGTGTAATAGACCGTCAAAATCGAATAAAATGTTAAGAAAGTTATGAAACGTATTGTTTGGTCAATTGTGGATATAAAGTTTATGTACAGTGTGTCTCTCTACACTATTTTCAATTGTAATTCGAAAAAAGTCAATTAAAATTCGAAGATTCCATTTAAAATTCCAAAAATATCAATTGAAATTCGGATATTCCATTTGAAATTCGAAAAAGGTGAATTGAAATTCGAAAAACATCAATTGAAATTCGTAACACATCACTTGATATTCGAAGAACATCAATTGAAATTCGAAAAACATCAATTGAAATTCGAAACACATCAATTGAAATTCGAAACACATCATTTGAAATTCGAAACACATCATTTGAAATTCGGAATATGTACATATGTCAATTGAAATTCGAATTTTTCCATTTGAAATTCGGAATATGTCAATTGAAATTCGAATTTTTCCATTTGAAATTCGTAATACACCAATTGAAATTCGGAAAACATCAATTGGAATTCGAAATTAATCATTTGAAATTCGAAAAATGTAAACAAATCAATGCTATATATTAGATGGGGTAGTATTTAAGTGATACTATTTGTCTGTGTTAAACCTTTAATATTAAAATATTTAAATTAATTTTTGTTTCAACAAATTTTGAAAAAATATTCATAAAAGATAAGATCATCTATATGTTTTCTGTTCGTCACGTTATATGTGAAGATATTTTCAGCAAATGTTTTTAAATAAATGCTACCCAATCTAATGTACAGATTTGTTTACATTTTCGAATTTCAATTGATGTATTTCGAATATCAATTGATGTTTTTGGAATTTCAATTGGTGTGTTTCGAATTTCAATTGATGTACATCGAATTTCAATTGATTTTTTTGGAATTTCAAATGGAATCTTCGAATTTCAATAGATCTTATTCGAAATTGAATTGATGTTTTTCGAATTACAGTTGAAATGGTGTAGTTCTTTTTTTATATCCTCACTTTAGTGTGACGAGGGTATATGTATATCATTTGCTACCGGAAAAAAGTGTAACACATCGAAGGAGTGATCTAAGACCAAAAGTATGTTCGGAGGAAATCCGTCTTGGGCCATTTTAAGTAATTTGATCAATGTCCGTCCGTCCGCCTGTCTGTCTGCTGGCTCGTTGGCACGATAATTCTCGAAAGGGGTAACCGATTGACTTCAAATTTGGTATGTGGTAATATTTTTCTATCTCAGGTTAGTATCGTAAATGAATCATGTTGTTTCACTCCTTCCAGTGCACCATTTTTACTATGTGCTCCATTTTTACTAGGGGCGATTAAGTCCAATATAAAGTGTATATTCTTAAATTTCAGCCAGATCTATTGAAAAATGTTTTTTCCAGAGCATCAAGAAGTGAAATCGGTGGTGACTTTTATATGGGGGCTATATCAATACATGGACCGATGTGCCCCATTTTCAATAGGGGCCATCCCCTATATGATTCTGCACCAATTTTCGTAAAGAACGCTTCATATTTGCGACCTGTGGTGTCCCGTATAAAAAAGAACAGAACGCTAAACGTAGTGTATTCTGTTTGCGTTCTCATAAAAAAACACAACCACTACGAGGTAGCGTTTTCAGTGAAATCGAAAGAGTCAAATTGTAATTTTTGCGTTTGACTGAAGAAAATTTGGAATATTTAGAATTTTTAAATGCACTGTTCCACAAAACATGCTTTATCAGCGTAGCATACTTTTGGAATCGAGGAATCAGTGTATGAATTTATGATGTTTAAAATTTCCATTGACAGATTCACTTTGCACGAGTATAGTATATTCTTCTATTAAGTGGTTCTGGCGATACAATCCCACAATTAAAAACACTTAAAATCTTCTGTACTTTATTTAGCTGATATGGAGCTAAAAAGGACTACCTTGAAATCATTGGAAAAATATATAATGTTCTTGTTTAGTAACTATTACTTTTCATTGCTCACATAGTACATAAGCTATATGAGCTTATACGAGTATGGAGGTTATATCAGTCTGTATTTTTTTATTTTATTTTATTCAGCTACATTTTATTATAAATATAAATGCATACATATCTACATATACCTATGATCGTTTGTCTTTGAGAGACCTACACTTGGTCAGAGCATGTAGCCTACCCACCACCATCTCCACGAACACTCGAACCCACATTATATTCAATTCCCAATACAACAACAATTAATCCACAGAAAAATGTATTCTTTATATTTCCTTCATTCAATTGTTCAGCTGAGGACGGCAACGAGTCATGGAACATCACTACAATGGATCGTTTGCGTGTTCAACTATTCACGAATTATGATAAGACCGCACACCCCATGGTAACTCCCACACAACGGACGAACATTACGTTAGGCATGGCGATAAACTACATCGATATCGATGAGTTGAAAGGGAAACTGACGCTGCATGGTTGGATCAATCTGGTACGTATCGTCCTCGAAGGTCTGTCAACGGTGGTGGTCATTCAGGCAGGCCAATCAGGAAATGTTATATTAATACAAAGTATTCTTATTATGCCTTAGCGATGGAAAGACGGAGGACGCACATGGAGTCCCGAGTATTTCGAGAATATCACCACACTACATGTGCGATCCAAGGAGGTGTGGAAGCCGGACATAACTCTATTCAACAGTGCCGGCAATGATGGCGATTACGTGGGCGATACGCAAACAATGCTATCCTATGACGGAAGTTTCATATGGGTACCTCCGGTAGTTTATTCGGCCTATTGTAATTTGAATTTAAAAAATTGGCCCTACGACACGCAGACGTGTAAGCTGAAAGTGGGAACGTGGACTTTGACTAATATCGATCCACAATTTCTGGACTTCAAGGACAGCCTAGACTACAAAGACTTGGTTAAGTCCACGGAATGGGATATTATTGATGCTCGAGCCGCATACAGCAGTGAGGAGTTCTACAACTACGTGGAGTACACTTTCCGCTTGCAGAGATGTTCTTCAATGTATTCGGCCGTTATTTATACTCCTGCTTCCTGTATCATTTTGCTGTGCCTGTCTATTTTTTGGCTGCCGCCTCAGATGGGGGAGAAGATTTTACT
The DNA here is from genome assembly GCA_963930755.1 of Eudasyphora cyanicolor. Taxonomy (NCBI): domain Eukaryota; kingdom Metazoa; phylum Arthropoda; class Insecta; order Diptera; family Muscidae; genus Eudasyphora; species Eudasyphora cyanicolor. Next base: position 273,182,915 of record OZ005737.1, read on the forward strand.
AAACGCCGTGCTCATTGTGATAATTTCAGCTTTCCTCATGTACTTCGCCCAGATGTTGCCCATATTGGCGGAAAACACTCCACTTATAGGTACGTATGTAAGAGTTGGGCGGACTTCCACTAAAATTTAAATTCAGTGATTTGTAGCAATGGTAGATCTGGAAATTTACTTTTCCCACGCGCATCGGTCCCCCGAAACTGAAGAAAATGAAAAAACAAATTTTAAAACCTTTGTCTAATTATACCTTAAATTTTTTGCAGGAGAGTATATATCTGCGGTCACAAGTAATATCAGCCTAAGTCCAAATTCATGCTTTTGAGAAAAATCATTTCTTTCGACTTTGATCAATAAGTTTTTATTAACATCCTTTTAAAATAACATTGCTAGATAAATGGGGATTTCACGTAAATATAAAGTATTGTTAGTAAAATGTGTTAAGAGTTCTTGCCTACACAGATGACGTGGCAGTAGCAATTAGAGGGAAGTTTCCGAGTACTCTTAGAGACATCCTACAACAGGTCCTTCATACAACCGCAAGATTCGCATCTGATAATGGTCTTGGTGTGAACCCGACCAAGACAGAACTACACCATTTTCAACTGTAATTCGAAAAAATCAATTCAATTTCGAATTAGATCAATTGAAATTCGAAGATTCCATTTGAAATTCGAAAAAGGTCAATTTAAATTCGAAGATTCCAATCGAAATTCGAAAAAAATCAATTTAAATTCGAAATACATCAATTGAAATTCGAAAGACACCAATTGAATTTCGAAACACATCAATTGAAATTCGAAAAACATCAATTGAAATTCGAAATACATCAATTGAAATTCGAAAAACATCAATTGAAATTCGAAGAACATTAATTGAAATTCGAAATACATCAATTGAAATTCGAAAGACACCAATTGAATTTCGAAACACATCAATTGAAATTCGAAAAACATCAATTGAAATTCGAAATACATCAATTGAAATTCGAAAAACATCAATTGAAATTCGAAGAACATTAATTGAAATTCGAAATACATCAATTGAAATTCGAATTTGTCCATTTGAAATTCGTAATACACCAATTGAAATTCGAAAAACATCAATTGATATTCGAAATACATCAATTGAAACTCGAAAATGTAAACAAATCTGTACATTAGATTGGGTAGAATTTATTTAATCACATTTGCTGACTAAATCTTAACATATAATGTGACGAACAGAAAACATATATATGATCTTATCTTTTATGAATATTTATTCAAAATTAGTTGAAACAAAACATATTCAAATATTTCAATATTAAAGGTTAAACACAGACAAATTGTATCACTTAAATGCTACCCCATCTAATATACAGCATTGATTTTGTTTACATTTTTCGAATTTCAAATGATGAATTTCGAATTTCAATTGATGTTTTCCGAATTTCAATTGGTGTATTACGAATTTCAAAGGGAAAAATTCGAATTTCAATTGATGTATTTCATTGATGATGATGAGGTATCCATCGTTCAGTGCAAAATAGGCGTATTTGTCAAGCCCCTTCTCGTACTCCTCACACAAATTGGCAGATTCGTTCGAAAACAACATTCCCAAAACTTCTGCAGCAATCACCTTTTTCATATTTTGTATTTTAGACAACATTTCCAATGACTATAAACTGACAAAGAATGAAATTTTGTTTCAATGTTCTGGCAACTCCCTCCCATTAACAGTACCATATTACAATTTTCACAAATTGAGGGTAGTCGGTGTACCGGACAAAAATTTTCTTACTTGTTTTATTAACCCAGAACTAATCTATTTAACGTGCTCGCCTATGAGTTTGGGGGTCGTGGGTTCGATTCCCAACAGAGGCTCTTGTCTATCGCTGCAAAAATCTAGCTTCTTGATATTTGTAACACGGCTTTACCCTGGACCGTAAAATTATAATATCAATTTACTTTGTGTTGTAATTAATATATATAAATAAATAAATAATAAAAAAATAATCTATTCAATATCGTTTTTCACAGTTCTCTTCTACAGCTCCAGTTTGTTGCTGCTCAGCATATCCACTATAGTTTCCGTGATTGTTCTGTACCTATCGACCGCCCAACATAAGCAACGTGTTCCAGAATTCCTGAAGAAAATACTCAACGGTCATTTGGGAAAGTTTTTGTTGCTGAGCCAATTCACATTTGAAGCCGAGCCGCAGTCTCTTTTGAATAACGGGACGAGGGAGTTGGGAGAACACGTCTACGACAATACCGATCAAGCGGAAACGCTTAACGCCCCTTCATCGCCGTCAGCTCGATCGCTGCAATTCGATTGGATTCTATTAGCAACTGCATTTGATCGTATTTGGTTTTTAATTTATTGCCTCATTTTTGTCATATTCGCCATTGCATATTCCATTTAAAAACGATTCAATAACTGCTGAACTATAACGGAAAAAAGTTTTTTTTAATTTACACTCATAAGAGCTCTCAAAGGATGCGAATGACAACACGCTTACGGAAATTACCCCACCGGTCGTTCAGATATTATTATAAAAAATAATAAGCCGTTAAATATTTTAATTAATAGTCATAGTTTTTAATAACAGTGGGTTCTGCAGATTTTTGTGTAGAAGAAAGAAATATAGAAGAAAACTCATCCTTCAAGTGTATCGATATATCCATTCCAAAGTATGCTAAATCGACTTAGCATGTTTTATGGGACATTACATTTCTAAATTCTATATTCAATATTATATTCAGTCACAATTTGGAGTTTATTCGTCAACCCAATTAATAGTTATAAACAAAACTGTAGAGTTTATTCGTTTTGCATTATAAAGGTATTCCATACAAATTTAAAAGTATCACAATACTTTGATCGCTTTTCCTGAAAAACTATTTGCTTTCGATTTAGCATTTTTTGGATTTGAGGTATCGATAATTTTCTTCGTGGCCACGACAACTGTTTAAAAAATATTCTAAGAATTGAAACAAGTTCCGCCATTGGGATTCTTAAAGTACCCCTGAAAAATAAAATTTTACATTTCCGTACTCAGATCGTCATTATGCATCCTTTTGAGACGCCTTAGGTAAACAATCAGGTTTTTTGAACTTCCCATTTCATACATACATACATAACTTGAGCATTTCTGTTCTTTTGATTTTTCTTAAATAGCTATTAATAAATATTCATCAAGCCCGAGTACTAAAATAGATCAAATTGTTTTATTTTATTTCCTTTCCCCGAATTATTGCCTAGGGTTGCATGCCGCCTTCTAGTGAGGGCGGGATACAGACACCGAAGGTGTTCTATTGATTTCTCCTCAGCTTCGTCTCCGCAGCTTCTGTAAAAGTCGTTATACAATACCTTCAAGCTATCTGCGTGCCTCTAGTCTTCGGCATCGGCATCGACATCGACAGAAGTGCGTTGGTGCGTTTTGAGTGTAGGCCGGGCCACATCAGCCTGGAATGTACGAGTATGTATTTAGTTCCCGACTAGTGACCATCTGTCATTTGTTGCAGTAAGTGTACTATCTCTCAAGAAGAGCTCGCATAGAGACATGACCACATATGCCACTTCCTCTGGAGCGTGTAAGATAGTTCCTAGTCTTGCAAGTTCATCTGCTTCACAGTTGTCATGTCCCTGTGGCCGGCACCCATATAAGGTGAATATTGAACTCTATTCAGCTATCTCGTTGAATTCAGAAATATAGTTTCCAGGGACTTGATAGCAGCAAGACTATCAAAGAAAATATTGACACCGACTTTGGTCAGACCCTATTTTCAGCCATTCTGCCACCTCTTCAACAGCAAAAAATTCTGCCTGGTAAACACTACATTGGGCAGGCAGTCTTCATGCAATGGATAGCTCAAGTTCTTCAGAAAGGACGCCAAAGCCAACTTGATTATTGAGTTTGGTACGGTCGATATAAAAGTTGACGAATCTCCTACGTCCTGGGATACGACCATTCAAATATGATCTATCAGGTATAAGAGTGAGATCCTTATTGTTCAAAAGTGTTTCAGACATACTGTGATCAACAATGTCCGGAAGGTCAGGTATTGTGTCTAGAATGACACTATGTCCCTAGCCATAGTGACAGTTCCCTGAGTCCCGTCGCAGTACACGCGGCATATCGCAGTGCTATAATGTCTAACGGCATTACAACATTTAGTGCCTCAGTTGGTGTTGTTAGCAGCCATTCGCTGTACTTTGTCTAGTATCGCGCAGAAGGTGGGTTTCTGCGGAGCTGTCCACCAGATGACAATGCCACACAGAATTATTGGTCTGACTACTGCTATTGCCCTTTTGCACGTACACAGCGCTTCTACTGCCTTCTTTGCTCTTTCCAAAATGTTTGAAGTTTAACTTTATGTCTAGTGAAATACCTAAATATTTTGCGCTTTCAGAGAAGGGAATTCAATACCCCCAGGGAGACAGATGCAACTGGGGACCTTATATCTCCTGCTGAAAACACTAGTTCTGACTTGGCCAGGTTCACACCAAGACTATTATCGGAAGCCCATCTTGCGGTTGTATGGAGGGCCTGTTATAGGATGTCTCTAATGGGTTGATTATGGTTGGCAACCAAACTTCAGTTGAGTTGTTAACTGTCAACGCAACTGAAAAAAAATTTTGTATTATGTATGGCTACTTTTGTCAGTTTCCGTCGATGACACTTCGGCAACTACAAATATTGTAAACAAACAAACACTTCAACACAAGAAAGTAAATTTCAACTTAGTGGAACTATTTTTTGATGAAGAAGAAGTGTGTGATCAGTTTTGAGGTTTTTTTTCGGATGGCATTTTCCAATGTCAATGACTCCAACCTCGATATGGCTCAACCCACATTTTCGGTAGTTTTGAGAGAAGTTGTCAAGAAGTTGTTCAGAAGTTGTTCAGAAAATGAAATTTAGGAAAAGAAAATATCTTAAGTCAATTTTAGCAAAATCAGTTCAGATGTTTTTATACCCTTCACCATAGGATGGAGAGTATATTAATTTTGTCACTCAGTTTGTAACACCTCTAAATATTGATCTGAGACCCCATAAAGTATATATATTATTAATCGTCGAAAAATCCTAAGACGATTTAGCCATGTCCGTCCGTCCTTCCGTCTGTTGTAATCACGCTACTTTCCGTAGTAATAGAGCTAGATTGATCAACTTTGGAAGAAATATTTCTTATAGTTGCAGGTTGTTTGGGATTGCAAATGGGCCATATCGGCCAATGTTTTGATATAGCTCCCCTATAGAGGTCACTCCAAAATACGGTTTTTGAGCCATAGATACCACATTTTTAAAGCAATCTAGCAGAAACTTTGCAGTTTGTATTCTATTTTGACAAGAATTCATCACAGCAAAAATTTTACAAATCGGTTAATATTTTGTTATAGTCGCCCTATAGAGGACGCTCCAAAATGTACGTATTTAAGCCATAAATACCATATTTTCTAAGAACTTTAACTAAATCTTTGTTTCAGGTTGTATTTAGTTAATACAAGAATTCATCACAGTAAAGTTTTTTAAATCAGTTCATATTTTGTTATAGTCCACCTATAGATGTCGCTCCCAAAAAGGCTTATTTAAGCCATAAACATCACATTCTAAGAAAAGTAGCTGAAACTTTGCAGTTTATATTCTATTTTGGAAAGAATTCATCTCAATAAAATTTTATTTTGTTGTAGTCCCCGTGTAGATGTAGCTCTCAAAAAAGCTATTTTAAGCCATAAATGCCACATTTTCAGGTAAAGAGTTTGGCTAAAGAATTTGCGGCCTAAAATTGCAGCGTTCGTTTTTTAATAATTTACTTAAACAAAAAAAGAATGTTTCATGATTTCTCCATATCCAAAGATTTTCCCAGTAATAAAATTGAATGTAATCCATGGTGGAGGGTATATAAGATTCGGCATGGCCGAACTGAACGCTTTTACTTGTTTGCTTTTGTATATATCGAGCCCTAACAGCCAAAAAGACGTAAGCGCCACCATGATTTACTTTTTATTTTTTGAGGGAAATCGTTTACTTATGACAAATGGCATCATGTTTTCGAACTTTATAGCTGTAAACTGTACCGTTAAGCACGGTACTATGTTCCCGTTTCACGGTGAAATCCCATACAAAAACCAAAGTTGTGAAAAACTGAGTGAAATTTTTTCATTTGTGGTACTGTGTTTATTTCAACGTGAGAAATTGACATTTTGCGCCGATACAAATTAATTGAACGCCGCAACAAATTGAAGCCGCCAGCATTGTACTCCTATTTATTTACATTCATATTTGTCCGCGAGAAATTCAACTGTTGTAAATATTAGCAAATTTCCTAATAAAGAATACTAAATTAAATTATCTGAAATAAAGAAAACTAATGCAAAGGACGGAAAATAATTATGTACATGGAATAAACGAGAAGAGTGACATTCCGATTGGATAGCAAAGCAAATGTGCAAAACACTGGAAGGACATGTAACTATATGTAATAATGTGGAATTTGTCTTGTAATTACATATGTACATTTACGTTTGTATGTTTAGAACAATCGTGACGAAAAGCGTGGAAAAACTTTGTGGACGGCAAACGCTACCAAAGCAGTAGGACAATGGAATTGGGCAGTGCCTGTGATCTCATATTTAAATGGTTATAAAGAACATAGTGAGTTCTTGCCAGCCTTAGGAGTTGGAAGAAGAAAATCCGTTTATGGATAGAAGTATAATTTATATATGTCCACAAATATAATGTAAATCCTTAAAAATAATAATAAAACATATTTTTCGGTTCATCAAAACATCATTTTATTTATTTATATTCGTACAACAGTAGGAAATTATTTTGTTATTTGTAACATTGTATTACCCTGGCTTCTGATGCCTCACAAGCATCGCCATCGTATCAACACAAAATAAAGAATTTATTTAATTATAACATTAGCACAATGATCTTCAACCATATTTCCATTCTGCAATTTAAATTAACTATTTTCTAAGTCGGCATTATTCCATTTAATTGCTCATTGATTCTCAATTTTGTGATTCTAATTTAAACTCGTGTTTGTTTTCAAGAAAAGCAAAAAGGAAAAAATGCACATGCTTATACACAGACACACACATATAAAAGTGACATCTGGACACACACACTTCAAAAATGCAATGCGACCTTAGTAAAATAGCGTTCCATTTTTCAACTTGAAATAACATTTTGTGGAATTTTTTCAAGCTGACAGTTATATAAACAAATGTATGCATTACTTATGCATCTAAAAAAAAATAGTCGCAAAAGAAAACTTCTCCTCTAAATTTTTGTGAGTGGCGCTTACGTCTTTTTGGCTGTTATGGCTCGATATATTTCCATTAAAGTGCTTTAGATGTTGAGATTTTACAGCCGATCATTACAAAATTTGGCAATTCGGGAAAGAAAGCTGCCAAATTTTAAGAAATCGATTCAGATTTAGATAAAGCTAAACACTATAGAAGATATATTTTAAAATACGATATCTTTGAAATCTCTGATGGGATGAAGAAATTATATTAAGGGCCTGTTTCTGTAACTTTTTTTCGTTCATCTACTGCGAACGATCAAAAATCACTCAATTATTCCGAGAAATCTATAAATCGCAGAAGTAATAGCTCAAGTAATAGCTGAGAGAATTTTGATCGTTCGCCGTAGACGAACGAAAATAAGTTACAGAAACAGGTCCTTAGGATTATTTAAAGCTTTCTTGAACCAATTACGATAATGGTTCTCCAGTTATGCTTATCACTAATAGACCACAAAAGTCTTAAAGGAAATGACCTAAGCTTTCTTTTGAACAGAAAAATGAAAAATAAAAATATGAGTTTTCACAAAAATGTCAAAAAAAGTTTTAATTTAGGAAAAAATATTTGTCAGAATTTTTTATTTTTAATACCTTGGGCAAAATTTTCTAAATACAATAGGTAATTAGTTCTATGGATGGGAAAGAAGGGTCACATGTCAATATTCAACACACTCCAACTCGGGGAGTCCCTAAACGATATCGTTGAAATTTTGTGTCGTAACTACTATTCAATGGGTCTAAATTCGCTTTTAAAAATTAACTCCCTTGACATGAAAGCCCCCAATCATATTTTTGTTTCATAAATTATAGCCGCACTATGAAACAAAAAAAAAATTTTTTGTGTCCTAGATCTAAAAATAATTTTTTTGTATAGATTGTGGCATACTGTTATATAAAATCAAAAAATTTGTTTATGGATAATTTTTTTTTTAAATACTATTATCGTCGAAGGTACCCTTAGTATTTGCACTATAATTTTTGGAGTATATGCCCGATCAGGTCGACTTATACGTTAAAATGAAGCTATTAGTGTGGGCTACCAATGTTGGAAATACCTCTTTCACTTTGAAACAGTGGTTTAGAACCAGTCATAAAAGAAATTGGAAAAAGTAGATTAAAAAAAAAAAATCTTGGAACAAAAAAACATAAAAAAAATGGAAACAAAAATATTTTATTTTATTTTTGAAAAGTTTGCATCCTAGCGAAGAAAATAATGCATATTTGAAAAAAATCTATGGATAAATGTAGAAATTAAATAGCATAAATAGCCCTTTTGGTAGAGGTAAGAGAATTTCAAAAAATCTTTTTTTTTTTAATTTCTGTTTAAATAGCGATTTTATTTATTACTTTTATTTATATAATATACATTTGAGTTTATTTACATGAACACGTTTCATTATAAGTAATTGTGAGTTCTTTGTTGACGTTTGTAGATTTCGGAATCGGTTTCTCTAATGAGGAACCAAATATAATCTCCCATCATTCTTTCATCCCAGTGCCCTTGGTAACGCCGCTCGATGGACTTCAATTCTTGGTGAAACCTTTCGCCATGTTCGTCACTTACATCGCCAAGAGGGACATATTTACACCTGTTGGAATACATAAATAAATAAGTTGAAAGAATACATAAATATAAAAAAATATATTTCTAACCAATTTTTTCATAATTTTTTAACAAATCATTAATCATTGTTTCATATTGCGGGCTTTTATTGGATCCAAGGAAATTTGAAACTACAAGCTAAACGACCTCCATGCTGCAATTTCACCCGACGTCAAATATGATTCGAAATTCACATCTTTCATCAGTTTCCTTATTTTAGGCCCATCAAAAACTCCTTCTTCGATTTTTTGAAAAAAAAAGCGCAGAGGCATAACATACCAACTACTTTCAAATTTTCCAGTCATGTTCATATTTTATGCATTTTATCAATTTAGCCATTATTTCGTATGATTCCTTAGTGTTGACGTAGCCCTCATAATTCCCTTTAATTTGAGGCATAACACGGCTCAATCAGGCTTACGAGTATACTTCAAAAATTATGGTCCAAATACTGAATGCACTTTCCATGAAAGCTGGAATTAAAAAAAAATAATTTACCATAAAAATTTTTTTTAATATTTTTTTCGTGTTTGTGACACCTAATTGCACCAGAAACTGTTATCCCTTGGACAAAAATTTTGTTGCATAGTGTATTTGTTCCTTCCTATTAGGCGTCTTTCAGCTATATACACTCAGAAAAAAATGAACCCAAAGATAAGTTAAACTGATCTAAACTTCAGGAAAATTAAACTTCATATGGCGCTAAAGCAATTTTTTCCCAAATCAAGTTCACATTTGTCCTTAATATTAGCAAATGTTTTGAACTTAGTTTTAGTTAAAACTAACTTGAATTTAGTAAATATTCCTTTATATCTAGTTCAATTGAACTCATATTAAGGAAAAATTAACTCAGTTTATGTACAAATTTACATGAAATTTGGAAAAAATTCTCGTTAAAATTTTCGCTAAAATCAGGTACATTTTTACTTGAAACCAGGAAATTTTTACTAAAAATTCATTTTTATATCCCTGAAGATGACTAAAGATTTTAGTCGAAATATTGGATAAAAATAAATAAATTAAAAATCGAAAATTAACGAGTTTTAATTTCCAACAAAGGACCTTAAGCCGAACTATTATATAGTCGGCTGCGCCCAACTTTTGTCTTTACTTACAGATTGATATTGTATATCGGTACATCGCTTTACATGGGAGTCAAATCACTAAAGCTGGCCCTTTACTGAAACTTTCTACTTTGCTTGATTACACAAGAAAAATGAATCACATTAGATTTCTATTTTGTTTCTATGTATATACTAGATACAATTAAATTTATTTTATTTCTGATTTAAGAATCCATAAAATGGGATTAGGATGGGTGAATCTTTGCTGCCGAAACATTAACAAAGGTAAGTACGAATGGATGTGCAAATACTTTTACAAATTTATAGTTTCATTTAAATTAGCACCTAATATTAGTCTAAATTGCGTACGCATGTACGAGTACATTAGGCATATGACTTTTACAAAATTTTGGAGATACGATAATACAATTAAAAAACATTTCAATTTACATTTAATGTAATTCACATACATATAAAATATTATAAAATTTAACAAATACGAAACATCTCAAACAAATGACATTTTATGGAAAATATTTGAAATTAATTTTTTTATTATTTTTGGGTTTGAAACCTATGTACTTCTTCCCAGAGATGATTTAGAAAAATATATGTATTCATACCGTCATCTGAAATGAAAAAGGGCCAATCATCTGTTTTGAAAATTTTGCTGGAGAAGCAAAAAACTAAATACAATGTAAAATGTTTTCGCTTAAAATCAATATATACACCGGGTTTTCCATTAAGGACATAACATTAACTTTGCCAGAGCCCAATCGGAGAAGTTTCGGCGTTTCAAATGATCAAGTGGCTTTAGTTCTTGAGTCAGTTTGATTTAAAAGGATGAAGGCCAAGATATTTTCGCAAAATACGCCGCAGTGTGGTTTGAGAGATGCCCAATTCCTGAGAATGACGTGGAATCGACAGATTTGGCTCATTTTGAACGGATACATTTACGGCTGCGATATTTTCGTCGCTTCGAGCGGTACGGCGTATCTTTGGCGCCGGAACATCCAAAAGTGAAAATTTGGATTCAAATGTATCCACTATAGCACGCACAGACTGTCGGGTGGGACGATTATTGAAGTTGCGACCACCGACTCAGAATTTCGGTAATTATTTGCTGAAGTGTCAACTGCTGATCTTCAACAGCAGCGCCCCCCAGTTTTTCTATTTCGCGTTTAACAACATCGCACCCTATCGACATTGATAGAAACTAAAAAAACTCAGTGATGGTAACGCCGTCACTGTGACATTTTTGGTAGTCAGTTCTCAACTCAAACGCTTATGGCCACTGCCAAACCGCATACGGCTCTCGGCCAAAATAAAATAATCAAATTAAATAAAAAATAAATAAACCTTGTTTCTTTCTTTTTTAAAGTCCCGCCATCCTGGCGTGGAATCAAACATAATTTTTAATGATTTCCAAACGTTGCACGTTAGGGAACTTTACCATGATGAAAATGTTGACTTTGATTAACGTTTTGACACTGACAGATCATTAAAAATGTTTGAGGGTGAAAACCCTTTACATATGTATCTATACATCAATTATCATAATTTAAAATGAGGGTATCGATGCAGGAAAATGTATGTATGAAAATTTTGAACATTTACGAAACGTATATTTTCCCGGCATCAATAATAAATGAAATGTTTTTTTGTTAATGAATAGGTTTTTTTAATAAATGAATTGAAAAAATGCAAACAAAATAAATAAAACATTTAAGGCCGTGTTAGGCAAACTTAACCGTAATTTAACTTTTGCGCCGCCGCAACATTGCCCGCTGGAGCAATTACCCAAAACTTGAAAAACGTGCTGTATCACTCAGACATTCTCAACTAAAGTAGCAACAAATTAAATTTATTTTATATTTATATGCTACAAATTTATCATTTTATTACTTATTTATCATTACTTTTCAAAAGTTTCGCATAAATTTATTCTTTTTTTTATTATTTTACTAATTTTGTTTGCGAATTCACGTAAACGTACCGTCCAAATCAAATTTCCGCCGATTCAGACGTTTGTCTACGTTTCGTTTCCGTTGACTAATCGTTTACACTGATTTCCATAAGTCCAGATTCACACTCGGCAACTTTTTTTAAGCAAGTGTCAAAGTTTGTGGGAGAGAGAGGCAGGCGGAAAGAGCTATCAGCCTCTCCTACAAACTTTGACACTTGCTTGGAAAAATTGCCGAGTATGAATCTGAACTATATTAGATTGAATAAGCTGATTCGTTACGCTACGGGGGCGTTACGGTTACGTTTGCCTTCCCCAGCCTTTAAATTGATATAATTACACAATATTTCAGTTAAGCGTTTGTTTATAGAAAACGATTATCATGAGGAACAAATGAAAATAATGCCTCGATGTTTGAATTACGTAAAGCTGTCACCATTTTTCAGTAATGTTTAAATAATTATTTTCGAATCGATCACAGTTTAAACTACAAAAAATCACTTTGAATCATAAAGTTATCGGGCCTGTTCTGTAATAACGCAATTTGATATCACGGTGATTTCAAAACACCGTCGATTTTAAAATCATTATTGGTGCTCGGAAATGGTACGATATATTGTTTAAAGTAAACAACAATCAATTTAAACCAACTATACCAAAATCAGACGATTTTCGAACCATCCAAGAGTGATTTTAAAATCGGTGATAATACTAAACTACGTTGATATCAAATCGCGTGATTTCAGAACAGGTCCGTATAATTATTTTTTGTCATATACCTAATGTACTTGCATATGGCTCGGTGATTAAAAGCCAAATGGACCACCTCAACTTCCAGAATACATATGACTTATTTTCGTATAAATAACAAGAATACATACATAGATAGATAGCTGCGTACACAGATACATTCATATTAGGTAGGAACTGTACAAATTACAAATTTCAGAAGGGTCTAATACCTTATAATTAATTAATGAAATACTTTTTATCACACATAATAAGCGTCAAATGGGCCGAACAAGCCAACAAGGACCGTAATCTGTCCTCGCCATGGGTGGTTGTGATGAAAGATGAAGTCCAAATTGGGTCTGGCGAAAAGGATTTCGTATTGAAAGCATCAACTCCGCACTTTGGGGGCAATGGGTGGATGACATGTACTTAATAGAAATGGTCCATGAGACTTGTTTGGTAGAAATATTTATTTATGTGGTTATTGTTGTTGTTAATTAAATGCATCAGACTGTGGTGGCCTTGCCTCAAACGTCGGGCCGCTGTATGGCCAATACGTATTTCTGGAACTAAGCGTCGTTGTTGCTGTTGTCGATGTGGACGAAGAGGAGGGGGCAGTTGCGTCTTCGGTTGTACTGACTGTCGGCGTCATAAGACTGGTATGTGGAGATCCTGTTAGCTGTTGGGTCATGCTGCTGGAAGGTAAGTTGTCCGCTATGGGCGACGGGGCTGTCGATGATGACAGGAAGCCTAAACTCGACCCGGACGAAGCTGGAGAAGTATGACCTCCTGCATGTACACTTGAAGAATGGTGGTGTAAGCTGTGGTGGTGCTGCGGCGGATACGGGTGATGAGGATGTTGCTGATGATGATGAGGAACTTTATAGGGGCTTAACATGCTCATACTTGTGGCTGGATCACAGCCCTGGGCCTGTGCTTGACAGGCTACCATCAAACCGTGGAAGTCAAACTTGTATGCATATCGCTTGCCATGTACTTTTGTCATAATGTTTTTATCATAATAATATCTGAAATGAAAAGAAATGCAAGTCGATTATACTCAGTTTTGATGGGGTTTTCATAAATATGTACATACTCGTACATACATCTTCTTTATATAAAATCCTTTGTACGTTTGTTAGTAACGCATGATCTCCGAAACCATAAGAGCAAATGGGCTAAAAATTACACAATAGCTACAGTTTGGGCTCATCTGTGCTTTTGAATTATTTTCTCGGTGATAAATGGCGGAGTGGTCAAGATATTTGCAAAATTCGTATTTCCGGAACTATTTAATTGAAATTTAAAATGTATGTGTGGTTTGTCCTGATAATAGTTTGTATGTATGGTTCTAACCGAAATTTATTGTTTTTTTTTTTTTGAAAGTGGAGTAACTCCGTTTGTGCCCAAACAACCGAATTTTGCAAACGTGATTGGATGTAAGCCATTAGAAAAACAAATATGGTTTATGTGGAAATTGAGTACTATACAGGCGTTAGTAGATATCTTTAGGAGAATACGTTTAAATATGGGATATTCTACGCTCAAAAATATTAGTAATGTTCCTTGATTTAAGAAAACTTAATGCAAATGTTGTCTTCATAATTGGAAATTGACGATGCAGCACAGTGGGGCTAGTCCAATTACAAAAACGTGATAATACTTATAATATCAGAACTTCAAACCCATGGGCAGATAATTTTTCAATACAACATGCATTTGTAAAGGCTTTTTTTCTATTGCAAAGGAATATACAGAATGTGCAAGAGTAATCCTAATTCCGCGAAAATAAATATTTTTTATGAGGAATATTTTCGTCGACACCACATTCACATTTCCACGATTTCTAGTTTTAATTTATTTATCAAAATGGGAAGAAGAAAAATTTGTGGACATGTTATTGATATCTAGCTATGGCGATTTCGTTTCTGGAAAAAATGTTGCCCGTCGCCTTGAAATAATAGAACATATTTGCACCTATTAGGTTCAAATTACGTGGTCTATCGAAAAATCTTTTAGAAAAGTTCAGTTTTCGGGAAAAGTGCAAAGAAAATGCTGCACTTTTTCCAGAATCGAAATCTCCAATAGTTATAGAGTTATCGTAGATTACAGTTCAAAAATTCGTTTTTTTTTCGTTCCCAAAGGCTTGTAAATACTGTGCGTAAACATTGGATAGCTTCACCTATCTGTACGAGTATCACGGAATAACTTTAATATTTACATTTTTTTAAAGGGGCGTCCCAAAAAAATTGCAGCCGTTCGATAGAGCACACCTTTTCTTTAAAACGAAACCAATTTCGTGTGGGTCAGTTGAAGCTAACGGTACTTTCGGAATGACTTTTCTTAAAAGTGACGAAACTGGTGTATTATTATGTGTAGACTTAGGATAGCCCCACGACGTTAAATATACCAAATTACCACTTTTTTGGAAATTATATATGGAAAATTTGATTTCTGTTAATAATTATATTTGATGTTTTTATTGTTTCAATATTTTGTGTATTCATTTTTATCGATAATCCGCTGAATATTGGGGTATCTATTGCTTCTAACAAACGCCAATTTTTTAACAGAAATTCAGACTACACTGAAAAAAAATATTAATAAAACTAATGATGACACATTCTTATATTAAGTATGCTACCTCGGCATCAATTCAATGACAATTTTCATTAAAATAATGAAAATTTACACGTTTTTTACGAAAGTTATCTTAATATAAAGTTTTTTGAATTTGAATTAATGTCTATCTAATCATTAGTTTTATGTACGCGCATCTTTAAATGTACGCATTTAAATTAAAGAAAAAAATCTTTATTTTTGTGACAATCCGCATTATTTTAAGTAATATTTCAATACTTTTAAGGATTTTCTACATTAAGACTACGACGTAGACATGTCATAGTTTTAATGCCGAATCGGACTTAATTAACCGTATGAGATATTTGAGTAATAAATTTAAGGCTATGCTCCTCTTAAAGGAAAGGCTGTCTTGGTAATAAATTTTATGACTATTGTCATTATTTTTAAGAATACATACGAGAGAATTATACAATATCTCCCTCTCTCGCTCGGAGAATCAGTTTTGTTTGGTAATGTGTGAATCAATAATTGCTATGGAATGCTAGAAGAGAAAATAGAGAACAGTTCTGTTGTTCGTTTTCTTTTAAATCGTCAGTTATTTACAAGCGATTGAAGGAAACGGTTGTCTGTTTTCGGGACGCGGATTGTGAAAAAATGTGATTGCTGTGAATATGTAAGTATACGTGCGTACATACGTGCATATTGCACCGAAAATAATTTTAATATGGGCTGTTAACAGTTATTTTTGCTAAAGCATAGCAACAACAACAAATGAAACCGTCGTGTACTTGTGTGTATGCATGCCGTCGGCGTCACCATCGATCTCTGCGATAAGGGAGTGCGTGTGTCATAGTTATTTTAGCTGTATGTTATTTATGGCGATGTACGTACATGCGTTTTTGAAGGAGATCTTGTTTGCAAGTCCTGTGAAGAGATTTGTGCCAAATGGATGACAAAAATGTGAGTAATAGATTTTGTAATACTGAAAGCGACAATGGGAAAATGTTTAGGTGCGTGAAGAATAATATTATTATCCTGAAATAAACATCTTATTGGCAATTACAAAATTAACAAAACACATTTTAATTGAAAGTATTTATTTATTAAAAATACCAGCGCATAATGCAGAAATGTAAACTTATTTGTGGCAATATAGAAATTTATTATTACAAATATGTTATACATATAACTATCTTTTTTAATTTTTTTAGTAAAACAATTTTAGAATGGGTCTTTTCTGAGAAGAGTGGCAAATTTTACAAAATATTTCAACGTAAGTATTATATATGAACGGTTGAAATATTTCTCTTAGTTTTCAGCGTTTTCCAATTGTGATATGATAAAATTTATTTGCATTTTTTTTGTTTATAGATAATTTTATTTGATTTATTATCAGAAAAAATTTAATTATTTTAATTTTAGATCACGCAATATTTGAAGATAAATGTGATGGATATATGAAAAATGCAGTGCTGAATGCCATTTATAACTTGCAAAAAATAAGTGAGCATACACCTACATGGGAATGTTTGAATTGAAAGGAAATAGATTTGTAAACAATATTTGTAAGTATTCTGTATTTCTGAACAAATATATTTTATTTGAAAATCAAGAAATTTAATTTGGAACTCATATATTAATGTATTAGAACAAAATATATTTGCGAACTGACGTTCACATATAAAATACGTGTTTTCACACCAACAAAGTTATTGTTAAAAAGTTTTCCAAATATAATTTATTTAAAAAGATTTTTCCTTTTTTAATTTTAGTTTAAATTTTTCCTTGATTTCGTTTTCATAATTGATTCATAAGTACTTCATAATTAAACCTGCTGTTAGATTAGGCCCATTTGGTCCAATTTTTGTATCGTTTCCTTTATAAACGGTAATATATATAAGTATATATATTGCCTTATAATTTGGTCCAAGGGATATTTTTGTTTTACTAAAATCAAAATAATAAGCGTTTTTGCTCAAAAATAATTGTAAATAAGCTGCTTTCTTTTCACGAAGTATTGAATAAAAATAAATATAAAATATTGTCTTCCATATTCATTTTATATGAAAAATGTAATGTTGACCAAATGGACTCTTAATCTAGGATTCGTACAGATTTGCTAATCTAACACCAGGGTTAAGAATGTCATAAACAGCATTAGCTTTTGTTTTACAGAAGTAATTTTTAAAAAGTTTTTGTAGTTTTGTTTGCTAACAAAACTTAAGATTTTAAAATCTAAGTCACGATTGATTTTTTTGAGAAAATTATTTTTGATAACTCAATTTATATGAAAAATGTCACTTTCGCCACTTTCAAAACAATCAGTTTCTATTATTAATAATATCTTACATAAATATTTTTTTTTAACTTTTAGTACACTGATAGAAAAACCGTTCGTCACCATGACGAATCAGTTTCGTCAATATATCTTCGTACTGGTGACGAAAAGTTTCGTACATGCGATGTTTTTGTACGTCAATAGAACGAACACGATCATCAAGTCATGTTTTTGGTGATTTCGAAATTCGTCGAGAGAACGATAAGGTGTCATTCCCACAACGAAAAGATTTATTTGGCCATTTTGCTGAAAATATGATCAAACGAAGCAATCAAATTATAGTTTCTGATTAAATGTACTGTTCTATATGCGTTCTGATTACCTTAGTTAAATAATTTGTTGTAAAAGATCAATTTAAGAAATCTAATAATTAATGACGAACACCGTTCGTCGATAAGATTATCCATTCATCATGAGAACGATCGACTTATTCGCCCTTTACGGCAACGTCAACTCCTATGTACAGCAAAACAAAGTAAAGGTAAGTACAGACGATTTGCAGATGGGACAACATTGCCAGAAAAATGGCGGAAAAATGCAACCCTGTGAATTTACAACCGTGTGAACATACAATTTTTGTTTTGCAACGTTAGCAGAAAAGTCATTGCGAGATAATTTGCTGATTGTTATATGTGCGAAGTTTATGCATGTGACAACGGCGCCATTGCCAGAAAATCATTTTATTTGCAACACTGTCTATAATGTATTTTTGCATATAAATATTTACAAAATATATTGTAAATATATGAAATTGTAATGTTTTCTTGCAATCGTCTGAACTGTCAATTCACCTTTGCCTAACAATCTGACATTGCCCGTATATTTGCATCACTTTAACAGGGTTGATAATGTTTGCCAATCTGGCAATCGTCTAAACTCAGCTTAAGACATGCGACGTTGTTATGTTCGTCCACGTGTGTGTTCCACGCAGCACCGATTGGTTCAAACAAACCGCACTGGCACGGCGTAACTGATGTTTGTTTAACAAAACATCAAACACATGCATACTCGTACATGCAGCTCGACAAGCTGCATAAGTGTGAAACATTTGTGCTAGTGGTCTGTTGGCAAATACATTATTTGATGTGATTATTTTTCATTTAAAATAGCAGAAGTAATGAATACTTCTCGTTTGTTTGATTTCAGCCTTACCTGATAAGAACTGCGTCTCGAAACGAATATTCACAACTGAACCTAGCAAGCAATGCAGTCAAATAATTTTATTTTCCATACCATTTTAAATGGTTTAAAACTAGAAGAACATTTATTGGAATTTTTAAAATTTAAATAGTCGTGGGCATGAATTCGTCGTGGTGATGAATGGGATTCGTCGTGATAATGAATGGGATTCGTCGTGGTGACGAATGGAATTCGTCGTGATGATGAATGGGATTCGTCGTGGTGACGAATGGAATTCGTCGTGGTGACGAATGGAATTCGTCGTGGTGACGAATGGAATTCGTCGTGGTGATGAATGGAATTCGTCGTGGTGATGAATGGAGGTCATCATGGTGATGAATAGAGTTCGTCGTGGTGATGAATGCTATTCGTCGTGATGATAAATGGGTTCGTCATGATGATGAATGGGGTTCGTCGAGGTGATGAATCGATCATCCTGAGGACGAAAGTTTTAGGAAACAGAAATTCGTCATGGTGACGAACAAATTCATCAAGAGGATTATTCCGTACGTTAGCTGACTTTTGACGAAAAAATAATCGTGATGATGTACAAATTCGTCATCATGACGAAGCTTTTTCTATCAGTGTACAGCAAATTTTGAATGGATCTATTATGAGAATTTGTGTCGTAGAAGAGTGACTAAATATTTCAGTGTAAGTAAGTATATTCCAAAGATTTTAATATATCTCTTATTTTTCAACATTTTGTGACAGTTATATGATACAATTTATTTTAATACTTTATCGTATATAAATCATTCTGTTTGATTGCTATTCAAATTATTTTTATTTTAGTTCGCGCAATTGAACTTTATTTGGATATATGAAAAATGCAGTGGGGAATTAAAAATTGCAGAAAATGAGTGAGCATCCAAACTATGTATATGATATAATAATATAATATTTGTTTTATATAATTTCAATTTAAATTCCAGCCAAATTCTAGGTTAAAAATCATTAAGGTCGGTTCCGATAAAAATTGTTCATGGAAAACAAATAGAGAAACGAATCCCGCTATAGAATCGATACATAACAATACAATATTCGAATAAAAGTCAAACTTCATAGTGTGTTGGCCGATTTGTCTTTATACAATTACATATTGTTTTAAATTATAAAATGTTCAAGGTTATCCGTAATATGTATTATATTATTTATAAAGTGTTGTGTTATTGAATTTTCTATGAATAGTAAATGATTTCAAAGAAAATGATTCATTTAAAAGAGTAACATTATAATCAATATAATGTAACGAATTTTCCATACATATTTAAAAAAACTGTATTTAAATTCATGTATGCCGAAAATTAATTACCAGGATGTTCTTATATCAAGGACAAACATTTTAAATTTTATTACGATAATGTTTTAAATTATATGATATTTTACTAAAAATAAGCACGCGCCATACTAAAATTTACGCAAAAATGTGCTTATTTTAAGACCAAACTTAATTAGTTTTATTACCCAAAATTCTTAATTCTATGAAATGCATCCTCAAAACAAGTACTATTCGCGTCTTTAAATTATCTATTGAGGAATATGAATAATGTCATGGTAATTTTGGGAAATCATGGATAGGTGTTCACAGCATCATCAAAACTAGCAAAAATACATAAAATACTGTTATATAATTAAATTAATTATGTAATAAATCGCCATATACATAACAATACATTTTAAGACATACATATGTCTTGTATTAATGGTTGAATAAATTTTGCAGAACCCACAAGCCTGCTAAGATAGTATCTGAATAGTCATGGGTATGATTTATAGACTTAAGGAAAGCTGTGAATCAATCTCGTTAATTTCCCAACACTACAATGTTATAATTCACATCTCTCGACAGCATAATAAGCTGATTTACGAATACAAACTATGACATTTTCCAATATCGTTATTATTGTTCTAATTTTATTTTTGAAGTGTATGGCCTATGGACAAGTCCCAGAAGCAGTCCAAAAACCAAATATTTTGAAAATTTATCCAGCTTTATTTTTATAAATAAATATGGAGGTTTTCATGTCAAGTAGGTAAATTTTTAAAAGCGATGTCTTCTGAACTGGAAATAACTTGCACCATGTTTAATCATATTGGATAGTAGTTATGATACAAAATTTCAACGAGATCGGTCAAGGACTGTCCGAGTTGGAGGGTGTTGAATACTGACATTTTTGTCAAACGGTCCTTTTTTTACCCAAATTGTTTTGGATTGATTTTTAAATCTTTTTTGCCGATATAAAAATTTTAATTTTTTATTTTTTATATTTTTGCTCAAAAGAAAGCTTAGGTCATTTCATTTAAGAGCTTTGTGGTCTATTAGTGGGATGGTACCTGTTTATCTATCAAAATAAAGATAAACTCTACAGAAAAAAATTTAGGTTCAACCATATATTTTAGCATAACCAGTGGCGACAATTAATACATTTCACACATTTCTTATTTTTTATTTTCAAAGAAGGTTTGTTTTTCAGTTTTAAAGAAAACAGAAATATATTTTTAATTAAAACATCTTAAAGACATCAATAATTTCACAATTATTACATTTAAATTATTTTATCGTAAAGTCTAATAGGTCATAAAAACGAGACCATTCGAAATAAAAGCGATGCATAATTTTAAAATTTGTATTTCAAATTATCGAATATGACTAAAGTTGATGCAAGTTTTATACCGGTCAGAAGACATCGCTTTTAAAAATTTACTCCCTTGACTTGAAATCCCTCATATATGGGCATTTCCGCCGAATGGTCAACCAGGGCCGAAAAATAAAATGTTGGTAATCATCGTATTTTATTGTGAATAATTATAAAAAAATGAATACAAAATGTCTAAATTTTTAAAATGTAATAGTTTCATAGCATATCTCAGTTGTTTTCATGAGAACATTTGCCTAAAACTGAACAATTTTATTTTTTATACCCTACACCACACTGTGGTACAGGGTATTATAACTTTGTGCATTTGTTTGTAACACCCAAAAGGAGAAGAAATAGACCCATCGTTTATTATACCGATCGACTTAGAATCACTTTCTGAGTTGATTTAGCTATGTCCGTCTGTCCGTCTGTCTATCTGTCCGTCTGTGCATGTATTCTTGTAATCAAAGTACAGGTCGCAATTATGGTCCGATCTCGATGAAACTTTACACATATCTTTTTTTTGGCCCAAGGACGATCCCTATTGAATTTGGTTAAAATCGGTTCAGATTTAGATATAGCCCCCATATATATGTTAGCCCCGATTTGACATGTAAGCGCTGTAAAAACTTTATTTTATATCCGATCAGTATGAAATTCGGCAGAAAGGGGTTTCTTATTATATGAATGAACACTGTTAAATTTGGAAGAAATCGGTTCAGATTTAGATATAGCCCCCATATATATGTTACCCCCGATTTAACATGTAAGCGCTGTAAAAACTGTATTTTATATCCGATCAGTGCGAAATTCGGCAGAAAGAGGTTTCTTATTACATAAAGGAATACTGCCAAATTCGGAGAAAATCGGTTCGGATTTAGATATAGCCCCCATATATATGTTACCCCCGATTTCACATGTAAACGCTGTAAAAACTGTATTTTATATCCGATCAGTATGAAATTCGGCAGAAAGAGGTTTCTTATTATATGAATGAACACTGTTAAATTTGGAAGAAATCGGTTCAGATTTAGATATAGCCCCCATATATACGTTACCCCCGATTTGACATGTGAGCGCTGTAAAAATGTTATTTTATATCCGATCATTGCGAAAGTCGGCAAAAAGAGGTTTCTTTCTACATGAAGGAATACTGCCAAATTCGGAGAAAATCGGTTCAGATTTAGATATAGCTCCCATATATATGTTACCCCCGATTTGACATGTAAGCGCTGTAGAGACTGTATTTTATATCCGATCATTACGAAATTCGACAGAAGGAGATCTTTTTACATGAAGATCAGGGAAGATCGGTTCAGATTTATATTAAAGCTCTATATATATGTTCCTCCTGATTTGGTATCAAACCGCTATAGAAGTTGTATTTTACTTCCGATCATTAAAATTTTCCAGAAAGATGTTTCTCAATTTAGGAACGAATATTGCTTAATTTAGCGATTATCGTTTCAGAATTAGATAATATGTTTCTACCCATTTACCAATTATTCCAAATTATTATGGCAATGACCCTTATCGCATTGTTAGGGAGGTGTAGGGTATTATATAGTCGGCCCCGCCCGACTTTCTGCCTTTCCTTACTGGTTTCCATTTTAAGCTACATTTACAGACATTTTTATATTTAACTAGCTGACCCCAGCAGACGTTGTCCTGTCCGTCCTTTTTAGGATGTATTGGTTTGTTATTCATTGATATTTCATTAAAAAATCATACAGGAAAAAATCATCAAAAACATATATTGACCATATGTCCACTACAGCGCCATCTACCGGAGACATACATACAAACTATTATCAAGACAAACCACACTTACAAATAACTTGACCACTCTGCAATTTATCGCGGTGAAACTAATTCTAAAACACAAATGACCCCAAACCCAATATATTGTTAAATTTTCAGCCCATTCGCTTTTATGGTTTCGGAGATCATGCGTTACTAACAAACGTACAAAGGATTTTATATATAAAGATTATTTTACATATAAAAACATATGTTATGCTTGCCCTCTTTCTACAAAATTTCTCTATTTCAATCAATTAAGAAGAGAAAAATGCAAGGAGACCAAAAAAAAGTTCGATTAACTATTAATTTAACGGTTAAAACGCACGGCTTTGCTTTTTCTTGCATGGAAGTAATTAGATTGTTATCTTCGTATCTTTGGAGTTCCAAGCATCTGTAATGGCCGGGAATAACTTATTTTTATCTCCATCTAAACTTTCTTGATTTATCTTTTTGTTGACAATTTTTCAAAGATTTTCAATGGGATTCAAGTCTGGCGTTGAGCTAGCCACTCCATATCATTGACCAATAAATCAATCTTCGCGGTAGTCTTCGGGTCGTTGTCGTGTTGAAATTGCTATAACAGAGCCATATTCCACTCTGCATAAGGAAACCTGTCCATAGTTCACTTTGTTTTATAGAGGGGTCCAATCCGGTTACCGGAAAAGCATAATGGTCTGGGGATGCATTCCCGCCTCCATGTTTTACAGGCCCTTTATAGTACTAATAATTCAATCTTTTATCAACAGGAATATCGAATATTAAAAAACAAATGAAATTTGCCATATTTAATTTCCAGAAAATAGTTATTTCTTCAATTTAACGTAGTGACGCTTCCTACGTTTTCATCTTATAATACACCTCTTTTGCTAGGATTAAGTAAAACCATTTCGAAATTACCGTTGACTACAACAAGAAATTGGTTCCGGTATATACAAATTTAACCCCTTCGAGAAATATGAATATAACAGATATACATACAGGTAGTTGAGGCTATCGAATGTTTACGCAAGTCTGTTAACGAAATTGTACATGCTCAGAGCTGTGGAGTTTTCAGACGATTTGTAAAATTACGGATGCCGCCAAATCTGGGTTGGTAAGAGGCTTTCCAGTGTTGTCCACCTCATCTATGTGAAATTTTCTAGTAAGCTCTAAAAGCGTTACTACGAATATAATATTTAAATGTTACGTACTTGTAAATCCTTGTGCTTGCCAAAATATTCTTCCAAAAGGTTCTGTTGTTTAGTTAAAAACAATTTTGGTCTGTAAAAATATATTTTTTAAACTTCTGGTCGAGTTTTATGTATTTTTTTATGTATGATATTCTGTTTTACCCGAGTTGCGAGGTTTATATCGATACAAAAATAACATTAAATTTCTTGAGAGATGTTCGAATAAAAATAAATTTCAAATTGTAAAAATTGCATTAAGTTCTCTTGAGATAAGTTTTTACAATTCAAAATTCTATTACTGCCAAACATACTAATAAGAGTATCAAAAGTGTAACATTTCATCCAATGTTTAGGAAAAAAATGTTAGTTCTGCTAAAAAAATTTAATAACACCGTGCAAAACATTAAAAGTTGACTCCGTTTAGACTTCAGTTTCAGAAATTGAATATCGAATGTAACAAAATGCCATTTGGGGTTTTATGGTTTAAGCACGGTACTATGTTCCCGTTTCACGCTGAAATCCCATACAAAAAACAAAGTTGTGAAAAAATTAGTGAACATTTTTTCATTTGCGGTACTATGTACTATGTCAACAAATATAATGTAAATCCTTCAAAATAATAATAAAACATATTTTTTGTTCCATCAAAACATAATTTTATTTATTTATATTCGTACAACAGTAGGACATTTTTTGTTATTTATAACATTGTACTACCCTGGCCTCACAAGCATCGCCATCGTATCAACACAAACTAAATAATTTATGTACATATTACATTAGCACAATTATCTCCAACAATATTTCCTTTCTGACATCGTTAGAAAAACGGGGTTTTCAGGATTATATCCAAATATAATGATGCATATATAAAATCACACAAACATGATTTGTAACTTGTTTGTGAAAATTGCTTGAAATATGATTTTTTTTTAACTATGAAAAAATAAATAATTTGTTGTTAGGCCCTTTTGAATTTCGTTAATAAATTCGCCATTTTAAATATTACGCCGCTAAAAATTTGTCAGGATGTGTATTTTGATGCCGTGTACCGAAATCTATCAAAAATGGAATTTTCATTTTTCTTGTTGTTAAGCCCTTTTTCGTTTCTAAAGACGATATATTTTCTCCTAGTCTATACCTACAGTTATGCAGAGGGTCGTAAAACAAAATTCCCATCGGTTAACTAGATATAGCCGTTGGAAAAAATACATTTTCGTATTACATATTCGCAAAAATATTCGCGATACGATAAAATCCGAACTGTTTTTAAACAAGAAAAACCTCAAATGGCATTTTGTTACATTCGATAAGCACTTTCAGTCAACTTTCGATGACCTCGAAAATCACTGTGGTACAAAAAATCTACAAAACAATCTACTTTGTAATTAACTTATTGAACTTACGTTTTAAAATTCCAGGATCCTTTGACTTTTTGTCACACTTTTTTGATAAAGTTTAATCCTTGTCATTTGATACCAAATCCATTCTTTACTCAATGTTTATTTCCAAAGTACATAAACACTTTACATGCACATATATTTTTGAAATTCAAGAATTTAGTAGAAGATAAGAAAAATCGTATCTTATAATATTTTTCGAGAATCTCCCCTTAATGTAAAATTAGCACTTAAATCTAACCTCTACGTTAACATTTTGCGATTTTAATATATTACCCTAATGGATTTTTCAGAGCCCATTGAGATAAGCCAGATAGCAGACATATAAATTAACTTTTGAACAATTTGATCAGAAAAACGATATCTTCCATTGTTTTAAAAAAAAAGAATTTATTTGTTTCTGTAATTTAATGTTTGCATTCACAACTGTTTTCAGGAAGGTTGTGGTTCTTACCGGTTGTTTTTTATTCAAAATTCCCCCACTGTGCGTCGTCTTGTAAAAACAACCAAATGGGATATATTCATAGTATTTTCCATACGATATATCAGACCAATACCGTTCTATGAAAAACATCCCCAAAGCATTACACTGTCTCCTCCATTTTTAACGGTCTTTTTGTAAATTTCTCTTGGAATTTGTTTCGGCGAAAATTCTTTTGGCAGTCGTTTTCAAAAACATGGCACATTGCAGTCTCGTGTTTACTTATACATATATTTTGAATACGTGTGGGTCGTAAAATTGTCATAAGCATTGTTGCCACGAATCACCAAATTACACAACATTTTACGTAAATTCCAAAACTAAGCCACATTTTCTCCAATAGCAAAGCTGGAATAGGAAAACTCTTATCATTTTAATATGTAGTAAGGTGTTACAGTTTGAACTGCAAAAGCAATTTGGAGCTCGGCTTTTAATATAATAGGTAGAGAAATGCAAAAATCAATTTTTAGGCATTTTCGAAAATTATTATTCCCATAATAATTTCGAAAATCCCCACAACTGGAATAGTGTAGTTTTTCTTCCGTAATTTGACATATAGCTATAATATATATTTATCCCTACCAGTTGGGGAAATCAAATAGTGCATAACTTAAATACCAGTAGACCAGTAAACATCTTAAGTTTATATATAGTCCCTACACAGAAAAAATGTTGTAAAACTAAAGGCAACACCATTTATAAAGGAAAGAAATTGTTTGTCTTTACTCTAAATAAAATTTTTAGTTAAATAATGCAAATTTAGTTGATTTCAGCTAAATTATTTTTGATTCAAAGAAATTATTTTTGCTTTAATGCTTTGTTGTACATAATATTGTGTACATGTTGAATTTGAAGATATTTCGTTGAAATATTGAAAATAACATTTGTCCTCTGACCGAAGTAAAGTTTTCAATAACTTTAATTAAATTTTAATTGGAACTATATACATTTTCCTGTCATACTTTTAAAGTTAAAAAAAACTTAAGATATTAAAAACTAGAATATCTTTGAAAAAATCCATTTTCGTCCTTAAACTTATAGACAAATGACTTTGTTTTAAAAAATTTTTGTTTTAGTCAAACGACAATGGATATACTCGTACAAAATTTCAGTTTTCTATCTCTTGACGGAGCTTCAGTGAAGGGAAATCGAAAATGTAAGTAGCCTATAATACTTTCCACATATTGGTTTATCTTTACCACCAAGTTTCAAGAAAATCGGTAAACGCCATATAGGCATCAACGTTTTTCAGTAAATCGCGGTACTGACTTCACGTGGAAATCTATCTATATAAGCATATATAAAAATGAATGTTTGTATTAAGTTTGGACTACAAAATGGCTGGACCGATTTTGATAACATTTTCAGGGAATCTTCAGATTAGCCTAGCGGGTGACATAGGCAATATTAGTTTTTGATTGAGGATAAGCCAATTTAGAGTTAATTTAAAGCCGTTCCATGCACTTAATTGAAGTACAAATTGTCTTATTTTAATGATCTTTGTCTTTGGCGCCAAATCAAAGCCAAAATCATAAGTTAGAATCATTTCATTGATTCCAAGTACGCTTTTTATCACCTCACCTTAGAGAGGAGGGTATATATCATATACTAAAGTGTAACACATCGAAGGAGTGACCTAAGACCCTAAGTATGTTCGGCGGAAATCCGGGCCATTTTAAGTCATTTGAGCAATGTCCGTCCGTCCGTCTGCTGGCTGGTGCGCACGATAACTCTCGAAAGCAGTTACCGATTGACTTCAAATTTGGTATGCGGTAATATTTTCTCTATCTCCGGCTAAGTTCGAAGATGGACCATATCGGTCCACTACTTCTAGTACCTCCCCCACAAAGGGTTAACATTTAGTGTAAAAATGATTAATTACGAACTCCTATACTACCATTACCATCTTCTTAAATTCCACACAAAGTATTAGTTTATTAGCAGCCATCACCTCGAGGAAACTGGGAAAGGATGCAACGCCCCTTTTGGTTTATAACCTTAATAATAGTGCTTACAAATAATTGCAATTTTGGACAGTGTAATGGGTTTTATAGTACCTACAGTCCAGTTGAAAATTGACGTTATTACCATGCCCCTATTGGTGGGTCCCACACAAAGGTACGAATTTGTACCTAAAGTTAACAGCTTCTAATTTTAATAATAGTGCATACAAATACTTAAAATTCTGTGTAGTGTAAAGCTTTAATAGCACCTAGAGTCCAGAACAAATTTGCCGTTATTGGCACGACCCTTTTGGTACCTCCCATACAAATGGACCAATTTGCACCCAAAACTAACAGCTTATAACTTTAATAATACTTGACATTTTGCACACTTAAATGCTTTTATCGTACATACAGTCCAGTGAAAAGTGGGTGTCATTGGCATGCCCCTTTTGGTACCTCCCACACAAATGGACTATTTTGCACCAAAACCTAATTTAGTTTAAATTTAAAATGTTAATGTTAAGCTTATAACTTTAATACCGATATAGACTTTAAATTTATTAAATGCAATAATAATTTAATTAAAAGAAAAAAAAAATTACGAATATTTTTTGAAACTGAAGGTGAGGGGATTCTTAAGTCGGTTTGCCCGTTGAACTTTCTAATTTGTTTCCAGTGTAGATTCATATCCGAATATATTTTATTTAATACAGTTTTTCAATGGAATTTAAGTTTTTCTTCTATAAGTATATTTGATTTTTTTCAATAGTTTCCTCAAAATTCTAACCATCCCAATTATTTTTTTTGGGAACATTTTCCATTTTCAATTAATGTATTTGGCAACCCATTACGCGCCAGCACTCTCTGCGCATCATCAACTTTCTCTCGTGTTCACATGTTGGAGCTTTGTCGTCGTCGACAATACGACCACTCCGTTTGGTGAGTGAGTCATTTATGTTGTGTGTGCAAGTACATATGTATGTGTGTTGTGTGTATGGGGATGTGAATACTTTTGAACTTACCGTAAAGCTCTGCTGAGTTTGTCGTAGTTCATGTTAGGTTTCGCTTTTCGTTCTCCCCACAGTTTTGCCACCACATCAGGGTCGACCAACTTGAATTCCCCATTGGTTCCCTCCCATGATATGCAGTTGCTTTTGGACGAATCACCGAGCAGCTCCAACAAGAACTGCCATAATTGTATCTGTCCCGAACCCTGAACAACCAATCGGTGTGAAGCAGCATTTAAAAGTTGATAGGGATCTGAAAACAAAGAGAATAAAAGACAGATTATAATATTAATTAATACATACAGGACTCTGGTATTTTTTATCAAACTACATAATAAACATGCTCAAAAAACGAATTCCAAAAATATAATGAATGCATTTTTCGTAGAAACTCCTATTTTAGAACCACAATTTTCAATTTGTATAAAATTGTATTTTGATGTACTCAATTGTTAGACGTCTACTGTTTTATTATGTTTGTTATGTTTTATTATTATATTAACGCCAAATGTGGACAGAATATATTTAAATTGGAATATACAAATGTGCTAAATCGACTTAGCATACCTATATATCGTCATCAGAATCGAAAAAGGGCGTAAGAATAAGAAAAATTAAAATTCAGTTTTTGATGGATTTCGGAATCGAAATACACATATACACTGACAAATTTATAGGAACCTACTATCAAAAATGGCGAATTTATTTACGAAATTCGAAAGGGCCTAACAACAAATTATTTATTTTTTCATAGTTACAAGTTCGTATTTCACGCAATTTTCACAAGTATTTTATAAGTCGTGTTTGTGGAAATTTATATATGCATCATTATGTTTAGGTATTATCCTGAAAACCCCGTTTTTCTATCGACAACATTTTTTATTTAGTTTCTTGTTTCTCATGTGAAATTTTCAAATAAAGGGTTTT
This sequence comes from Eudasyphora cyanicolor, assembly GCA_963930755.1. NCBI lineage: Eukaryota > Metazoa > Arthropoda > Insecta > Diptera > Muscidae > Eudasyphora > Eudasyphora cyanicolor. Next base: position 273,213,047 of record OZ005737.1, read on the forward strand.
CCAAAAAGAGGTGTTATTTTGAATCACCCGGTATTTCGGTAGCTGTCACTTTTGAAACTTTTATTCTTTGACATTTGACAAGTAGAAACTACGCCATTACTAAAAATGGAACGATACACGATTCAACAACGCATTGAAATTATTAAAATTCACTGCAAAAATGGTGAAAATCTTGCAGTCACAGTTCGCAAAACAAAAGCATTTTTGGGTCGTGGTGAAGCACCTTGTCGGACCGCAATACAGAAATTGGTGGAAAAATTCGAGCTGTTGGGACAAGTTAGTGATGTGAAGAATAAAACCCGTGCACGTCGCTCAAGAACAACTGAGAATATTGCTGCTGTAGCCCAAAGTGTTGAAGAAAACCCAGGTTTCTCCATTCCTCGTCGTTCTTTGGAATTGGGCATTCCACAAACGTCATTACACCGTATCTTGCATAAAGACTTGGGTCTTAAGGCTTATAAAGTTCAATTAACACAAGAACTCAAGCCGGCCGATCATCAACAACGTCGTGTCTTTGCTGATTGGGTCCTTGAAATGCATGAAAATGATCCGGAATTCCATCGAAAAATCATCTTGACTGATGAGGCCCATTTCCACATCGGTGGCAACGTCAACAAGCAAAATTGTCGCATCTGGGGCTCGGAAAACCCAAGAGTTATTGTTGAGAAGCCTCTCCATCCTCAACGTGTGACTGTTTGGTGCGGTTTATGGTCCGGCGGGGTCATTGGACATTACTTTTTCGAAAATGAGGTTGGATCAACAGTTACGGTGAATGGATTGAGCTATCGAGAGATAATTAATGATTTTTTATGGTCGAAGTTGGATGGTATTGATCTGATCTGATCCACACAAGCAACGAAACCACTGCTCTGTTACGGGAAAGTTTCCGGACCGCGTTATCTCTCGAAGAGGTAATCACAATTGGCCACCGAGATCTTGTGATTTAACACCTTGCGACTTCCTCCTTTGGGGCCACGTGAAAGATAAGGTCTACGCCAACAGCCCAGCGTCGATTCAAGACCTCAAAGATAAAATTCGTGAGGCTACCGAGGACGTAGGGCAGCCACTTTGCGATTTGGTTATGGAAAATTTCATGAAAAGGATATGGTCCTGTAAGCGTGGTCGTGGTGGCCATTTGGCTGATGTTGTTTTTCATTATTAACTACATACCTTCCTCTTTGTTATGAAATAAACATCCGATCATTTATCTCAAAAAATGGCATTTTTCTTTGAATACCAAAATCACACCTCTTGTTGAAAAACCCTTTACATAATACTTTTTATACGTTGTTTTGTTTTTAATAAACTTCCTGAGTATGTATCAAAATAATAAATAATAAGATATGTCATCCCGGAGCGAGTAAATTGTCAGGTACGAACCAATGGAAATTTGAACGAGTAGGATTTCAAAGAGTGAGTTTTTCCGCGGATTTCGGACCGATTTTCCCGAATGGTTTGTAATTGTCACAATTAAAAAATTAATATTAATCGATTAGTGCAAAAAAAAAGTTCAAACTATGCTCGCGGAAAACTGTTTTTTCGCGTGTGACAGTTCATTCGTATTCGTTCGTAACTGATAGATTTTGACGTTTCGTCCGGACGGAACATCTGTATAATTGAAGGTCTGTGCTATGTATAAACATTTAGAAAAATATAAAGAAAAACCAATTTTGTCATTGCAACGAAGAAAAATTAAAGCTCTGTATAAACTATAGCGATGAGATCGTACGTAACGTAATCAACCCTGTTAAAGTGCTGCAAATGTACGGACAATGACAGATTGTTAGGCAAAGGTGAATTGGCAGTTCAGACGATTGCAAGACAGCCTTACAATTTTATATATTTACAATATTTATATGCAGGATTGCCAATAAAAATATTTTAAAGACACTCGCTGAAAAAAAATCACTTCTGTAGTATATTGTCCCAAACATATTCTGCTTGAAATATACACTCTAAATATATAATATTTGACACACACAAATATTATATGTTTGGGAGGATATTGTTCTAAACAAAACGATGAACCCATCCTAATATTTTTTTATTTGGAACTAATATTTCCGAAACAAAGATATAATTGTATTTAGGTATTTTGGTAATGTATCAAGTTTTCTGTTTTCCAGAAGTTCAAAGTACAATTTTTTAGAAATTTTATATGCTTGTAAAATTTAATCAAAATTTAAATCGTATAATCTTTTGTAACTATAAATTGTATTGATGGATTGAAAAATATTTATAAATTAAAAATTAGTGCAGTAAATCTAAATCTAGGAAATCTAGGAATATCTAAAATTCGATCATTTTTAAATAAAATATATTTGGGAAACTTCTTAAATAATAACTTTGTTTGTGTGTAAACATATATTTTATTTGTGAAAGTCAGTTCTAAAATATATTTTGTTCTAATATATTAATATTTGGGTGGTTTCGACATTATTCATGGCATTGAATATTTCGACATAATTCATGGCATTGAAATTTTGTGCAGAATTCAATATTTCAGATAAGTAGATAAAATCCATTTAAGAATAGCTACTGTATTATCGAAGGTACACATAATTTTTTTAACTTTTAGCCGAATTATAAGAATTTTGTGAAAATATGGCCCCAGGGTAAAAATCTGAGGGTCATATTTGGAGAAAGCACCTCAAAATAAGAAAAAAAAGGTGCATTTTATAGATATCTCGCTTAGTTATTGAGTTATCAGATGTTAAAATTTTTCAAATTTTATCGTCCGAAAGCTAGGCAAGATATCCATATCATGTCCGTTAATTTTTCTTTTTTTTTTTGAGGTGCTCAATACAAATATGGCATCAAATCGAGAAACCTAGTAGTCCCCTTTAAGACGCAAGGTAGTTATCGAAAAAATTCATTAATTTTTTTCGGGTTTCTTCTTATATATGTCAGTAACTATGATAGCTCCCGAAAAAATAGTATTAATTTTTATACCCTCACTTTAGTGTGACGAGGGTATATATCATTTGCTACGGAAAAAAGTGTAACACGTCGAAGGAGTGACCTAAGACCCCAAGTATGTTCGGAGGAAATCCGTTTTGGGTCATTTTAAGTCGAATGAGCAATGTCCGTCCGTCTGTCTGTCTGTCTGTCTGTCTGTCTGTCTGTCTGTCTGTCTGCTGGCTGGTGCGCACGATAACTCTCGAAAGGAGTAACCGATTGACCTCAAATTTGGTATGTGGTAATATTTTTTCTATCTCCGGCTAAGTTCGAAGATGGGCCATATTGGTCCACTCCTTCTAGTACCTCCCCCACAAAGGGTTAAAATGTTGTGACATATTGATTCTTTAATAACTGCTATACTACTTATTCGAATCTTTTGAAATTCCACACATAGTATTAGCTTATTAGTCGTTATCAACTCGAGAAAAATGGGCGAAGTCGCCACGTCCCTTTTGGTACCTCCCACACAAATGCACCATTTTGCACCAAAAGTTAACAGCTTATAACATTAATAACAGTGTATAAAAATACTTGAAATTTTGTACAGTGTTATGCTTTTATATTGCCTACAGTCCAGAGAAAAATGGGTGTTGTTGTCACGCCCCTTTTGGTACCTCCCACACAAAGGTACCTTTTTTCACCAAAAGTTAACAGCTTATAACATTAAAACCAGTGTATAAAAATACTTGAAATTTTGTACAGTGTAATGTTTTTATAGTGTCTATAGCCCTGTGAAAAATGGGCGTTATTGCCACGCCCCTCTTTGTACCTCCCACACAAAATGCCCAAATCATACTACAATTTAATGTCTCATAACGTTTATACCAGTGCACATAAATGCTTATAAGTCGGCACAGTGCAATGAATTTAAAGTATCTAATGTTCAGCAAAAAAAGGTGTATTTGATAAACCCCTTCTGGTACCTCCCACACAAATTGACAGAATAATTCGAGTAATATTCAATATTACATTACTCACAAAGTGAGGGTATACCTTAGTCGGTTTACCCGACTGAAACTTTCTTACTTGTTTAAATATTTTTCATGTAATTTTACCAGAAAAATTTATGTTTTTTGACGATTTTTTCAAACTTTATTGTCCTATAACTCGATAACTAAGCATGTTACCGATAAAATGCTCGTTCATTTTTCTTCTTATTTTGAGATGCTCTATCCAAATTTAATAGTCATTCCCCTGTAATTTTTATTGACAGGGGAATGACGATTGACTGCAGAACTCTCTATAAAAGGGAATGACGCACGAGAGTGTGAAAGCTCATTTCGGAACACAAAGCGCGACTTACATAATTGTATTAAAATTATTGTCGCAAAACCAACCAAAAGTATATGTAGTAGATTTAATACTATTTATAATTGTAATTATTCAAGATACAGAATGGTTTCGAAATTTGAATTTTACGGAATATAAGATTTGCCAGGGGAATGACGCAAATCTTCAGGGACAAAAATAATCATCCATAAAAATAATAGTATTTTTTATGTGGTAGATGCGATAAACATATAAACAAGGAAATATCGAATTTTTTATATGTTAAAAAAAAGAAAATACTCGTATATTTGGAAAAATAATTTTTAAATATTATATTTTTGATCAAACAAATTTTATTTGAAAATCAATAAAAAATATTTTGGAAAGCATATGTTAATATATTACAAACAAAATATATATATTTACGAACGAATGTTGTTTACCAAAATATGTATTTACATATAATTTCAATTTTAATGAAGTAAAATAATGCCAAATAAAAACCCAAATATAGATATAATATTTATCCGTGTCAAATATTATATATATTTCGAGTATATCCGAAACATATTGATGCCTGCATTCTAAACTATGCTAAGTGCTAGAAGGTAGTTTTTCAGGAGAGGCGATCAAAGTGTGATGATTTTTTTTAATTTGTGTGGAATTCCTTTATAATGCAAATCGAATGATATGTACTGTTTTGTGAATAACTTTTAATTGGTGTTTCAAGCACAATATATTGAATATATTCGATGTTCCAAGCACAATATATTGAAGAATGGATTTTTTCAAACAAATAATATGAAAATCAATAACATTTTTTTAGAGCGCATTTCTTATTTTTTTACAAAAAAATATATTTGCAAACTAATTTTCTCAAATAAAATATGCATTTGCATACAAGACTTTGAGTAAACGTCGAAGGCTGGGCCACTTAAAATTGTAAATTTAAACTACTGATTACTTGGACTTGTGGTTTGAGCCCTTTGGATTATTTTCTGTGGGGAGTCATTAAGGATAAACAATACGCAAAGCATTCAGAGACAATTGAAGCGTTTAAACATGAAATCGAAGTTGCCATTAATGAGATTCGACCCGAAACAATCAAAAATGTACTGAAAAATTCGGTTGATCAGATGTGGTACTGCCGAGCAAGTCATGGTAGTCATATGAATGATATTGTGCTTCATTATTAAATGACAAAGCTTAACCTTTCCAATAAAACCAGAAATTTGAAAAAATTATCAGTACTTTTTTATAGCCGATTCAAATTTTAAATGGCCCTCCCTTTGTGAAACATATAAACCATACAGCTCCCCCACGTACCTGTAATTTTTGGCCCCACCTAAAAATGGGCTGGACGGAGATGAAATGCAAAAACAATATAATTTAAGAAGACATTCCTTCCCGTAGCGGGTATGTGTCAGTTACGAACGAATAGGAATTTGATTCCAACGAGTGAGGTTTTTCGCAGATTTTCAGACCATTTTCCCCGAATTTTTTGTAATTGTCACAATTAAATAATTAATATGTATTAATCATAAAATTAATATGTATTAAAAGTTCAATCAATGTTCGCGGAAAACTGTTTTTTCGCGTGTGACAGTTCATTCCTATTCGTTCGTACCTGATAGATTTTGATGTTTCGGCCTTAAGGAACATCCTCTTATTCTATTTGTCTTTGATGAAATGTTCTACAAAAATGTTGGCCATAAATTTTACTATACATATGTATCAGAAACACACCACAGCCTTAACACAGAACTCAAAAAAGGTCAAATTCCCGCCAAAAACGATCTTTACTGATGTCGTTATTACTTCGACCACCAGGTCGTATAACTTATATTGCTGCACGAACAGGCCAAGGAGGGTTTTTGACTGGAATTCGACCCTTTTTGGTGTTTGTGGTAAGTTTTGAGCTTTGTTGTGTTCTGACACACATAGTAAACTTTTTTGTGGCCAACATTTGGTCAAAAGCTGATGGCACTTTTTTCGAAAGGCCCACTGATTTTCAGAAACCTTTGAGGTCCATAAAAAAATTGGCCACCAATTTCGCCAAACCGAGTATAGGGTTATACTACCCTTTGGTAGTAGAATCGAATCTATACTGTCAAGTCCGTGTATTTTTCACTGTTGCACAGTGTTATTGGTGCGCCACTATACACTTGCACGCTTTGGCATAGGTAAGAGGCAATCAGTTAGTGCAACGAAAGATGGACAGAAATCGGCACCTGTAGGGTAGCTAGATAAATCTGGCCAAGATATGACCTTAAAAGGTCAAAATATTTGCTCGCACTAGAGAGGAAAATATTGTCTAGGTTAGTATCAGTTCTGACGGAACACTGCCTGATCGGCGAACATGCCAGATGGTTGATGATGATTCCAATGACTTCTGCAGAACCTGTGGATATGATGAAGAAGTGGAGAGCATTAAGCACTTGCTATGCGATAGTCCCCCAATAAGTAAATGCCGACAGAACCGACCCCAGTATGTCCTGACGTCGTTTACTCAAAGCCTTTTTAGACAGTCTAACAGATCTTTCCGATACCGATATTCGTAATATCTATTCGTACTAGAGAGGAAAGATTGTATAGGTTAGTAGGAGTATCAGTTCTGACGGGAAATTGCCAGATCGTTGAACATGCAATACGGTTACGTATTGAAGAAGCTATGGATATGAGGAAGAAGTGGAGAGCATTAAGCACTTGCTATGAGATTGTCCCGCAAGAGTGAACTCCGTCAGAACCGACTCCAGTATGTCCTGACGGCGTTTACTCAAAGCCTTTCTAACGGGTTTTCCAATAGGTACGATATGATTTTGAAGTGACGTTTCGGTCATTTGTAATATGTCATGATCTGTCATTTGTTTTTCATTGTATTCAGTAGGGTTTACAATTTCATCATGGAGAGATATACGCAAGAACAACGTTTACAAATCTCGTTAAGAGCTATCTTTTTGCCATTGACCGATTGTGGCTACGTGCCACACAGCAAATGAAGAAATTGAATTGTTGCGAGAAAAGTTTGGAGATTCGATTATTTCAAGAAATTGTGATATTGAATGGCCTCCAAGAAGTTGTGATTTCACACGATTAGACTATTTCTTGTGGGGTTGCTTGAAGTCATTGGTCTTTCGAAATAAACCAGACTCTCTTCAAGCTTTACAAGTCAATATTGAACGTGCCATTCATGACATACGACTTGATTTAGTGGAAAAGGTGCTCGAAAATTGGGTTCATCGAATTCGTTCCTGCAGAAGAAGTCGTGGAGGCCATTTGAATGTCGTTTTATTTAGAACTTAATTGTATCGATGTATGTACATCACATTAAATAGAAAACTTTTGAATTTCCTTAACAATAAGTTTGTTTTTTCAAAGAAATCATATCACTCTTATTAGAAAACCCTATACTTCTACCAAAAACGCCATAATTTCTACATTTATTCATAGATTTTTTCAAATAGGAATTGTTTTCTTTCTGAGGATGAAAAATTGAAAATTTTTTTTTTGTTTTTGCTATTTTTTTTTCGTGTCATCAAAAAAGGATTTTTTTTTAAAAATCAAATTTGTTTTACAGCAGTTACTAAACTTCTCTTTCTACCTGAATGTGATAATTTCAACATTTGTAGTCCTCTTAATACCGAGCTTATACTTTTCATTTACCATACCATTTTTTAAATATTTTTTTCGTGTTTAGGACACCATATTACACCAAAAAATGTTATGCACAGCCCTTCGACAAAATGTTTTTAGGCCAGTATTATAGTTATACTGCGCTGTTTTATTTTGGGAAATAATTCCTGAACGTATTTTTATATTTTGTTAGGGCCACACATTTCATATTCAATTTTCGAGTTTATTTGTTTAAGATTTTTATACCCTACACCACACTGTGGTACAGGGTATTATGACTTTGTGCATTTGTTTGTAACGCCCAAAAAGAGAAGAAATAGAACCATAGTTTATTATACCGATCGTCATAGGATCAATTTTTGAGACGATTTAGCCATGTCCGTCTATCTGTCTGTCCGTCTGTCTGTCTGTCTGTCCGTCTGTCCATGTATTCTTGTAATCAAAGTACAGGTCGCAATTATGGTCCGATCTCGACGAAACTTTACACATATCTTTTGTTTGGCCCAAGGACGATCCCTATTGAATTTGGTTAGAATCGGCTCAGATTTAGATATAGCCCCCATATATATGTTAGCCCCGATTTGACATGTAAGTGCTGTAAAAACTTTATTTTATAACCGATCAGTATGAAATTCGGCAGAAAGAGGTTTCTTATTACATGAAGGAATACTGCCAAATTCGGAGAAAATCGGTTCAGATTTAGATATAGCCCCCATATATAAGTTACCCCCGATTTGACGTGTAACCGCTGTAGAAACTGTATTTTTTATCCGATCAGCGCGAATTTAGGCAAAAAGAGGTTTCTTATTACATGAAGGAATACTGCCAAATTCGGAGAAAATCGGTTCAGATTTAGATATAGCCCCCATATATATGTTACCCCCGATTTGATATGTAAGCGCTGTAAAGACTGTATTTTATATCCGATCAGTATGAAATTCGGCAGAAAGAGGTTTCCTATTATATGAATGAACGCTTTTAAATTTGGAAGAAATCGGTTAAGATTTAGATATATCCCCCATATATACGTTACCCCCTATTTGACATGTAAGCTCTGTAAAAATGTTATGTTATTTCCGATCAGTGCGAAATTCGGCAGTAAGAGGTTTCTTATTACATGAAGGAATACTGCCAAATTCGGAGAAAATCGGTTAAGATTTCGATATAGCCCCCATATATATGTTACCCCCGATTTGACATGTAAGCGCTGTAAAAACAGTATTTTATATCCGATCAGTATGAAATTCGGCAGAAAGAGGTTTCCTATTATATGAATAAACACTTTTAAATTTGGAAGAAATCAGTCAAGATTTAGATATAGCCCCCATATATATGCGTTATCCACGATTTCACATGTAAACGCTGTAAAAATTTTATTTTATGTCCTATCAGAATTAGATAATATGTTTCTACCCTTATCGCATTGTTAGGCAGGTGTATGGTATTATATAGTCGGCCCCGCCCGACTTTCTGCCTTTCCTTACTGGTTTTTATTATTTGAAATTTTGTCAGAACTCCGGTTCAGATGTTTGAACTCGGAAACGTCTCTTTCCCAAGCCGCGCGTTTATCCACTGTTGGCACAATGCGCTAACTGATTTTTTGTTGCGCTCGCCATATGTTGACATGAATTTTTACAGTATTTCATAGGAATTAAGAAATAAATTACTTGATGTGATTATTTTTGAATTAAAATAGCAGTAGTAAGGAATACTTCATGTTCGTTTGATTTAAGCCTTTCCTGATAAGAGCTGCATTTTGAACCGAATAATCACAGCTGAACCTTGCTGAGGCAGCCATGAAATTGCGATATAAGGAGCTAAGCTGTTAAGTAATTGTATTTGCCATACCGTTTTATGTATGCAAAGATAATATTCTAGAGGCAAAGATGGTTCTAATTACAAATCAATAACAATTTAAAGACCAAAATAAAACAAACGAAAATACGATAATAAGAAATGTTTCATTGGATTTATGAAAAAATTTGTGAAATGGCTTCATAAATTTATGAAGGACTGCATAATAAATGTACATTTTGGTAATCCTATTTTAGTGCTAACGAACCATTAAAGAACACAGATCGCGCTGTGGCTGTGGGATGATGATGCGTTGTGTGTCCGTGATAGTGGGCATGGTGATGAGGAGGAGGCGGCGGTTGCATGCGTACCCCAAAGCGACGATTCAAATCTTCTGATAGGCGCCACATAACGCCAACATCTACACTGACACTCATTGTGGGCCGAGCCCTGCACTAGCGAATCACAGAAACACGCACACACACACACGGGAGTTCACACTTTTGCAATTACACTCGCTTGCGAAGTCTGCACAATTTCTCTAGTAATTTTAATTTCAAAATTTTACAGTTCAAATAGCAAAAAGAATTATTAGGATTCGCACACCGACTGGCTTCCTTTAGCGTCCGTCGCGTATGAATGTCTTAGCGTAACTGAAACTCTAAAAGTGAACGTGTGAAAGCATTTCTGATGCTGCGATGTGAACAGCGGTGTTGTAGTAGTCAGTTGAATATTTCAGTTCATCCCGATGGGTGGTAAATGAATGAATGAATGCCACAAAGACTCCAAAAACGTGCCAACCTTCGTCAGCTTCTGTTTGTAGTTCGGGCACAGTGGAAACGTTATTACCCACCGCCCATAGTCCATGGATAACAACAACAACAATCCGTTGGCAAAAGGATTAGCAATGAAAGTTGCTTACTTACATACATATGTACATATTTACATATGTATCTATCCATGTATGTTTGTGGGTAAGACTTTGTAAAAGCAAAATATTTAGATTCGAAATAAAAAACCAAAAATTAAATGATTAGGGAATCAGAGTAGTAAAGGATAATTTTAATTTTTGTGGTTTCAAAATCAACAACGAATATTTACTATTTCAATGTGAATATTGTCACGATAGTCAATCGAATAGCTCTAATAACACCTAGTGTGCAGCAAAATGTATCCTCCTAATGAATAAATTTATCCCGCATAATTTCGACCCGCCAAATCGAATGACGTTAAACGTTTTCGAGATATTTAGCCACAAAGCTTGCTGGGTGAACCAAATTCAGGCACAATTTTAGTATAGGAGGCTTCGGCATAGATGTGTCAAACAACGAAATAAGGGATACACGTCAAACAGTATTTCTCCCAAAATACGCGGAAACTCCCCTCACATCTTACCCCTGAAAATCTCAATCCAAAATAGTGAATAGATGGATTTTTTGAATAAAAAATTCGATAAAATGATTCATTGTAAAATATCACTATAGGTCTCGACAATACGCCATCATTTTGGTAATTTTGTTTTAGGTCCCTCGCCATAAATGTAGGTACAGACTTGAAGAAAAACAAGTAAGAAAGTTTCAGTCGGGTAAACCGACTAAGGTATACCCTCACTTTGTGAGTAATGTAATATTGAATATTACTCGAATTATTCTGTCAATTTGTGTGGGAGGTACCAGAAGGGGTTTATCAAATAAACCTATTTTTCGCTGAACATTAGATACTTTAAATTCATTGCACTGTGCCGACTTATAAGCATTTATGTGCACTGGTATAAACGTTAGGAGACATTAAATTGTGGTATGATTTGGGCATTTTGTGTGGGAGGTAAAAAGAGGGGCGTGGCAATAACGCCCATTTTTCACAGGGCTATAGACACTATAAAAACATTACACTGTACAAAATTTCAAGTATTTTTATACACTGGTTTTAATGTTATAAGCTGTTAACTTTTGGTGGAAAAAGGTACCTTTGTGTGGGAGGTACCAAAAGGGGCGTGACAACAACACCCATTTTTCCCTGGACTGTAGGCAATATAAAAGCATAATACTGTACAAAATTTCAAGTATTTTTATACACTGTTATTAATATTATAAGCTGTTAACTTTTGGTGCAAAATGGTGCATTTGTGTGGGAGGTACCAAAAGGGACGTGGCGACTTCGCCCATTTTGCTCGAGTTGATAACGACTAATAAGCTAATACTATGTGTGGAATTTCAAAAGATTCGAATAAGTAGTATAGCAGTTATTAAAGAATCAATATTTCACAACATTTTAACCCTTTGTGGGGGAGGTACTAGAAGGAGTGGACCAATATGGCCCATCTTCGAACTTAGCCGGAGATAGAAAAAAATATTACCACATACCAAATTTGAGGTCAATCGGTTACTCCTTTCGAGAGTTATCGTGCGCACCAGCCAGCAGACACACAGACAGACAGACAGACAGACAGACAGACAGACAGACGGACGGACATTGCTCATTCGACTTAAAATGACCCAAAAAGGATTTCCTCCGAACATACTTGGGGTCTTAGGTCACTCCTTCGACGTGTTACACTTTTTTCCGTAGCAAATGATATATACCCTCGTCACACTAAAGTGAGGGTATAAATATGTAAAACAAACTGATTTGAATAAATTACAACAAAATCGCAAAATTGTTAATTCTATACATAATTTATTTAATTTCAAAATATTTCAAGTCATCATTTGTTATCAATCCATCGATAAATCTCCCCGAATACATAAAATTTGATTGTTCCAAATATTATATATTTGTAGAATACCCTAAACATATAAGTATACATATATGTTTCAAGCAGACTATGACAATATACTACAGAAGGGCGTAGCTACATATCGCCCAAAACCAAGTAGTTGATATCGTCCAAAAATTCAATGTTAGTTGTTGTTGTAGAAAATGTTGGTTTTTGGGCCATATGACATCAACTTTGGACAATATGTCATTTTGACCAGTAGGTATTTTTTTATTTTTTTTTTCACCCAAGAAAAAAGTTATGTCGTAACGCCCAAATTTCCATCGCGCTTGTCAAAGTAAAATGTTTCATGGACATTTTTTGTAAAACAACTTTCTAATCGTCAAAATGACAAAAGGCGGCTACGCGGACAAAGGTGATCTGCGGTAGGCGTAATATTTATGTGGAAGGCCTTCGGCCCGGGTTAAAGATTATCAACTCTGGGGTATGTCAAAAGACGGGTACGCTGACCAAACTGTCTGTACGTGACGTTAAAGATTTTCTCCTGTGGCGTATCTTCAAAGACTGCTGTGCTGATCGCGGTATCTTTGCAAAGACCCCGTCTTTGGACATACCCCAGGTGGGGGAAGCTTTAACCCCGGCCAAAGGCCGGCCACTCAGATGCACTTTGGTACGCGTAGCCGTCTTTAGTGAGGCAAATCAGTTTGTGTCACCGCTACATGATGAATTGTATTATTACAGTTCTTTTGTAAAATCGTCATTTTTGATATGTTTGAATTGGAAAAAATATATTAGGAACCAAAATTTTTAAAAATTATATGTTTTTGAACAAATACATTTTATTTTAAAATCAATAAATTTTGTTTAGGACGCATATATTAATATATTACAATAAAATATATTTGCGCACTGATTTTCACAAATAAAATATTTCTTAACACACATGTCAAGCTTTTCTTAAAATTTTTCCAAATATATTGCATTTATAAAAGATTTTTAAAACTTTATTGACATTGTCAAATTTTGGTTTTAATTTTTCCTACATTTCGTGATATACTTTATAGTTAAAAATGTCACAAGCAGCATTTACTTTTATTTTTACTGCTCTAATTTTTATTTATTATAAATTTTTTTTATTAACAAAAAATATTTTATTTTAAGTTTCCAAAATCCAAAAAATCAATCCATCAATGCGATTTATCGCTACCAAAGATTGTACAATTTAATGTTAATCACATTCCACAATTTCTAAAAAATTTACTTTCAATTTCTGAAAAATTGCATTACTTAAATAATAATAAATACATAATATTTGTTTGTGTCAAATATTATATATTTGGAGCGTATCCTAAACATATGTATATTTCAAGCAGAATATGTTTGAGACAATATACTACAGAAGCGATTTTTTTTTAGCGTGTATGCTTTGCAACATTTTATATTTATTGGAATGTCATATCGCCCAAAAAAAAACTTTATGACATTGCGTTTGGGCGATATGACATTTCCAGGTAATTACTTTGGGTGATATGTCGCTTTTTGGGCGCTATGACATACATGCTTTTGGGCGATATGACGCTACGCCTACAGAAGCAATTTTTTCAGCGTGTGTAAAAGTTTTTAATCTATTCCATAGTTTCAGAGCTAACTCCGGTAAATTTTTGGCTATATTTTAACAAATCGTAACAATCACCCCTAAAAAAATGTTGGCCACGAAATTTGCTATATATTTATGTCAGAGCACACCAACGTCCAAAACTTATATATAATATTTGTTTGTGTCAAATACATATTATATATTTGGAGCGTATCCTAAACATATGTATATTTCAAGCAGAATATGCTTGAGACAATATACTACAGAAGTGATTTTTTTTCAGCGTGTATGCTTTGCAACATTTTATATTTATTGGAATGTCATATCGCCCAAAAAAAAACTTTGGGCGTTATGACATTGCGTTTGGGCAATATGACATTTCCAGGTAATTACTTTGGGCGATATGTCGCTTTTTGGGCGCTATGACGATATGGGCGATATGACGCTAGGCCTACAGAAGCAATTTCAATTTCAGCGTGTGTAAAAGTTTTTAATCTATTCCATAGTTTCAGAGCTAACTCCGGTAAATTTTTGTCTATATTTTAACAAATCGTAACAATCACCCCTAAAAAAATGTTGGCCACGAAATTTGCTATATATTTATGTCAGAGCACACCAACGTCCAAAACATACCACAAACACTAAAAAACAGTGAAAATTACAGACAAAACAATATTTTGCCTGTTCGTGCAACAATGCTATCTATGCGATCATATAAATAACATTAACTAGATTAATTAATACTCATACGCACTAGTGGTCAAAGGAACAACGATAGCAGTAAAGATGGTTTTGACTGGAATTTGGCTTTTTTTATACCCTCCACCATAGGGTGGGGGGTATATTCATTTTGTCACTCCGTTTGTAACACCTCTAAATATTGATACATGGTGGAGGGTATATACGATTCGGCATGGCCGAACTTAACGCTTTTACTTGTTTGTGTTAAATTTTGGGGTTTGATATGTTCTGACATACATATGTAGCAACATTTCATGGCCAAATTTTTTGTAGAATATTTCAAAACGAACAATTTTTTGTGTCAAGTTTTTTTATTTTTTTTAATTCAAATTTTCATGGAAGATGCCTTTAGTAATATGAAAAATATGGCCCAAATATATTTTGAAGTATAAGCCCGATAGCCGTGATGCCTTTTAAATTAAAGAACATTATGAGTGCAGCAAATGTTGAGAACATTACTTCACGCAGAGACAATGGCTTAGTAGCTGTCGCTAAAATAATTAGAAACCTTTAAATATGTTTTTAAAAAATATTTTTTTGCTAGCACGGAAAAAATTATAAAAAATATTTTAAAAAAAGATCGTTCCATTTTTTAAAGCAAAAATCGTAACGAAGAAAGCAATGGCTACTTGAAAAAATCTATGGATAAATGTATAAATTGTGACCCATATTGTAAATGTAGGCGAAATTAAAATTTTTTCTCATATTCTTTATCTTGGCCATTATGTTTAGGCGGTACCAAAAGGGGCGTGGCAATAACAGCATTACACTGTACAAAAATTCAAATATTTGCATGTATGGTATTAAAGTTATAAGCAGTTAAGTTTTGGTGAAATAAAAAATATATTTACGAATATTTTTTGTGACTGAAGGTGAGGTTTACCCGACTGAACTTTCTTACTTGCTTTTAGCCAATTTGCAACTGTTTATAAACTTTTGAGCCAAAATAGACTTCGATTTTAAATATTCTAACACTGAAATGACTTAAAATGGCCCAGAACGGATTTCCGACAAATTTTCTTTGGGTCCTTAGGATCCTCCTTCGATGTGGGCCGCTACAACTAATATATACCCTCGTCCACAATAGTGGGAGAATAAAATTGTGGAATTTTACTATACAAAAAAAACAGTTATTGATTGTTTTCGTACTAATCTTACTCTTCTCGATTCAAAACATCAACAAGACATAGAAGTGTGCGTACTGAAGAGAATATTGCTGTCGTGAGGAAGTAGCTGCCTGTGCGTTGAATAGCAAGGGCTATCGAGCCGTGATGACTGTTTTTTGTTTACAAAAATTAATCAGCTAAATATCAACGACATTTGGTTCCAACAAGACGGCCCAACTTGCCATACAGGGCGCTTAACAATTGATTTATTGCAAAATCAATTTGTTGACTTTATTTTCAGAAGTGGTCCATTTCACCGGGCCCCTCGTTCGTGTGATTTACGGCTCTGAATTTATTTTTATGGGGCTATGATAAGTCATAGGTTTGTGCCGACAAACCAGCTACTCTTGAAGCATTGGAAGCCAATATTCAAGCCTCCATTGACTCCATACAGATAGATTTATTGGAAAAAGTAGTCAAACATTGGAATAATCGAATGCATATGCCGCGACGGGCATATGTATGCCGGAAATCATATTTAAAATTATTAATGCCATGATTTTATCTACCAGATTGTAATAAAAACAAGTAAGAAAGTTCAGTCGGGTAAACCGACTTATGAATCCCCTCACCTTGAGTCCCAAACAATATTCGTAAATTTATTTATTTTTTTGTCTAATTAAATTATTTTCAATTTAAATTGCATTAAATAACTTTAAAGTATGTACTGGTATTAAATTTAAAAGCTGTTTACTTTTGGTAAAAAATGTCCCATATGTGTGGGAGGTACCATAAGGGGCGTACCAATAACGGTCACTTTTCTCAGGACTCTAGATATTATAAAAGCATTACACTGTACAAAATTTCAAGTACTTGTATTCACTGGTATTAAAGATTAAATCTGTTAACATTTGGTACAAAATGGTCAATTTGTGTGGGAGGTACCAAAAGGGGCTAGGTACTATAAAAGCACTACAATGTACAACATTTCAAGTATTTATATGCACTGGTATTAAAGTTATAAGCTGTTATATTTTGGTGTAAAATGGTCCATTTGTGTGGGAGGTACCATAAGGTGCGTGCCAATAACGTCTACTTCTCTCTACATTCTAAGTACTATAAAAGCATTACACTATACGAAATGTCAAGTATTTGTATGTACTTGTATTAAAGTTAACAGCTGTTAACTTTTGGTACAAAAAAGTCCATTTGTGTGGGAGGTACCAAAAGGGGCGTGCCAATAACACCCAATTTTCTCTGGACTCTAGGTACTATAAAATCATTACACTGTACAAAATTTCAAGTATTTGTATGAACTGATATTAAAGCCATAAGTAGTTAACTTTTGGTGCAAATTGGTCCATTCGTGTGGGAGGTACCACAAAGGGAAAGGCCACTTCGCCCATTTTTCTTGACGTGTTAGTGATCAGCAAACTAATACTATGTGTGAAATTTTAGAAGATTCGAGTAAGTAGTATAGAAGGTATTAAAAAATCAAAATTTCACTAAAAGTTAACCCTTTAAGGGGGAGGTACTAGAAGGAGTGGACCAATATGGCCCATCTTCGAACTTAGCCGGAGATAGAGAAAAATATTACCACATACAAAATTTTAAGTCAATCGGTTACTCCTTTCGAGAGTTATCGTGCGCACCAGCCAGTAGACAGACGGACGGGCGGACATTGCTCAAATAACTTAAAATTACCCAAAACGGTTTTCCGCCAAGCGTTTTAGGTCACTCCTTCGATGTGTTACACTTTTGGCTCGTAGCAAATGATATATACCCTCCTCTCTAAGGTGAGGGGATAAAAATGTCATTCCAACAATATTTCTCTCTGGTGTTATCATTTCAAGTTCTCAAGCTCTTAAAAAAACAACCGTTATAAAAAACAGAAATAAATTATACAACATTTTTCTAAAAAAACAAATAGTTTTTAAATAAGGAAACATTTTTGGCTGCGGCTAATCGTTTTTTTTACCAAAGGTCGAAGCTGATTAATCATTTAACTCTAGTAAGTGATGGTATAATTAATAACAATCGATACTACACAAATTCAAGGAATGATTGGACGGAGGATTGTCTTTTTAATTAATTGTTTTTGACTCTTTTTGGGCATTTAAAAAGCAATTGTTTGTTATTCTTAAGCAATAAAAGAAAAGTTTCTCTTCTCTGGCTGAAAAATACTGAAACATTTATTTCGATCAAAGAAAAACTTTTTAAAAGACCTTTGTTCTCGTGAAGATTTCTAGCACAGCAAATCAACAAAAAACCGAATGGTCATTCACAATCCATGTATTAAATTGGTCTCTATGATTTTAGGTACTTATATCTAAATTGGCCCGTTTGATTTTATTTATATCCTTGATTGAAATCTTTTAATACCTTCTCTTTGGTATAAATAGTCGTTTGGGGAATAGTGAAGCAAAGCGAAGAACCTTCTGCAAACTGACTCTGTGGTCAGACGCGATTGCTTCCTTGCATCTCCTACTACATACTCGTATAAAGGCATTCATTCGCACACAGATAGATTACCAAATTCCGATAAAGTGAAAATATATCGCACGTCATTGTTTTCGCACCCTTTCGTTTTGCGGCCGAACAGAAACGAGTACTACTCTCCCTCATTAAATGATAAGAAAACATTTTATTTCTCGTTTTGTTCTGAATGGGGCGTACGTAGGTTCGGTTGCGTATGTGGAATAATGTGTAAGTCAAGTAAAGTAGAGTAGAGTGGGTTGACAGGCAGACACACACATACACACCCGCATGTACCTAGCCATATACATATATACCATTTTCTCGTTGACGCCTTCACATCAAATTCATTATGAAAAAAAGATGCACTTAATTCTACTGCTTGCTGATCCTTTTTATGGTAAAAAACACCTCTTCAGTGTAATATAAATACATAATTTCGAAGGTGTTCAAGTTAATAACTTTTAAAATGAGTTCATTCATCCACAAAATATTCACGGCCATAAACAATGAATTCCGTGGAAGAGCAACACCGCACAGTGGGGAAATTTGAAAACAAACATGGAATTAAATTCACCATTTTTCTTAATCAGATGTCACATTTCAATGAAGCGTACACATATTTATAAAAGAAGTATTAAGCTATGTACAGACGATTGCCAGATCGAACAATATTGTCAGAAAAATGGCTGGAAAATGCAACCCTGTGAAAGTACAACCGTGTGAACATACATTCTTTGTCTTGCAACGTTGGCAGAAAAGTTATTGTGAGACAATTTGCGGATGTGCGAAGTTATGCATGTGACAATGGCGCCATTGTCAGAGAAACATTTTATTGGCAACACTGTCCATAAAATATTTTTATTGGTTATCCTGCATATAAATATTTACAAAATAAATTATAAATATATGAAACGTAAGGATTTCTTGCAATCGTCTGAACTGTAAATTTGCCATTGCCCAACAATATGTCATTGTCAGTACAGTTGCAGTTATTAAACAGGGTTGATAACGTTGTCCGATCTGACAATCGTCTATACATAGCTTTAAGTATGAAATCTAGAACCTCTCAACAGTTCAAGTTTTTTTGAGCCCTTATTTCCATTTTTTACACATAATTTGATGCAAATTCTTTGATCCATTTTTTTCCTCACCAGAAAATCGCCGAACAAGCAAAACACGTCTAACTGTTATGGCTCTCACAAACAAACTAATCTAAACCCATACAGACTCCACTAATAACATATGGGCAAATATCAAAATTTTTTAGCACAGGGGTAATGTATGTTGTTTTACCCTTTTCTCGCTTTGTGTACAGATTTCGGTGCATAAGTTGATGGAATTAGAAAAACCACAAACATAAAAGTTTTTTCCCAAAAAAGTTTGTTATTATATAAAAAACTTTAGAAGTTATAAGCACATACATTTCAAAATTGTGAAAAAAGTCCTAGAAATGTTCATATCTGTATCCATTCTTTTATAATTTGTGGTCAAACTATTTATTCTGAAGTTACTGGTTAGTAACAAAAAAAACACGAGGGACACATGGAGGAAGAATTTTTCGTGAGCACTGTTCAAGTGAGATCTTTCCGCACAAAATTATAGCTCATAACTTTTTGAAATGCGATTTCAAGTGATTTTTGTTTTTTGACCGCGGCCCGTGATGTAATGAAATAACACTAAAGCGGTTATAGCGGCTTGAAATACCTATAAATATATATAGGTGTCGTTGATGTGCTCTTAACGGAACCACCGCTATAGCTTCCCAAACCTTTTTTAAACTTGCGTGATTTTTTTTATAGTGTATTTCGCGGAGCACATCGACAGTTATGTATAGGTTGAACTGAATTAATTATCCCAGATGGCTTTTGACCTGGTGAATCCAAAAACCAGGGGGCCGTAACAAAATAATTAATCGCTGAAACTTTATTCAGTTTTTTTAATTTTTGCAAAAATATCAAATTTTGTCCTTGGCATTTTTAATAGTATAAACGTCTGAAATATTTTTCTAAAAGCGGCAGATTTATCATAGGTTTGAGTTTAGGTTAGGATGGCAGCCGTATTTTTTTACAAGCTCACATAGACCAGTTTAGGTCCGTAGTGTTACCACGGGCTGAAATGCCCATCATCGACCACCAACCTGTTTGATATACAAATTTATCGATAGTACGAATATCGGTACTGGAAAGATCTGTTAGGCTGCCTAAAAAGGCCGACCCCAGTATGCCCAGTCGTCGTTTACTCAAAGCGGGGCAGTCGCATAGCAAGTACTCAATGCTCTCCACTTCTTCCTCATCTCCGCAGCTTCTGCAGAAGTCATTGGAGTCAATACCCATTCTTTTGGCGTGTTCGCCGATCAAGCAGAGTCCCGTCAGAACTGATACTAACGTAGACAATCTTTGCCTCTCTAGTGCGAGGAGATATTTTGATCTTCTTAGGTCGTACCTTGGCTAGATTTGTCTAGCTACCCTGCAGGTGCCGATTTCTGTCCTTCTTTCGTTGGACTGCCTGATTGCCTCTTGCCTAAGCAGATTTATCTTAATTTTTCGAAAATAAAACCCCACTGTGTGACGAATGCAATAAATTAACCACAGTGTCTCGGTGTACGAAAAAACCTTATCCTTAAAACCATGACTATTTAACTTTACAATTGTATAACAGCATTGAAGTCTACACTGATAGAAAGACCTTCGTAACATCTATGCAGTCTTACAATGCATCAACGAAAAGTAACATTGTTTTTGGGGCATTGTAAATTCCGCAAAGTGTATACGGCCAATGTGGTCAATTTTAACATATGACGAACTTGTCCTTTGAATGATTGAAAAAAGAGCTATCCTCCCTATAAAAAGTGTTGCACAGCAAATTTTACTTTATTATCTAAAAATTTAAAAAATAAAAAATTTAAAAATTAAAACCATGACTATTTAACTTTACAATTGTATAACAGCATTGAAGTCTACACTGATAGAAAGACCTTCGTAACATCTATGCAGTCTTACAATGCATCAACGAAAAGTAACATTGTTTTTGGGGCATTGTAAATTCCGCAAAGTGTATACGGCCAATGTGGTCAATTTTAACATATGACGAACTTGTCCTTTGAATGATTGAAAAAAGAGCTATCCTCCCTATAAAAAGTGTTGCACAGCAAATTTTACTTTATTATCTAAAAATTTAAAAAATAAAAAATGGTTGCAGTCATTTTGCATTCATATTTTTAAATTTTGCAAAAAAAATGGTAAGACAGACCTGTGTGTGCAGTGATGTCACTCCACTTCTCTGTAGTTTATCATTTCACTCACTTCGTATCTTTCAATCCACATATCGATACCCTCATTCCAAAGTATTTTAAGTCGACTTATCATGTTTTAAGGACATTATATTTTTAAGTACGAAATTTTTCAAATTATATTCGGTCAAAATCCGTCAACCCAATCAAAAGTTGTTCACAAAACAGTATAGATCATTCGATTTGCGTTATAAAGGATTTCCAGACAAATTAAAAAATGTCATTAAACTTTGATCGTCTCTCCTGAAAAACTATCTGTTTCGACTTAGCATGTTTTGGAATGGAGGTATCAATATATGTGTACATTTTTACACTTCTGTCAATTCTTAATTGAAATAAATTACGACGAATTTACGTTAAACGAGCCACGGTGGCGCCATCTCACCTCTGGCCCATGTATAGGGCAAATGATGATGATGTGGAGTGGGGTTTGACTCGAGATTGCCTCGAATGGCTCAAGTGATGAACTGTAATAAACGATGTAAATATGATAATTTCTCACAGGATGTGGCATCTAATAAAAATCACAATAATCCTCTGACTGCTTCAGAGCACGACAGAAGGAATATCATATCATTGAATTCCGTTGGCAAACAATGGAATCACTGACAAACAGCGGGGGTCACTCAGCGCAAGCAGGACGAGGGCATGACATGACTCCTTGCGCATTTATCTCTTGTTTATCATTGTTTCCTCTTAGTTGTTGTTGTTGTGGCTGTGGCTGTGAGGTTGGTGGGTGGTCCTTGCTCGGTTTTTTTGGTTAGGGGGTGGGAGATGGAGTGGGAGTGACCTTAGTTCGTGTGAGTGATTCTGATGACATGGGCGGATGCGGTCCCACTGTATGGAAGTGCGTAAAGTAATAACATTTAAACGGAGATTACGGAAATGTTATATGTGGAAAAACGTGTATACTTTTGGCGTACAAAAGGATAGTATCTATATTGTATGTATGTATTGACATGTGAATATAGTCCTGTAGTTACCTGTATTGCACCAATGTGTAAAATGAGAATCAAATACATATGACCTCACATGTCTTAGATTGACTGACTTGACTGAGTTTACTCAAAATATTAAACACATTTTTCTCCAATCATCAAAAATAGATTTCTCCCGCTTAAGAACTCAGTATAGAAGTGAAAATATAGTCCACCCGTAGCAAAACTGCATGCTCGGTTTTATCCTTTTTTTTATTTTTACCGACTTTTAAAATTTCAAGGATAACAATTTTGAAATTAATTTATTTACACCGATTTTAGAACGAATAGCATACACGGAAATAAGAGAATTCGTTTCTGCGAAACAAAATTTTAGACAACTACAATTCTTGTTTGCAGGAACTGCAATTTCGTTTGTTGTGACAGAAACATATTTTGGGTAAACAATTTTTTTGTTTGATATTTATCCAAAAATTAGCTCGAGGTCTATGTTGGTTTTTTATGTGTTTTTTATTATTTTCATTCAATATTTCGTCTTTCGTTCGTCTACTGCGAACGATCAAAAATCACTCAAATATTCCGAGAAATCTATAAATCGCAGAAGTTTATAATTCGTTGTGTCTGTAGGAAATCATGTAAAAAGCTTGGTCCTAAAATATTTCTAACCTGCGTTTTATAGAATTCAAGTAATAGCTGAGAGAATTTTGATCGTTCGTCGTAGACGAACGAAAATAAGTTACAGAAACAGGCCCTAAGTATTCTTTGGCATTTCATCATGGAAAGACTTACGCCTGAACAACGTTTACAAATTATTCAGTTTTATTATCAAAATAATCGTTCGCCAAAAAAACACTTTCCAGTCGACCCAGGACCTTGACACCCATGAGCAATATTTTAGCTCTCGTTAAGAGCTATATTTTTGCCATTGACCGATTCCCGATCCGAAGTACCGGAATCATCGGTTCATACCGTCAATGGCGACCGTTATCGTGCCATGATAACCGACTATTTGATGCCTGCAATTGAAGCTCGTGATCTCGGCGACATTTGGTTTAAGAAGACGGCGCACTTTCCACACATCGCATCAATCAATGGATTTATTGAAAGAACACTTCGGTGAACAGATAATTTCACGTTTTGGGATGGTCGATTGACCACCAAGATCGTGTGATATCACACCGTTAGACTTTTTTCTGTGGGGATATGTAAAGTCTAAAGTTTATGCGGACAAACCTCGAAATGCTTGAACGAGTCATCGAAAATTGGACTCAACGGATGGACCATCTGAGACGTAGCCGCGGCCAACATTTGATAGACATAATCTTCAAAAAAGAAATGCCAAATAATGTTCTTTCAAATGATAATAAACATTCCCCATTCAATTTGAAATTTCTGTGTTTTTTTTCTTTAAAAAAGAAGGGAACCCCGAAATGGATCACCCTATACTATTCATTACATTTTTTGAATAATATCTCAAGGACAAGGGATATAAAAAATCCTTTGAAACTTGTATCCTTGAAAATCCTTCAAAATGCTGTCTTTACACGGGGAAAAATTAAATTTTTTGATATGTTTGAATTGGAAGAAAATATGCTTAGAACTAATTTTTTTTAATATTATATATCTATAATAAATAACTTTTCTTTGAAAATCAATAATAAATATATAAAATTATTTAACAACATATATTAGAACAAAATATATTTGCTAACTAATTTTCTCAAATAAAATATGTATTAAAATACAAATAAAACAAGTAAGAAAGTTTCAGTCGGGTAAACCGACTAAGGTATATCCTCACTTTGTGAGTAATGTAATATGGAATATTAAACGAATTATTCTGTCAATTTGTATGGGAGGTACCAGAATGTTTTTAACAAATACACATATTTTTCGCTGAATAGTAGATTATTTAAATACATTACACTGCGCCGAATTATAAACGTTTTTTGCACAGGTATATTAACGTTATGAAATATTAAATTTTGGTATGATTTGGCCATTTTGTGTGGGAGGTACAAAAAGGGGCGTGGTGATAACGGCCATTTTTTACAGGGCTATAGGGACTTCAAAAGCGTTACATTGTGCAAAATGTTGTTGCATTTTTCGTGCATTGGTACTCATGCTGTGAGCTCTTAACTTTTTGTGCAAAATGGTACCTTTGTGTGGGAGGTACAAAAAGGGGCGTGGAGATAGCGTCCATTTTTCACAGTGCAAAAGACTATATAAAAGCATTACACTGTAAAAAAATTTCAAGTATTTTTATACACTGGTATTAATGTTATAAGCTGTTATCTTTTGGTGCAAAATGGTACCTTTGTGTAAGAGGTACCAAAAGGGGCGTGAATATGACACCCATTTTTCACTGGACTGTAGGCACTATGAAAGCATTACACTGTACAAAATTTCAAGTATTTATATGCACTGGTATTAATGTTATAAGCTGTCAACTTTTGGTGCAAAATGGTGCATTTGTGTGGGAGGTACCAAAAGGGGCGTAGCAACATGGCCCATTTTTCTCGAGTTGATAGCGACTAATAAACTAATGCTATGTGTGGAATTTCAGAAGATTCGAATAAGTAGTATAGCAGTTATTAAAGATTCAATATTTCACAACATTTTAACACTTTGTGGGGGAGGTACTAGAAGGAGTGGACCAATATGGCCCATCTTCGAACTTAGCCTGAGATAGAAAAAAATATTACCACGAACCAAATTTGAAGTCAATCGGTTACTCCTTTCGAGAGTTATCGTGCGCATCAGCCAGCAGACAGACAGACACACAGACAGACAGACAGACGGACGAATATCCGCCGAACATACTTAGGGTCTTAGATCACTCCTTCGATGTGTTACACTTTTTTTCGTAGCAAATGATATATACCCTCGTCACACTAAAGTGAGGGTATAATTATTGTTTAGGAATTTCTCCAAATATATTTTATTTAAAAAATAATTTCAAAATTTTGCTGATTTTTTCGAATTTCAGTTTAAATTTTTCCTTGGTTTCATATTTATACCTCCGAGTTAAAAATACCATAGGCAACATTACCTTCTGTTTTAAAGCACTCATTCGAAATTTCTGAGTATTCCAAGTCATCAATTGTTGTCAATCCTTCAAGTAATTTATTGTTATTTTTATCAAACATTTCTAAAAATTAACAGCCTGTTCCTCTATGTCGAACGAAAAACAGCTGAGTATATGTTTGCCTTCGCTTTGGTCGTTCTGATGCCTTTTAGTAGGTCTTAAATCAGCTGTTTTTCGTTCGCATCGCTTCCGTGCGACATGGAGAAACAGGCTGTAACTTTCAATAGCTGAAAACCTAAAACAATTAATGTATCGATGTATTTTCTTGCAAATAAGTTTTTGTTTGGGAAATAATAGATCCAAAAAAAATATTAGGATCTAAACATAGTTTTGTTTAGAACAACATCCTCCCAAACTTAAAGTACGAGTATATGTGTGTGTCAAATATTTGGAGTGTACCCTACAGATATATATGTATCGAGCAGAATAAGTTTCGGACAATATACTACAGAAGCGATTTTCAGCGTGCACCCCAAGTACTAAATTCCATATTACATTACTGACAAAGTGAGGGTATACCGTAGCCGGTTTACACGATTGAAATTTGCTTACTAGTTTTTTTTATTATTTTGAGTTCATTTGAATGAAAAGAAACGAGAAAAGTGGGAAAAAATTTTCGATAACATTCGAGTTATCGAAATGTCCAAAGCCGGATATACGGACCATAGTGCTCATGCGTGGCCGGCCTTCGACAGGGTTTACAGATTTTTCCTCTGGGGTATGTTCAAAGATGGTTACGCGGATCAAAGTGTCTACACGCTGAAAAAAATCGCATTTGTAGTATACGGCTTGAAACATATATATGTTTAGGATACACTCTAAACATATAATATTTGGCACACACAAAAATTATATATTTGGGCAAATGTTGTTCTACACAAATTTTTGTTTACATCCCAATATGCTTTTATTTGGGAATATTATTTCGGAAACAAATATTTATTTGCATTTAAGTATTCAGAAAATCCCTAAATTGTGTTAAATTTTTCTGACATTCAAAGTTAAATTTTTAGAAATATTTTGTTGTAATATATTAATATATGCGTCCCAAATATATTTTACTGATTTTCAAATAAAATTTATTTGCTCAGAAATATATAATATTTAAAAATTTGTGTTCCAGATATATTTTCTTTCGATTCAAACATATTTTTTGAATTAAAGATTTTCTCCTCTGGGGTATGGCCAAAGCCGGATACGAGTAGCAGTGTTTCTTCGCGATTTTTTTTTAAATAATTTTTTCTATTTAGTTTTCTTTGAAGTGCATATAATAATTATTTTTGTTGTTGTATTCGATACCTGTACTTTTTAATTTTGCTTTAAATAAAAAAAAATACACACGATTTTTATCGAATTTCCACAATCGTAACTGTGAGTGTTATCGATTACTAAGGCAGTTAACGAAAACTAAAAAATTATCGAAATTTTTTTTTTATAAACTTGGTTTTTGAGCCCATTTGAATTAGCAAAAAACTGCAACGATAACATTTCCAGTAATTGTTCTTCTTATTTTGAGCTGATTGTGTCACTAGGACCATTGCTAGAAGTACAGCTATAAGTTTGTTTTTTATAAGAACAAGTCGTTTTGATCAAAGCGACCGTCGCACACTGTGGTATTTGATATCAAAACTGTGGATGAATTCAAACAAGCCTCCCACATATAATTTTTTCTACTTTATTTTAATTCTTTACAATGTACTAAGTAAAAACCACCACCTTCGACTTAGCATACTTTGGAATGGATTTACCATATTTAAATGCATACTCACTTGGATCATTATCACTTAACATCGGACTCGTTTCTCTTCCCGTTGCATTGTGAAGCATCAGAGCAAAATGTTTAGCGAAGAGTACGCCGCCTTCACGGGATCCGGCACAAACCCAAAATTCTGCCCGACTCATCGTACATAGCTCTGCTCCGGTTGTGGGAAATCTCGAGGTGTCCGGTTCCGGTTCGATACGAAATTGTTTAGTCATCCATTTGACCCAGCCGGCCACATGATCCGAATTCCAAACGCGGGGATCTACAGGCACTTCCACGGGTGACGGCGGAGGTGGTGTATCGTCTCTCACATTTCCCCCAACATCTGAGCCTTCATTCTGTGGTGCTATTGTCAATTGTGGAGGCGACTTATTCGGTTTCGACCTAGTGGAATTGCGGCGGTCACCACTCACTGTGGAACTCCCCGATGATGTATCGGTCAACTTACTGTCGCTGCTCAATGACGACGACGACGAACTGCTGGTGTCGTCGTCACTGCTGCTAATGGATCTACAGCGTTTTGCGGTAGAATGCCTTCTTCCATGTCTTCCTTTCGCAATCGAATCTCTTACTGTTTCACTTTTTGCTAGAGTATTTGCAAATACTTTTGAAGATGTACTGGCGGTTGCTTCACCCCTTGGATCGTTTTCGTTTTTATCGGCAAGAATGTCTTGCGGATTTTCATGCATCTGTAGTAGCTCGACT
Source organism: Eudasyphora cyanicolor (assembly GCA_963930755.1). Taxonomy (NCBI): domain Eukaryota; kingdom Metazoa; phylum Arthropoda; class Insecta; order Diptera; family Muscidae; genus Eudasyphora; species Eudasyphora cyanicolor. The sequence continues at coordinate 273,241,124 of OZ005737.1, forward strand.
ATTCGGCCCGAAGGAAATGTCGTTAAATTCGCAAATTCGTGTCCGAAATAATAACAGGTAATAGCCATTTATACAAAATTTAAATTGAATAATTTGCGGTGATAGTTTGTGTCCTGTATGTCGATCAACTCGCCGATGTTGATTGGTCATTCTGGGAAAACCCACAACAAATTCCAAAATCCGCGTTTTCGTTATTTAAGGCGCCAACATTTCATTGACGCACTCACTACACTCTTCGTCTTATGCAGGCGAGTCGCAATCGCAGTCGCATTCACAGAAACACATTCAAAAGACCGGTAATTTTGAAATGAATTTTAAAGGCACCAAATTGTGATTCACTTAAATGTAGCCGAGGATTCCACGAAATTAAATTACTATGTATGTATTTTTGTACATATACGCGACGAGTAGTAGTATTTTTCTTCAACACGTTAGGGTATGAATCATTTTCGGTTTTTGATTTCGCAATGATCCGGCCAATCACCAATCACTTTACTCGGTATTTTGAGCGTGTGTGCGTGTGTGTGAGATTTTTGATTATCCACTCTTATAACACCTTTTATACCACTTTTTATCTGCACTTTTGGAAAACACACACTTCAGGTTAAGCTTTATTTTTATCTCATAGATTTATCTACGTATATTTGAATATTTCGGTTTGCACAACAATTCGCGCCAATTGTTGGTTGAACGAGCGTCCGCGACACAGCGAGCAATGTTTACGCGATGAAACGATCAATGAAAGTGATTCCAATTGCCAACAAAACAGACAACGGACGTCTTACTCACCCCATTCAACAAATTTATGAATGAATTCGAAATTCGTGGGATCTTCTTACGAATGTTCTCTCGGCCGCCGCAACTAACTCAGATCAGAGATGAGAAAAAGGTGATTTGTGGAAGAGTACTGAAACACCAATGAAAAAGTACTTTTCAGCTCATCGGAATGGTACGAAATGGTACTTTATTTTAATAAATTAGGTTAACATCACTCATTTGCAAAATGAAAAAATGCTCTTCTCAGAAAGTGATAAAAATGTATTTCAATTAACATATCGCTCACTTACTTCAAGAGTGACATAACTGAACATTTACATTTTTTGTAATTCATATATCAACCTTCTTATAATATTTATTTTTGATCAAGATCGGTTATATTGACTTCAAATAAATAATTTACTTTTTTCCCATTTTTTACATCCGACATTTCGCGGGAATTTTTCAGCATCTTCAGGGATAATATTTTTATTGAATATTTAATCTTTGGTTCGTTCTATTTTTCATTCCATTTAAATAATTCTTTATTTTACGACACATATACAGTATAACATAAAACACAGATAAAATATAATTGCAAAAATAATCAGAAACTAAATATCACAATGTATTCTTCTATCCTATATAACGGTTGAAATTCAACTTTTTAGGTTGCCACGGATATGCGAATTTTGCAAATTTCCCTAAATAAAACTCAGCGAAATTTAGTTTATAAGTAAACAATATATCGGTTTATTGCAGAGTTTGTAGACGCCTTATTCCAAATCTTATCTTATCTTTTTTAAAGTTACACATCTTAACAATTTTCAATTTTGAGTTATGTCACTCTTGAAGTATGTGAGCGATATGACATCACTTTCGATATTTAAAAACTCTATAAAATGTATAGTTTGGTTGACTATACATTTTGTAATTGAAGCGCTCAAAATAAAATGTCACGGATTTAAAAAAAATTGTCTTCGTCTTGTTGAAAAATTCCTGACGAACAGTACATCCACGACGTACAGCGGTACTTTACAATGTTAAATAGTACCGAAAAAAGTACCAAAATATTTAATTTGTCATCCCTGATACACATAAGCACACTGCTGGATGTAGGAAAGAGAGTGTGAGAATGAGAAAAAGCTTTCTTCTACAGTGAGTACATCAAGCGTTGTCAGTTAATTCTGAAGCAATTCCCCGATAAATGTTTTTCATATCCCAAAAAAATTGCAATTAATAACACTATGCAACAAAAAAATATTTTTTGTGTCTGAGACCTAGGTTGAGGTATACTATTCTATGAAACAAAACCAAAATTTTTTTTAATTCCTATGTTAATGGAAATTACCTTTCGTATTAGGACCATACAAAAGAAAATAATGAGGTCAAAAAATGTTGAGAATATCACTTTTACGTAGAGACAGTGGTTTAGTAACTGTTGTTAAAACATTTCCAGCCTGTTTCTGTAACTTAAAAATTTGCTTTCGTTCGCCTGCCAGACGACAAGCAGCTGATTTGGGTTTCAGTAACTACCATCAGAACGACAAGTCGTACGATAATGAACTCGTACGAAAACGTAATCATTTCAGTGCAAATTTTGGTTTCTCTATCTCTCTTTGCTGTCATCTCGGCGAACACAAATGTCAGATCGAGTCACATTATTTTATTTGTCGACTGATAGGAACAATGACAAAAAAACATTATTAAAAGCAAAAAATAAGTAGATATTAATCTAATTATGGTAAAAACAATTAAATAATAATAAAATTGTGTACATATGGGTACATATTTAAGCATACAGAAGTCAATATTGGTTGCTCGCTAAGATGGAAAAAAATTATCAGTGCACAATGAGAGAGACGGGAGAGAGAGAGAAATAAATGAGAGTCTTGGTGCAGCTCAACTGACCACCCAGGGTTGCTTTTTTGGTCACGGCTAGTGTGAATAGTACAGAGATGTATTTGCTAAGGTCGACCATACACAAATGTGTGCTTTTTTAGACCGGAAGTTGTGAAATTATTGACCTGGCAATTACATTATTTTCCAATTGGTAAATTGCTAACGTCGTTGACGTAAGGCCAGGCGAACGAACGATAGAACGTTAGAGAAACCAAATTCCTGACGAAAGTGAGTGACTGGTTTTCGTTCGCAGAGACTTTCGTTAGAAATACAGAAACAGGCCGTTCGTGTTTTTGTTCTAGATTGAATCCCTGATAATGACTAACGAAGTTAGTCGAAATATAGGAAAATAAAAATAGATAATTAAAAAGAGATCAACTAGGTTTTAATTACAAAAAAGGACCTAAAGCGGAACAATAACCAAAATTTAATTCTAAAAACAATATTTTTTTTTCAAAAAATTGTTTGCACAAAAAAATGAAAAATAAAAAAAAATACTGTTTGTTAAATTTTTTGAAAGCTAGCACCCCAACGAAGAAAATAATGCCTATTTGAAAAACTCTGTTGATAAATGTATTAATTACACTGTACAACACGAAAATAACGGGGTTCTGACAATGAATTCTGGTAGAGGAGACCAAAAAAAGATATAAGATATATATAAAGATTTTCCTGTTCGTGCAGCATATCAGTATACGAGTATGAAACTATGTGTGATTTATTTCTAATATGTGGGAAAAAGCTGCAACTTAAACATATTAACGCGTCATATTAATTCAATAATTTTCAATATAGTAGAAAAATTGTATTAAAATACTTTAAAATAATTAACTTTAACCCCCCTACAATAAAATTCGAAGTGATCTTTCGATGTGCCAATACACGTATATCTTTTTTTGGTCTCCCCGTTATTTTGGAAAAAGTTCGAAATTATTACTATGTGTGGAATTACAATGAGAGGTAGTATAGAAGTTATTAAAGAATCAGTATTTTAGAACATAGCCGAAGATAGAAAAAAATATGTCCACATACCAAATTTGAATTCAATCGGTTATTCCTTTCAAGAGTTATCTTGCGCACCAACCAGACAGGCGGACGAGGGGACATTGCTCAAATAACTTTAAATGTCCTAACTCGAATTTCCGCAAACATACCTAGAGTCTCAGGTCACTCCTTCGATGGCCCTTAGCAAATGATACATACCTTTTGGCACGTAGCAAATGATATATACCCTCCTCCACTAAAGTGAAAGTATAATGAAGCAATTAGGGTGTCCAAAAAACCGGTTATTTCGAAAAAGCGGTTTCCGGTTTAACCGAAATATTACTTTTTTTAAAACCCTGTTATCGGTTATTATTTTTTCTCGAAACCGGTTAACCGGTTTTTAGGCCGGTTTTTAAATAATATACGAAAGTGATTAAAATGTCATTAAATGTTTATTGTAAAACAAAAAACAACTAACAATCATTTGTAGTAAAAATTAGTAAACAAAAATAGATTATTGTTCCGTTTATTACAGGTTTAATTTTTTTGGTTTCTTTAAATAGAAAGTATTATATTTCTGAAATTACCTTAAAAAATAATAAATCATTTAGAATGTCATCATACAATGTAGCTTGCCTTTCGTTTTTCGATTCTGTGTGTGACATAAATCCAAAATTAAATTATTATTCTCATCAATATAACAACGTACAAATCTTTCAGAATATTCAGAATAACTGTCGGAATTATTCACCTCATCGTTGTTATTTGTTGCATCTTGTATAAATGGTATCCACAACAAGTAGAAAAAATAGATCAATATTTAAATTTCGTTTTAAACAATAAATAAAAAAAACCGGTTAACCGACATGAAAAACCCGTCTTTCTCGGTTAACCGAAAATGACATTTTTTAAGAAACCGGTTACGGGTTTGTGTTGCAAAGCCGGTTAACCGGTCCCGGTTTTGGACACCCTAGAAGCAATACCTTTAAAAATTATTGAAGAAGCTTAAACTTTAACCAATTTAAATTCGAGTGTTAGCTCTAAACTGGGCCGACTATATGATACCCTACATCACTACTGTGATGTAAATTTTTCCTGCAAATGATACTTACCAATAAATTAATATTACATTTTCTCCTAGACCTTTTATGTTATGTGATTCCTAGAGCATGAATATTTAAATCGATATGGATACAAATATATATGGATGCTAAACTAAGGTCGGTGAGTCCCAAATTTCTCGAAAATAATTTTAAGCATAAAAATACAATCGGCAGGATCGGTTGTATAGGTTGATCTAAGTAGAGATACTTTTTTCAATAGCCTTTTTTTGACAGATCACGTGTGAGTCGTGTCATTCTGTCATGTCATGTTGTAGACATAATCTTCAAAAAAATAAATGCCAAAGAATGTTCTTTCAAATGATAATAAACATTCGCCATTCAATTTGAATTTTCTGTGTTTTATTCTTTAAAAAAGTAGGGAACCTCGAAATGGATCACCCTATAAAAATGTGCCACAATTTTAGGGAATAGTAAGGACATTGTAAAAATGTGTCACAATTTTTTGGTCTGCCAAATTTTATCAAAAAAGTAGTATTTTAATGTTTTATAAATTTTTGATGCCAAAGGTTAGATAACATTGATTTCACATTTTCTTTTCTAAAATATAGTCTTTTCTAAAATATAGAACTGAAATTGCTTGTTTTCGTTTCAAAGCTTCGATCAAAAAACACGCAAAAACAGTGTTTTTACATTTGAAAGTTCGTTTCGTGTTCATCATTTGCTATAGATTTTATGAGATTCGCGAAAGTATTTATTTAATTTGAAGTTCCCCTATTGGGTAGAGAAAAAATACATACATATCGATACCATCACTCCAAAGTATGCTAAGTGGACTTGGCAAGTTTTTAGGGACATTGCACCTATTAAATTATAAATATTTCAAATTATATTCTGTGAAAATTTGATTTTTGTCCGTCAAACCAATCAAAAGATATTTATAAATTAGTAAAGGTCTTTCGATTTGCATTATAAAGGAATTCCATACAATTTTAAAATTTTCATAATCGCCTCTCCTGAAAAAACAACTCAAAATCTATTAAAATCATATTGAATCAATAATAAACATTAACGAAAATCTAGTAATGTTGCACATTTTTATATCAATATGGAACAATATTAACTTAAAGTTGCTTATTTTGATAATTTTAATATGGGAGCAATATAGAAATAATAATTTTCGGCATTGAATTAATATTGAATTCTTATAGATCAATATTGTCGACTTATTGAAACAATGTGGAAAAGTTATTGAAATTACATATATTTTTTATTTTAGAAATAAAATTGAAACAATACTGAATTAAGAATGAAGCAATTTAAAAATAAGGATATTCAGCTTTGATTTAATATTGAAACATTATGAAATTATAAAGACGCACTATAGATACCAGGTTAAAAAATATAATTTAAATATATATAATTTAAAAATATAATTTGACAAGAGCAGTGAAGTCATGAGGTCTAAGGTGGATGTTCCGATAGTTGGTTTCTTCAATACTTATGTAGATTAGTTCATAATTACAATTCTGGAGCCCTGCTTAGTAGTACATACAAACATCTAATAGCGCTCTTCCCTTAGAAGTTTCTGCCAACAGAGTTGGAAAATCCTAAATAACATAGAAAATAGAATAATCATTTTTTAATGTGGTTTTAACTACCTTTTTGAGACAGCCATTCGAATAAGATACTTCGGCTAAAGGGGATGTCGCTGAAGCTGTACTATTAAAACTGCTTTCTTGCCTCTTTTCTTATTTCATACTTAAGTGTGTCTGCGTCATCTTCAATTCTAAACTAAAAATAAATAAAAACATAAAATCAATTATTTTACTTCAAAATCGATTAGGTAGATTGAAAGACAACACCCACCTTTTCCTTTCTCCAGTTTGCTTTGCCTCCTCAGAGTTTATTTTGTCATTAGTATTTGAAACGACTAAATATTTTGCTTCTTCGATAGTAGCAGATGTGTTCTTCAAAATGCTTACTGTTTTCTGGCTTTCAGGGAGGACCATGTTACTTGAAATCGACATTCCATGATTAATTTTCTAAAATGGTCACTACATCTCCACTTTGTGAGTACAATAAACCATAGACTAAATTAAATTTAACCGACATGTTTTTAAAAGCGTTAACACACAACATTTTACAGCCTAATAAAGAGGAAATCGGATGATATGGTGTACATATTGATTTACAGTGTTGCCATATAGATTTTAAATTATTTCTTACACGCTGAAAAAAAATCGCTTCTGTAGTATATTGTCCCAAACATATTCGGCTTGAAACATATAAATGTTTATGGTACACTCTAAATATATAATACTTGGTACACACAAAAATTATATATTTGGGAAGATGTTGTTCTAAACTAATTTTTGTTTCCATCATAATACTTTTTATTTAGGATTATTATTTCCGAAACAAAGATTTATTTAAATTTAAGTATTCCAAATATATATCGAACCTTGATTGTGTTAAGTTTTACAGCAATTTAATGATAATTTTCTAGAAATTTTTAATGTTCGTAAATTAAAATCGTATAATTTTGGATAACAATAATTTACTCGAAGGACTGACATGAAATACTCAGAAATTTTAAATGAGTCCCTTAAAACAGAATTTAATGCCGCTAATGGTATTTTTAACTGGGAGAAATAATTCGAAACGAAGGAAAAATAAAAATGAAAATTAGAAAAATTCACCAAAGTTTTGAAAATCTTTTATAAATTAAATATATTTGAAGATATTCCTAAACAATAATTTTATTTGTATATAAATACATTTTTATTTGAGAAAATTAGTTTGCAAACATATTTTGTTGTAATATATTAATATATGCGTTCCAAGTAAATTTTATTGATTTTCAAATAAAATTTATTTACTCAGAAATATATAACATTTAAAAATTTGTGTTCCAAATAGATTTTCTTTCGATTCAATATTTTGCAATGTAAATTTCAACTTTATTAAGAAATTAATGAAATAAAAATCTTAAAATAAGACGTTTCAACTTTAAAAAAAAGTTGATTCAATGTATCCCACGAAATTAATAGAAACGACATTAATTCAAAGTGGAAAATTATTGATTTAATTTATTTCAATATAATTTTCTGTTGTATTGAAAATTATTGAATTATATGACGCATTCTTATTTTTAAGTTGCAGCTTTCCCTGAGTGTGCATGTTTGTACTTAGCATGTTTTGTAATGGAGGTATCGATATGTGTATTTCAGTTATATATTAACTTACTTTTCTAATGATGTTTGGAAACTTTCTCCGAGTCGTTTCGACCGGGCGGACCTAAAACGAAAAAAGTATTAAAATGACAAAAACATTTGTTATACTCGTAAAATCCTTGCTATATTTATCCGTACAGGAATCTGTACTTATAATGGGTGATCCAAGTAGAGATACTTTTTTCAATAGCCTTTTTTTGACAGATCACGTGTGAGTCGTATCATGTTATTTTTGTTAAGTATTGTTTGGCATTTCATCATGGAAAGACTTACGCCTAAACAATGTTAACGCGTGTCATTCGCCAGTTACCAGTCGAAATTCTCGAACGAGTCATTCAAAATTTGACTCAACGGATGGACCATCTGAGACGTAGTCGCAGCCAACATTTGATAGACATAATCTTCAAAAAATAACTGCCAAAGAATGTTCTTTCAAATGATAATAAACATACCCCATTCAATTTGAATTTTCTGTTTTTTTCTTTAAAAAAGTAGGGAACATCAAAATGGATCACTCTATAGTTTATTTTCTTTCGAAATAAACAAGATTCTCTCTTCAAGCTTTACGTCAAAATTGAACGTGCCATTCATGACATACGACTTGATTTAGTGGAAAAAGTGCTCGAAAATTGGGTTCACCGAATTCGTTCCTGCAGAAGAAGTCGTGGAGGCCATTTGAATGACGTTTTATTTAGAACTTAATTGTATCGATTGTACTTCACATTAAATAAAAACTTTTGAATTTCCTTAACAATAAGTTTTTTTTTTCAAATAAATCATATCACTCTTATTGGCAACCCTATATATCTGTAGTTTTCTAGAGTAGCATTATGTCACACATTTCGATTTGGATATTTTTACATTGGTTGATTTAGTTGACCCATATCTACAGATTTATTTGTGGAATTCCACGACAAATAGGTACAAAAAAATTTCGGTCTTCATTTTTTCCATTTTTTATATTTTTTAGTACTCCTGAAGCAACACTTTGTGGAATTTTGGAACTCGTTAAGAAGTTATCGATATTTAAAAATCGTAAAGATATCACTCTGTGTATCGGGATTTTGGATATAACTTCTTAAGTTATGGTCCGATTTGAACATTTTTTTTTTTGAAATGTTGGTATTTTTCAGAAAAAAATTAAAAATTCAATTTAAATGTGATTTTTTAAATTTTTTATACTTTCGGATTTTTGCGAATTTGTTGTATTTTAAACTTCTATTAATTCTCTAACATATAAGCTTTGGATGGAAGTGGGCCTAAAATTATTTATATATTTTTAAATTTTTTAAAATTTTCCAAAAAAGTCTCTTTTTAATTAATTTTATATTTTTACAGCCTTTTGGGGCTCATTTTAATGGGAGCATCTACATAACGCATAAAACTGAAGGTCGACCACGCCGAAAGAAATTTTGTTAGATCGCAGGCGCACTTTATTATCTGCTACCTAAATATCAACACTTCTAACAAAAAGTCGTATGATCCTTTTTTCTGATTCGTGCTACAGTGCACACTAAGGGCTACCCCAAATTTCGAAATTCTCGCTCCAACCATTTGGATTTGGCGGTGGTACCATATTTTTTCTTTTTTTCCAACTGAGCTCCTAATAGTACGAAGTTACGCGTTTATGGTCCATCGTAGCAATTTTCATGATTCTAGCTTCAGCCGTTTGCACTGGACGATGATCAGTCAGTCACGCAACAGTTTTATAGATGATATGAGGAGGTACTTTTCAAAACATGACTATTCCACTTTTGACAGAACTTATTTTTTTATTTTTTTTTGTTTGGTAGCATTGAATTCAGAGCTCAGCGAAAATAAAATTGGGCGAAATCTGTATGACTAATCTTGACGTCTTTAATAATGCACCAAAATTTCGGGTTAAATACATATGGCCATAGTATTTTCTCAAATTGTGCAAAAACACAAAAACTGGAATATGTTTTGAAAAGTACCTCCTCATATATAATATATAACAACGAACAGGCTGATAGATCGGAAAACGATGCAGAAAATCACAAAAAATAAATAAGACGCCAATTGCACACCACTGTGCTAAGAAAAAGCACGTTTCGGGCATTGAGAATGTGATTGAAGACAACTATAACAGAGAAACACGAGAGACGAATGAAGATAGACACTGACATCGTTGCAGAAAGCTCATGTCATGCCATTAGCAAGTGCAAAATTGCTAACTCAGTGCAATTTTGAATGTTAAATATAACTTTTGGATATTGTTGCTCGGGGAGTATTTTTATACCCTCTCTTTAGTGGAGGAGGGTAAATATGATTTGGTACGAACCGAAAGTGTAACGAATCAAAGGAGTGACCTACATCCCTAAGTATGTTCGGCGCAGATCCTTTTTAGGAGATTTTAAGTCATTTGAGCAATGTCCATCCGTCTGTCTGGTTGGAGCACACGATAACTCTCGAAAGGAGTAACGGATTGACTTCAAATTTAGTATGTGATGATTTTTTCAAAATCAGGGCATATTTGTTTACTCCTAGTACCTCCCTCACAAAGGGTTAAAAATAACTTCTATACAACCTATCAAGCGTGTATATAAATTCGGCCAAAAGCACGGAAACGTTTCTTTACATACTCCACTGAAAATTTTTTTTAATATTAAAAACAATGAATGAATGGATTGATTTGTTGCCATGTTGCCCTTCTTGGATAGTTGTAAGAAAAATAACATTAATTAACAATTTAATTTATTTTTTTTGATAACTTCATCACAGCTGATATAAACAGTTTTCATTTATTTAATTCGCAATCTTTCTTACACGCTGAAAACAAAATTGCTTCTGTAGTTTATTGTCCCAAATATATTCGGCTTGAAATATACATATGTTTAGGATACACTCCAAATATATAATATTTGACACACAAATATTATATGTTGTTCTAAGTATTTTGGAAATGTATCAATGCCTTAATTTAAAGACAAGTGTTCTGTTTTTCAGATGTTCAAAGGACATTTTTGTATAAACTTTATATGTTTATAAAATGTAATTAAAACTTAAATCGTACAATCTTTCGTAAATATAAATTGCATTGGTGGATTGACAAAAAGTGATGAATTGGAATAGTTATAAATTAAAAGACATTTTTAGCTATAAAGTTTAACACACTAGGAAAAGCTAACTTAATTCAGCAAAGTTTTCAAAATCTTTTTTAAATAAACTATATTTGGAAAAATTCTTAAACAAAAAATCGTTTTGGATTCTAATGTATTCCTTACGTGAGTGGCAAATTTAAATGCCGCAAAAAATGCCCAAAAACACTTATTTTCGGAAATCGTAGATATCAGTTGTTAGATCGTAAACACATTACTTAATTTATTGAAAAAACTCAAAAATGACTTAACTCGACTTATGATATTTAAGGCAAAATCGCCTTTTTTGATTTGTTTGAATCGAAAGAAAATATATTTGGAACACAAATCTATAAATGTTATATATTTCTGAGCAAAGAAATTTTATTTTTTTATTTTATTATATTACAACAAAATATATTTGCAAACCAATTTTTTCAAATAAAATATGTGTTTATATACAAATAAAATTATTGTTTAGGAATTTCTCCAAATATATTTTGCTTAAAAAAGTTTTTGAAAACGATGCAGATTTTTCAAATTTCGTTTTTAAATTTTCATTTATTTCGAGTTATATCTTACAAATTTAAAATGGCATAACTTTTGTTTTAAATCACTCATTTTTAATTTCTATTTATTCTATACCATCTATAAGATTATACCATATCGATTATAAAGGAATTTTACGTACGTTTAACATTTCTGAAAAAATTAACGTTAGATTACTGAAAAACATAAAACTTGTTTTAAAATTTAGTTATTGATATATTTTCTGAACACTTAAATGCAAATAAATCTTTGTGATGGAAACAATAGTCCCAAATAAAAACATATTAGGATGGAAACATCTGTTACATTTTCAAAGTGTCCATTTCGAACACAGATATCGTTGAGTACTGCGAAAAAGTATTTGTTTCGTAAATAAAAATCCCAAATAAAAAAAATAGGGCGGAAACAACAATTTGTTTAGAACAACATCTTCCCAAATCTATCTATCTATATATATAAAAATGTTTGTATGTATGTATGTGTTTTATAGACGCTTAAACCACTGGACCGATTTAAAATTTTTTTCTTTTGCTTGAAAGCTACTTTGTCTGCGATGGTTTTGGAAAAAAAAATTTGCAAAAAGTGGGCGGCGCAAATGTGGGCGTGACAAATCGTTTGTTTTCAAAAATGGACGGGATCGGAAATCTAAATCTGGGGCAACGAAGTGGACCGGGTCCAGCTAGTATATAATATTTGTGTTTGCCAAATTTCGAGCGTACTCCAAACAATTATATATATACTAGAGAAACGATTTTTTTCAGCGTATATAAACATGATATGACAGTATGTATGTACATTAGAGTGGCTTCAAACAATTTGAGAATGTTCAAAGCTTATAAAATAATTCGTTTCTGCGATTGTCCTATTAGGAGCTATTCGTGATCAAAATCGAAAGCGGAAAATCATATTGTCCGTCTGTCTTTCGGGCTGGATCGCACGATAACTCTCGAAAGGAGTAACAAATTGACTTAAAGTTTGGCATGAGATAACATTTTTTCTATCTCAGGTTAAGTTAGAATATGGGCCATATTGGTCCACTCCTTCTAGTACCTCCCTCACAAAGGGTTAAAATTTAGTGAAATATTGATTATAAAATAACTTCTATACTACTTATCCAAATCTTCTGTAATTACACACATAGTACTAATTTATCTGTCGCTTAAGAAAAATTGGTAATGTGGCCTCGCCCCTTTTGGTGCCTCCCACACAAAAGAGACCATTTTGTACAAAAAGTTAACGGATAATAACTTTAAATCCGGGTTATATAAATACTTGAAATATTGTTCAGTGTAATGTTTTAACAGTACCTACAGTCCGGTAAAAAATGACTCCCCTTTTGGTACTTTCAACACAAAGGGACTATTTTGTACAAAAAGATATCTGCTAATAACTTCAATATCAGTGGATATAAATACTTGAAATTTTGTTCAGTGTAATATGTTAATAGTATCTACAGTCCGGCAAAAAATTGACATTATTGCCACGCCCCTTTTAGTCCCTCCCAAACAAAATCGCCAAATCAAACCAAAATTGAATGGCTCATAACGTTAACACAAGTGCACATAAAGGCTTACAATTATGTAAGGTTTAATGTCCTTAAAGTATCTACTGTGCAGCGCAAAATAGGCGTATTCGCCCAACCATTCCTGATACCTCCACACAAATTGACAGATTCATTAAAACACAATATGCTCATAACATCTGCTGCAATCATCTTCTAAATGTTTTCATAGACTAACAAAGAATTTTTTGTCAACGTTCTGGCATCTCACAAACGGTTTACCATATTACATTACTCACAGAGTGAGGGTATACCTTAGTCGGTTACCCGACTGAAATTTTCTTACTTGTTTTTTATTAGACGTCATGAGAAATTTCAAAATATTCCAATATGAAAGTCACTTTTTCATGTTTTAATGCATTTTTTAATAAATTGTAAATAACTTTTACAATTTTAGTGTTATTTTATCTTTCCATGAGAACTGCTGATCACTTGATATAATTTTTATAAAAAATTAACCCCTTCAAGGCCGTAAAATTTATATTTGGTTTTAGGACTCAAATGGGTTAAAGCGAATTTATTGCCTTGAAAATGATCCTACACGCAGTATTTCAAAATCGAGGTAGTGACCTTAGACCCCAAGTATGTAAGGCGGATATCCTATTTGGATCATTTTAATTCGAATGAGCAATGTCCGTCCGTCTGTCTGCTGGTTTTTGCGCACGGTAATTCTCGAATGGAGTTACCGATTGACTTCAAATTTGGTACGAATATGAGGTATTTTTATACCCTCACTTTAGTGTGACGAGGGTATATATCATTTGCTACGGGAAAAAGTGTAACACGTCGAAAGAGTGACCTAAGACCCCAAGTATGTTCGGAGGAAATCCGTTTTGGTTCATTTTAAGTCGAATGAGCAATGTCCGTCCGTCTGTCTGTCTGCTGGCTGGTGCGCACGATAACTCTCGAAAGGAGTAACCGATTGACCTCAAATTTGGTATGTGGTAATATTTTTTTCTATCTCCGGCTAAGTTCGAAGATGGGCCATATTGGCCCACTCCTTCTAGTACCTCCCCCACAAAGGGTTAAAATGTTGTGAAATATTGATTCTTTAATAACTGCTATACTACTTATTCGAATCTTTTGAAATTCCACACATAGTATTAGCTTATTAGTCGCTATCAACTCGAGAACAATGGGCGAAGGCGCCACGTCCCTTTTGGTACCTCCTACACAAATGCACCATTTTGCACCAAAGCTTATAACATTAATAACAGTGTATAAAAATACTTGAAATTTTGTACAGTATTATGCTTTTATATTGCCTACAGTCCAGGGAAAAATGGGTGTTGTTGCCACGCCCCTTTTGGTACCTCCCACACAAAGGTACCTTTTTGCACCAACAGTTACCAGCTTATAACATTAAAACCAGCGTATAAAAATGCTTGAAATTTTGTACAGTGTAATGTTTTTATAGTGTCTATAGCCCTGCCACGCCACGTTATTGCCACGCCCCTTTTTGTACCTCCCACACAAAATGCCCAAATCATACCACAATTTAATGTCTCATAACGTTTATACCAGTGCACATAAATGCTTATAAGTCGGCACAGTGAAATGAATTTAAAGTATCTAATGTTCAGCGAAAAAAATGTGTCTTTGATAAACCCCTTCTGGTACCTCCCACACAAATTGACAAAATAATTCGAGTAATATTCAATATTACATTACTCACAAAGTGAGGGTATACCTTAGTCGGTTACCCGACTGAAACTTTCTTACTTGTTTTTCTACCTCAGGCTAAGTTCGAAGATGGGACATATTGGTCTACTCCTTCTAACGGGTGATCTAAGTAGATATACTTTTTTCAATAGCCTTTTTTGACAGATCACGTGTGAGTCGTGTCAGGCTGTCATGTTATTTCTTCTTCTTCTGAAATACCATATAGTATTTCTTTGTTAGTCGCTCTCACCTTGTGAAAAATGGGCGAAGTTGCCGCTACCTTTTGGTACCTCCCATACAAATGGACCATTTGAAGTATAATTTTTTTATAGTACCTACAGTCCCATGAAAAATGGGCGTTATTGCCACACCTCTTTTCATACCTCCCAAGCAAATATACCACAACAAGTTAACGGTTTATAACTTCGATTCCATACAAATGTTCTTCTTATTTTAAGGTGCGCTATCAAAAAATTTAGTCAGAACTGTCAAAATCTTTAACAACTATCAGTTACGAACGAACAAATATCATCATTTAAACGCAAAAAAATCAAAAGCTATTCAAATTAACAAGATATGTATGCTATCCAATATAAACCAGGCCGTCAGTGACGAACGAATAAATAAAGACTGAAGCTTCATACACACATTTGTCAGATCTTACAATATTGTCAGCAAAATGACTTCCTATAAATATTTACAAAATATATTGTAAATACATATATGAAAGATCTGATTGACATTGTAAGATCAGACAATCGTGTGTACATAGCTTGAGAAGCTAATGACAGAATTTAACAACAGAACCCTCATACATGATTGCTGCTAAGCAAATTTCGCATCAAAAACTTAATTAATCGAATCCCCAAATTGTTATTTTTGTATCCCCTAAATCCCCAAAAAAAAGATTTCTCATCCCCAAAAAATCCCCAGAAAATATTTTAACTCATGAAAATTCAATGCACTTTGCACTAAAATTAATTTTGTTTCTACAAAACGTTGTCAACATTCATTATATCAAATGTATCTGATTCAAAATCTTCCATCTCATCTAATTTTTTGTATATGTTTTTGGTATTAAAAGTTTGACCATTTGAGCCAATGGACTAAATAATTGGCAACATACTGAATTATTTTTAAACTACTTCAAACTACTTTAATATTAGCGATGCCAGTTCTTTAAAATGGAGTTGGACCAGCAGAATCCCGATACTCGTACAAGTAAACTTTACTCCAAAATTAGCTTATATTGTTCGTAATGTCGCCTCCGAAGAATTCTCTACATTTTATAAGCCGCATTATGTTTCCATTTAAATTTTTAAATATCTATAGAAATACGGATGCATTTTGTAAAAAAAAAAGTTTTAACAGACATGTAATAACAAGAAATTGCAATCCCCGCCTAATCCCCGGATCACATAACAAAAAATATATTCCCATTTACAAAGAAAAATCCCCAAATAGGGGATAAATCCCCTAAACAGGAAGCGCTGACCTAAACAAATGAGTATGATATTGTGATTTACAAACCAATAATAATATAACTAACAATAATTCAATTGTTTCACGTGCTTTAGCCGATCGTATTTTTTGCACACAAATAACAAAGCGTTTACCTAACTAAGTATATGTACACACATTCATACATACCTCACACCGTTTCATTGAGATAGGTCTATGGTGCCTATGGTGAGAGAGAGACGAATACGTCATGAGAGAAAAGAGGTGAATTACATAGAAACGTAACAAACGAGTAGTAGTCGCCAACCATGACGTATTGTGACTAACAGACTTGGGGAGAGATTCCCCAACTATGACTCACAGACAGATTCCAAATAATATGCAACATTCTATGAAACGGTGATTCATTGCAAAAAGTTCCCATGTTCAACACTCACAGTGGTTGACAAAATGTTGGAAACTTTGGAAAATACAATAGTTTTTTTTAATAAGTTCCCTTAAAAGATAACAACTTGACTTTTTTAATGAAACATTGAAACCAACTTTTAATTTTTTAAATATTTAGTATTGGTCTAATATTGTAGGATAAAAAAATTATCACACACATGTACATACTTATGAAAACCGTGAAATCGAATAATCTTCCATAATGATACATTGCTTGATAACACATGTTGACTTGGAATAAATAGAAATTAAAATAATAAATAATAAAATATTAGTGCTTTAAACCAAATGTTATTTGCTACTTATGTCATTTTATATTATAAGGTATAACTCGAAATCAAAAAAAAATTAAACTCGAAAAATCTGCAAAATTTTGAAAATTTTATTTAAAACAATAAATTTGGACAAATTTTCTAATATTAATTTTATTTCTATATAAACACTTATTTTATTTGAGAAAATAATATAATAATGTAATATATTAATACTCGTATATGCGTTCCAAATAAATTTTATTGATTTTCAAATAAAATTTATTTCTATTCTATAATACATAATAGAGGCAAAGATCGTCTATAGCCAGGAGAATATTCTATTGAAAAATCAATAACGATTTAAAGACCGAAATAAAACAAACTGAAATATTTATTTTCTTTCGATTTAAATATATAAAAAGAAGGAAGAAAGTTCCGTCGGGTAAACCGACTGATGAATCTTTTCACCTTGAGTCCCAAAAAAATATTCGTAAATTTATTTTTTTGTTTTAATAAAATTGTTATCAATTTAAACTGCATTTAATAACTTTAAAATATGTACGGATATTAAAGCTATTAGTCTGGGAGGTAACAAAAGGAGCGTGCCAATAACGCCCACTTTTCTCTGTACTCTAGGTACTATAAAATCATTACACTGTACAAAATTTCCAGTTTTTGTACGCACTGGTATTAAATTAAAGGCTGTTAACTTTTGGTGAAAATGGTCCATTTGTGTGGGAGTTTCCAAAACGAGCGTGCCAATAAAGCCCATTTTTCCCATGAGCACAGGTACTATAAAAGCATTACAAAATTTCATGTATTTGTTTGCACTGGTATTAAAGTTAAATGCTGTTAACTTTTGGTGCAAAATGGTCTGTGGGAGGTACCAAAAGGAACGTACCAATAACGCCCACTTTTTTTTGGACTCCAGGTACTATAAAAGCATTACACTGTACAAAATTTCAAGTATTTGTACGAATTGATATTAAAGCTATAAACAGTTAACTTTTGTGCAAAATGGTCCATTCGTGTGCGAGGTACCAAAAGGGGCGTGGCAACTCCGCCCATTTTTCTTGACGTGTTAGCGACTAATAAACTAATACTATGTGTGTAATTTCAGAAGATTCGAAGTAGTATATGGGGTATAGAAGATACAATATTTCACTAAAAGTTAACCCTTTGTCGGTGAGCTACTAGAAGGAGTGGACCAATATGGCCCATCTTCGAACTTGGCCGGAGATAGAGAAAAATATTATCGCATACCAAATTTGAAGTCAATTGAAGATCGTGCGCACCAGCCAGCAGACAGACACACCGACAGACAGACGGACGGACGTACATTGCTCAAATGACTTAAAATGACCCAAATCAAATCTCCACCAAACATTCTTAAGGTCTTAAGTCACTCCTTCGATATGTTACCCTTTTGGATCGTAACAAATGATATATACCCTCCTCTCTAAGATGAGGGGATAAAAAGGCGCGTGCACTACTTTGCTGGAGAACTATTATACCGGTCAACACGATTATTGGGTCCGACTTTTAAGTGTTATATTTTGGTTTCTTTTCTGTTAAATGGCATAATATTGATCTGTTAAACTTTTTATTATTACTATCGAGATCGTTGTTGCTCAAAGCAACAGAAACGACTAGTGTGTACTCTCTACAAATTGAAGAGACGCAACAAAAATTTTTTTGTGTCCGAGAGCCAAAAAAATTTTTTGTATATGAGTATATCCATGAATACTATTATATGAAAACAAAATTCAAATTTTCCTGGAAGTTACCTTTAGTATTTGGACCATTTTTACCATCTATTTGAAGTAAAGAGGTGTTATTTTGGTATTCAACAAGAGGTGTTATTTTGGTATTCAAAGAAAAACGCCATTTTTTCAGATAAATGATCGGATGTTTATTTCATAATAAAGAGGAAGGTATGCCGTTAATAATGAAAAACAACATCAGCCAAATGGCCACCACGACCACGCTTACAGGACCATATCCTTTTCTTGAAATTTTCCATAACCAAATCGCAAAGTGGCTGCCCTATGTCCTCGATATCCCCTCGAATTCTATCTTTGAGGTCTTGAATCGACGCTGGGGTGTTGGCGTAGACCTTATCATTCACGTGGACCCAAAGGAAGAAGTCGCAATGTGTTAAATCACAAGATCTCGGTGGCCAATTGTGATCACCTCTTCGAGAGATAACACGGTCCGGAAACTTTTCCCGGAACAGAGCAATGGTTTCGTTGCTTGTGTGGCACGTAGCGCCGTCTTGTTGAAAGAAAACGTTGTCCAGATCAATACCATCCAACTCCGACCATAAAAAATCCTTAAAGCAATTCATTCACCGTAACTGTTGATCCAACCTCATTTTCGAAAAATTAAGGTCCAATGACCCGCCGGACCATAAACCGCACCAAACAGTCACACGTTGAGGATGGAGAGGCTGTTTTCCGAGCCCCAGATGCGAGATTTTGCTTGTTGACGTAGCCACCAGTGTGGAAATGGGCCTCATCAGTCAAGATGATTATTCGATGGAATTCCGGATCATTTTCATGCATTTCAAGGACCCAATCAGCAAAGATACGACGTTGTTGATCATCGGCTTGAGTTCTTGTGTTAACTGAACTTTATAAGCCTTAAGACCCAAGTCTTTATGCAAGATACGGTGTAATGACGTTTGTGGAATGCCCAACTCCAAAGAACGACGAGGAATGGACAAACTGGGTTTTCTTCAACACTTTTGGCTACAGCAGCAATATTCTCAGTTGTTCTTGAGCGACGTGCACGGGTTTTATTCTTCACATCACTAACTTGTCCCAGCAGCTCGAATTTTTCCACCAATTTCTGTACTGCGGTCCGGCAAAGTGATTCATGACGACCCAAAAATTCTTTAGTTTTGCGTACTGTGACTGCAAAATTTTCACCATTTTTGTAGTGAATTTGAATAATTTCAATGCGTTGTTGAATCGTGTATCGTTCCATTTTTAGTAATGGCGTAGTTTCTACTTGTCAAATGTCAAAGAATAAAAGCTTCAAAGGTGACAGCTACCGAAATACCGGGTGATTCAAAATAACACCTCTTGTTGGAAAACCCTAAGCTCGATATAGTCGGGATACCATTTAAATTAAAGGAAATTATGAGGACTACAAATGTTAGTAATGACACTTTTACGTGGAAACAAAAGTTTAGTAACTGTCATTATAATAATTAGGAAAAATTTTATTTTTTTTCAAAATAATCGTTTTTTGCTGGCGCAAAAAAACCATAAAAATAGAAAAAAATTAGCAAAAAAATTGTTTGCTTCAATTTTTGTAAGTTATATGTAATCCTAACAAAGAAAACAATGAATATTTGTAAAAAATGCTATGGATAAATATATAAATTATGACCCATATTGTAAAAATAGAGAACATAAAAAATAATTTTCCAAAAGCGGAGTGGCAATAACTCTCATTTTTTAATGTACTATGGGAAGTATAAAAAAATTACACTGTACGAAATTTAAAATGTTTGAATGTGCAGAGATTGAAGTTATAAACCTTAACTTTTTATGCAAAATGGTCCATTTGTATAGGAGGTACCAAAAAGGTTGCGGTAATAACGCCCATTTTTCACGGGACTGTAGGTACTGCAAAGGCATTAAACTCCCCAAAATTGTAAGTATTTGTATGGACTGGAAGCAGATAGCATTTTGTACAAAAGTTGTATGGGATGTACCAAAAGGGTTGTGGCAATCACGACTTTTTTACGGGACTATAGGTACTATAGAAGCATTACACTTCACATATGTCATGTTTTTGTGTAGACTGGAATCAATGTTATAAGCAGTTAACTTTTTGTGCAAAATGGTTCATTTGTATGGGAGGTACCAACAGAGGCGTGGAAACTTCGCCCGTTTTTATCAAAAAGATACGAACAAGAAACCAAGACAATGTGTAGAATTGTGAAAGATTATGAGTATTAGTATAGAAGTTATGAGATAATCAATATTTCACTAAATTTTGACCCTTCGTGGTGGAGGTACTCGAAAGAGTGGACCGACATTGTCCATCTTTGACCTTGGCCTGAGGTAGGCAAAAATATTGACGCATACCACATTTGAAGTCAATCGTTTAATCCTGCCGAAAGTTATCATGCGCACCAACCAGACAGACAGACAGGCTGACGGACATTGCTAAAATGACTTAAAATGGCCCAAAATGGATTTCCGCCAAATATTCTTGGGGTCTCTTAGGTCACCTCCATCATCACCATCGATTTGTTACACTTTTGGACCACAGCATCTGATATATACCCTTGTTCACAATTGTGGGGGTATAAAAACTGGATTATGTAAAAATTATCTTATACCTAAGCTTCTGTTTCCAAGTGAAAATGCCGATCCTAACATTTGTAGTCCTCATAATTTCATTTAATTTAAAGTGTATCCCGGCTTTATCCAGAATATACTGCAAAAAATATGATCCAAATACAAACATTTTTTAAAAAAATTTACCATAACATTTTTTTTCGTGTTTTGGACACCATATTACACCTAGAAACGTTATGCACAGCCCTTCGACAAAAATTTTGTTGCATAGTGTTTAAAAGAAATGTGGAGCGGTATTGAGTTTTAAAAAACTGCAGTCTGCAATGTTTGGAGATATGAGCTTCTCATACGAGTATTGTGCCAATTATTGACAGCGCTATTGTATGGTAGCTTTCGAAACGATATTATCCACGAAACCAGTAGTCCGCCTAATACATTTCACACATTTCTTGCTTCGAAGAAGATTGTTTTCTATTTACGGAAAACAAAAACAACGAGCTCGAGCTCGATAGTAATTATAAAAAATTAACAATTGTGCATTTTTCGTTGTTTATATTAGGCTTTTATCTAAAGATTATTAAAATTTTCTCAAGAAAATGATTTTTTGCAATATTTTGTAAGATATCGTCGAAACCGCTGAATGGATGGAAAATGGTATTTAATTAAGTAGCCTCCAAGTAGTTGGAGGCAGCTTAATTTGGAATTCTAAAAACCAATTCGGATAAATGATTCTCGAGTTATGCCAAAATATGTGGTACTTCAACTTCTTATAATACCATTTTCCATCCGTTCAGCGGTTTTGACGATATCTCACAAAATATTGCAAACAAAATTAAATTTTTTGAGAACATTTTAATAATTTTTATATAAAAGCCCCATGGAAACATATACAAATGCACAATTGTAATATTTGTATGGTTTTACAGTAAAGTCAGATCGGTCATGTATAAGATCAGCAGATTCCGAAGAAAATCGATGCATGCTTTAAAAAGTTGTAGCTAATTTAGCAAGGTTTTAACTTTAAAACATTCTTTTTGATGTATAACTCACATAAGCAAACTCTAAAACAGAGCGGCAGGTGGGAGACATGAAGCCTCGATGAAAATTATGCACATTCAATTGTCTTATTAAAAAAAATCGACATGGAGGTTTTTTTATTCGAATCAAATTCTTGAAGCAAATTAATTGTAGTCGGAAAATTTACTTCAAAACAATTAGGCAAATTGGAAAAGATTCTTTCGTATCGGAACTGCAATAAACCCACTGATATGATTCGTTCATTCTTATGTAGTTTTGTGAACAAACAATTTTAAAAATATAGCTTTATTTGTCTTCACATTTTATTAAAAATAAAAAGTCAAAAATTGAATTTTTTTTAAAAAAAAAATTTTGTAATAATACTCTAATGGTTTTTAAATTATTTTCAAAATTGTTGGTTATCTGGAGGTGCACGGAGATTTCTTGATTTTGAAAACTTGGTGAAAACCTTTGCTTTAAAAGTTAAGAACAGGGATGCCAACTTAGTGCTTTTCGCACTAGATTTTGTGCTTTTCAGACCCCCCAATACGCGAAAAGTATTCAGTTAGTTTTTGTTAGTGCTTTTGACGCTTTTAGTACATTTGTCAGATCAAAACTGGCATCATAAAGAAATTGTTCCATTTTGTTACTGCATGGCAACATCTTATGCACTTACATTTGTCTCCCTCATTTCACTCTGCGTTTTAAATGTCGTTGGAATTAAGAATTGTGTACAACCAATAAACACAATCGGTATTTTCAATATCATACATAAATAAGAGTCAAACTTAACCAAATAATTCAGTGAAATTGTTAAAATTTCAATGAATTATTTCGAAAAAATTTCGTTTTTTTACAGATGAA